>ML802811.1:7010-18324 GCA_009831015.1 Picea engelmannii
GCCAATAATCCTCTTCCTTTCTTAGCTCTTGTTGAATTTGGGTTTGGAGTTGTAACTCTTCTTACGTCATGTTGTAAGAGAGGTCCACGTCTACCATTTGCGTTTAAAGGGTCTTAAGCTTGTCCCTTAGTTCATTAAGAACTAAAGAGGGGGAATTGAAGGAAACTTTCACCCAACTTTTAATAGATTGTTTCACCAAAACCGAATTTTGTTCATGTTACCCCCTCTCACATAGGGATGGGTAGAGGAGATCATGTGTCATGGTCCGCAATGAACACAATGATCTCGACCATGATGATTATCAACATGTCCACAGATAGCTGCCCAACAACCCCTCAAATGCCTCTTCTTTGCCAACACAACTCATCACATCCAATCAAGATAGTTCTTGGGAGATGGTGGACCAACGTCATCATGAGGTACATTAGCCCTTGTTTCATATGAAGTGTCAGACTTAATATATTAGGCATGTTAATAAGGATCATGGGTTGAAGTTGGATAACAAATCAAAAGCTCAAGAAGTTATGCTTGTTGCCTTGTTTCACCTTGGTGGCTATCATTTGTGCTCTAGTCCCGTGTTGTCACCCCCAAGAAACGTGGGTATTACTGGGGGGCTCTAACAAGAGTAACATTCCGTTCCCCCCCATACTTAACACTTACCATCTTGGAGCCTATCACAGTGTACTAAACTTTGGGGATGGGTCATGGTTAATTCTCTCATGAGAAGAGGGGCTAAAGGCCCAGAGGTTGATTGCAGCCGCTAGTAAAAAAAATGATAAAGAAAGAATATTATGAAAGAAAGAAAGGAAATGGAAAATGCAAGGACATTTAAAAGCCATAGTTCATACTTGAGCTCTACCCTTTTTGCGTTCGCTCCAGTCCCATGAAGCAATGAATGCTAATGCTTGAAACCTTTTAAAGGTGACTTGCAAATCAATGAAAGGGAAAAGATAAAAGGTAGATTAAGGGGTGGAAAAACGCAGTGCCTAGAAAAGGGTACCTCAAGAGCAAGCGCACCCTCTACAAAGGCGCTCATAGAAATGGACCAAATGATCTCATGACCATGAAGTAATCCCAACACATTTTACTTTCACGCTTACTCTTGAAGGGTTTCTTTATTTCCTGCTTCCTAGGGATGTATCCCTCTACTTGGGACTTTTCTTTCCTGCTTTGGTTGGCACAATTAATAGAGCCCTTTAATAGCCCTCCCATACCTAAACTTGCCAAGTTACTTAAAGTCTTGAGCTAATGTGAAGTTTGAAGGGGATACTTGATGTGAATTGATAATATGGCTTTTGTATTAAGTAATGGCTTACTTTATATGATCTAAGGACTCTTATTCCTTGTGAACATTGGTTTTGCTTGATTCCATAACTTTGATTGTTTTGAATGTACCTGACATGGTCTTTTGAAGGATGTCCCATGCTTTCACCCAAGATATTGTGCTTCATTACAGGATATTGGCACATGTGATGCAGACCATTCAATCATTGGATGGCCTAGCACACTTAGTCACATGCTCTCACACCTTTCAGACCATCGACGATGCCAGATGAGCTCCATTTTTACATGTACAGTCATGCTGGCACAAAGATGGGAAAGAAGCTCACACCCTAGTCATTGCACCCCAGAGACTATTATGCATTGGATGGAAGACGTTGCACTATTAGATGATTGGACATCACGCAGAGATGAGATACACCCTCCCTCCATCTTGGAAGCTATCTTCTCCACCTTGGACGCTGGGCTCTTTCATGATGACATCATATGCTAGAGCTTGATGATGTTGGGGGGTTTGCGTTCCACTTGGACGTCATATGATGATGGAGATGTGGCATGGCACTCTTCCACCTTGCTTGCATCTCAGACGATGACATATGGCCTTGGGAGGCCCTCCTTCACCCTTGGGAGGCTTGACATTCACTACACGTGTGGCATTATTACGATGTATTTGCATTTATTAGCACCTTTAGAGGCTATTTGAGTGGTTGGCCTCACCTTGTATTGTGGATTATTGTCATTTTACTCATTAATGTGGACAAATAGCGCTTGGTTGCCTCATATAAGTAGAGGAAGCGCTCAATTCATTTCATCATCACTCTCACACTTGTGAGAATCACCTATACTTGTCTTTTCTCTTCTCTTTTTTGCTAGGAGTACTTGTGCACACCTCTTGAAGGAAGATTTTAATTGGATGCTTGTCTCTTGTTGATGAATGTACGGGGAATTAGGGTTTCCTCATGCATGCGCTTGACCTAGTAAGTGTTCTTCTTCAAGTTTATTGCTTGTGTGGTGTATTTTGGTGGATGCTCTTTTAGATGGTTAATTGTTACATGTTACCTTGTATGCTTGAAACTGTAGGAGGGATTAAGAGTGTTTATCCCCCTTCCTACTTTCATTTATCATTTATTTTGAAGCATTTAAGACTTTATTCTAGGGCTTAAGAGTGTTTATACCCTACGACTCTTGTCTTAGCTAGTTCAAGTCCTAGGGATTAAGAGGGTTTATCTTCCTAGGGCTTGACCTAGTTCAATTGAAACCTTGTTGCTAGAAGCTAGAGAAGAAAACGACCCCTAGGGTTTATGAGGCTATATGCCCTAGGTTTTGTTTCCATGAAGTTTGGGTTAGGGTTTATGAGGCTCTATGCCCTAGCTTGATCTTCACCTCTCTTGCACCTAGCAATTTTCATCGTGTGTCCTTTGACTCCATTTGTCCAAGAAAGAGAAATGACACTAGTCTTGATTACAAGTGATGGTTGAAACCCTAGTTTAAATTAACCACTCTCTCTCTCAAAACTTTCTCTAAATTTGGATTGAAGACATCATTAGCAAGCTATTTATACTCCAGTGCTTTGAATGATCATTGATTTTCTTGCTGCTATAAAAAATTAAATGCTACAGCCATTAGGGCTTGCATATATTACTGCATATCTACTTAATATTGTGGCTTAAATTACTCAGAATTGTTGTCTAGCAATTGGATATTGTTGCACTTGTTGAAGGCTAAATTCTAAAGTACAATTGCTAATTTTCTGGGTTGTTTTTTCCAATTGTTATAAAATATTTATTGTTGATATACACTGGTTTACTGCTGCAATTTTACAACAACAATTGGTTTTAGTTGATATCTAGTGTCTAAAGGTGAATGGTATGCAATATAACTTGGTAATTGATCATTATATGCATTGGAAAGTTTCTTGTCTTGTACAAGTTGCCCAATTACCTTGCACAACCATCTTTATCCTTCATCTTTCCTAGACTTAGCCTATCACATCTAAGTGACCAAGATAGGGAGGGGGCTGTAGGCTTGGTTAATCTTGCTACTTGATTCTTGAGGTCACCAAGGAAGCCTCCCTTGTGTTGGACCTCTTTCTTTCACTAAAACGAGGGAAGTATCTGCTTAGGTGACAATGGTAGATACCTCCAATTGTTACAGAAGATTGGCATCTTGTAGAGGGCTTTGCACAAGTACAAATTCTGTGATAACAGTTCCCAAATATAAATTGGGGTACCAGGGATCCAAGTATGCCAAGCATTATCTACCAGTTGATCAACATCAGACAAACCATGCCAAAGGGGGAAAAAGCGGAAGGGAAGGGGACTGTAGCCAGGGAGATGGCGAAAATGGAGAGAGATGGGTTTATGATCGGAGCTCAAGGAGGGAAAGATAAAGGATTTGAGGGAAGAGGAGTCAAAGAGAAAACTGCTATGAACGAGAAATCGATCCAAACGAGCAACGATATGGCAAGGACCAAGGCGCTTATTGGTCTGAGTAAATTTTCCCCCGAGGGGAGCGACATCAGTTAAATCCTAGTCGTTTATAAGCTCTTCCATGCTATCCCAGGAAGGGTCTCTACCATAAAACCTCCCTTTTTTTCTGCGCTACTCCTTATTGTGTTGAAATCGCCAACAAGAATGCAATCCAAAGGGGCCCCAAAATTCTGTAGGCTTTGAATAGAATTCCAACAGGCCGACTTTTCCAAAGGGTTGGCTGGCTTTTCCAAAGGATTGGCCGACATATATGTATTAACAACTGCAAAATTTTTTCCATCCAAAATCGATTTAAACTTGGAAAAAATCTAGTGACATGTTTGAAGGGAAGATACCAGAGAAACCTCACTCTTGTTCCAAAAAGTGCAGAGGCCTCCCAAGGCACCTCTGGTGTCCTCTACTATATATTCCCACAGCTTTAGTATTCCCAATGATGTTTTCCTAATGTCATTACCTTTCATTTTTGTCTCCTGGAGTAGGAGAATAGACAACTTCTCATTATGAATAAGATCTCGGGCAATGAGGATTTTGGAGCGCTGCTTAAGCCCTTGCAGTTCCAAGAGACGATAATCATTATTTGGAAGGTTGCTGGGAAAAACCCTGTTTGGTTGTTGCATTACTGCCAGAGATTTTCGACGGCTTTGGGGATCCTAACATTTTAGGGATGGTGTTCTGAGAGCCCAGTTGAATCTCTTTATTTACCTGTTCTTCTCGGAGTATTCTTGAAGCGTTTTGACCTAACCTTTTAGGCATGTTCTCTTTCGATGCCTTGTCATCTTGCTCCTCATCAACCAAATAGTTAGTGTCCAAGTCACGTGCTTTTGGATCTGGAATCTTCTTCTTCCAGGCCCAGGATGTCAGAGGTTGATTTCTCCAGTGAGGGTTTATCAAAGATGACTTTCCTTTCTTCTCTTGCTTTAAGTTTAGCCCTCATGGAAAGAGGGAGACCTAGGTGGAGGTTGGACTAAAGGAGGCTCCTTGGAACTAGAGTATGGAGCGACAACAACCATCGAGGGGGAGTCTTCATTGTCATGAAGCTGCGATAAAGCGTCGAAACTGTTTTTTTGAGTCACCCTCATCAAAGAGGGAGGGAAGCCAGAGGATTTTGACGGGTTTGCAAGCCCAGAAGAAGGGGATCCCAAGGAAGGGCCATAATCAACTATATTTCGAGAACTGCTGCCTACTCCAAATTTCATTTGAACAACTCCCCATTGATCTTCAGACCCACTTCCTGAAGGCTAAGAGGGAGGAGTCTTCTTCGCAAAATGGCCATATTCATGGAAAATCTTACACTTAAAAGGGAGTTGCTCATAGTCTAGTTGTTGCACATGCTAGCAGTTGTCCAAGGTGATGACCACCGCTGAAGGAATACCTTTCAGCAGTGAAGAGGGAGATGGGGCAAATGCTCCCAGACTGGAACAACAAAAGGAACATCATTCTCTGGACTAAAGTCAGGGGTCCATTTGTTCAGATACATCCCTCTTGCTCCTAGAAAACAAGGCTTGTTGTGAAAAATCAGGTCTTTGTCTTCTTTTTGCTCAAAGAGAAAGGCATGAGCCCTTAATGAGGGAAAGCCAATTTTTTTATAGCCAAATTGCAACAGATTTTGGAGAGGGCCAAATGCCAGTGAACTGGCCTATCAAACCTTGATCAGCTATAAGGCCAAGGCCTTCTTCCTAGCTGTGGAAGGAGAGAGTTCGGTTTTTGGCATCTCATCAAGTTTCTTGACAAACCGAGAAGGCTGGGCCTTCGATTGTTTGATAGGCGCCGTAACAATGGCGTGAAAAGCTCGGGCATCAACGTCAAGAGGGGGCGAAGGCCCTCCCCCCCGACGGATCCATCCATTGCAGCCAAAACCAGATCGAACTAGGGCTAGGGTTGAATGCGCACGCAAGTCCCTAGTTAGTCTCGCGTAGATACATTGCTCAACGTTATCAACGACAAAGGGAGATGTAATTATAACCACCGCCTTCTATGATCTAATGATATTACTCAAAGAGAGTTATTGCACAAGCTTAGTTCAATGAGGGAGACATACATTACTTGTACGTTACATAAATCTCAACACCTAATTAATAACACATGTCTTAATGAATTATTAAGTCATCATAACTTAAGTTCATAACATGACATCATTACATCATGACATTTTTATAACATAGAGTGAACTAACTTAAAGTCCCTAAATTAGACTATAGTACAATGTGTGACTCTTATAACATACTTATGTCAATAACCTCCCTTTATTTTCATATTAAACATAGTTTCCTATCCCAAAAGAACCACTTATTTGGACCAAGTAAGTTGTAAAAAGCGTTTGTAGTTTTCTTTTATGTAGTGCCATCATTCAACAATTTGAAATGATTAGCATGACATGTAACAAGTATGGATGATGTGGACCAAGTCACTCCACTAACCACCCGTTTTACCATTGACTCAACAAATGGATGAGAGTCAATGTTGGGTGGAAAATTCAGTCCCTACCCAACTTTCTCACCAACGACGAAGAATGATAAACAAGGGATGGTAGACAATGCACATTAGACTACCTACAACCCCACAATCACATGTTTGATTGACAACTCACCCTTCTCCCCTTGTGATTTCATGATCTGGGAAGAACAATTAAAGCCATCTTGGCAATATTGGAATGAATCAAATATGTAAACAACTTGATGTTAGAGATTAACAATCTTACAAATAGAGTGGTGGAAGTGGAATTTGAAAACCACTCCTTGAAACAATTGGTGACAAAAATGTAAACTTAGGAAAACATTCATCTCCAAAACACACATGGGGACACCTCTACGCTACAATTGAAAATATGTGACCTGAAAAACATGTAGGTGGAAATGAAATCCCAACATATTTTGATCAAGCAGGAAATAGTCTTGGGTGTTTGAAAGAAGGTGAACCCTCCCTTGCTAGCTGAAATTGAGGAAGTGGTCTTGGCCAAAATCACAGAGGAGTGTCTTGGGCGGTCTAGAGGACTTAACCTAAGAGTGTGCGGGCTCCCCATCCCTATTTCTTTGGATCTCATGTTGATGGGTACTTTGTTCCTTCACGATATCGTTGATGACTTCTCTTGCAAGACTTGGATCTACTTCTTAGAGACCAAGGATGAGGTCTTTAAAAGGTTTCAGGAGTTTAAAGCTCTCGTTCAAAACTAGACAGGGAAGAAGATCAAAGTCTTGAGGTTAGATAATGGGGGTGAGTTTACCTCCAAGGAGTTAGATGGTTTTTGCAAGGAGGCAGTGATCAAGAGGGAGCTAATTGTTCTGTACAACCCACAACACAATAGTTTTGCAAAGCAAAAGAATTGATCCATCATGGGGGCTACTAAGGCCATGATTCATGACCAAGACTTGTTAATGTTTCTTTGGGTAGAGGCATGCAACACAACAATCTACATCCAGAACAGGTGTCCTCACAGGATCTTGGAGGACAAGACACTAGAACATGCATTCATTAGTGTGAAGCTAGAGGTGTGTCATTTCTGCATCTTTGGATGTCCAATTTATATCCATGTATTGGTGGAGAAGAGGACTAAGTTGGAGCCCTCCAGTATGAAGGGTTTATTTGTAGGTTACAACGAGACTTCAAAGGCCTACAAGGTCTATATTCGAGAGTAGAGGAAGATAGTAGTAAGTAGGGATGTAAAGTTTGAGGAAGACTTTGCATCCAGGAAGTCCCATGAGCCTATTCCCATGACATAGTATGAGGAGAAGGAAGCTTCAAAGGTTGAGTCAGGGTCACTAGTGACTTTTGGCGTAGGACAACAACCTTTTGGTGAAGAGGGGGAGACATCAACTCCTTCCAATTTTTTCAGGAGATCTCGATGATTCACCTAGACATTGAGGGATACTCAGTGGTATGTTGGGACTCCTAGGGGCACGTTTGGAGAGAGTAGACCTCTAAATAAGTTTCCAAACCACATGGCATTGATGAGCATCATCATATATTTCGAGCCTTCCAACTTTCAGGAGGCAGTAGACCAACAAGTATGGCGGGATGCCATGGTGGAGGAGTACACCTCCATCATGAAGAATGATGTTTGGGACAGTGCCAAGACCAGAGGGGAAGTCAATGGTGAGTTCTAGGTGGCTCTATAGGATTAAACATGCATTAGATGGCAACATCAAGAAGTTCTAGGTGAGGTTCGCGGTGAGAGGGTTTTCTCAGAAAGAGGGAGTGTACTATGAGGAGACATTTGCTCTAGTTGCCAGTTACACTTCCATTAGAGTTAAATTTGGCAGCATCGACAGTCATTCTCCAATGAGAGGCCATATGGGCCACCTTGAGGCTAGCCAGAGAGATTTGGAGAATCAATTAGTCTTGTGAGGTATTGACAAAAGCCAGGGGGAATGTACATCCTTTGTGAGTCAAACCAAAAGTCAGGACGAACAAGATGCTATGTAAGTCTAATGCAAAATTCAGGGGGAATGTACAACCTCTATGAGCATAGATAGTCTAGTGCAAAAGTCAGGGGGAACGTACAACCTTTGTGAGCATAGACAGACTAGTGCAAAAGTCAGGGGGAACGTACAACCTCTGTGAGCCTAGTCAAGCCTTGTGAGCCATGAGCGAAAGTCAAGGCATCTAGCAAAAATTAGGTTAGGTTGAACGTAAAATTCCTATGAGCTAGAAACAAACGGTTTTCTTGATATTGCAAATGGTGTACTGTATTGATCTAGTGCGTTGGCACGTGTAACATTATCCACCATGAAGCGAAATTCGAATTTCCATGTAAAGAGTCGAGTTGTAGAAGTCAAAGTTGCATGTCTAGGTCAAAGTCAAAGTTGTCAAGTTGTTGCATGTTGCATACATGCATGACATGCATTGCATGCATGTCTGGTTGCGTGCATGCATGACATGTGCATGCTAAGTTAGTACGCATGCATGCCAAGTCAAGGGTGAGTTGTAATGCAAGAGTTGAGTCATCTAAGTAAAGTCTCTTCTCCAGTTTTAATTTGAGTTAAGGCGAGTATCAGTTAATAGATTAAACTACATATCAGTCAAGGGATAGACAACATAACAGTCAAGAAGAAAGGCAACATATCTCTCAAGAAAAGAACAACGTATTAGTCAAGAGAGACAACGTATAACCCTGATAAAGTGAGGCTGCATTTCAGTCCAGAAAAGGACAGCAAAGCAGCACGCTGGCAGTGCATGGTATATTCCACAGTGCTGGTCAATAACCAGAAATTATATCGGCAAAACCTCTCCTCTTCTACAAGGTCTTTTCAGTTGTCTTGGCAAGCTCTTTTAAGAGCAGATTTTTTCATTGTCGATATTTGTAAGTAATCATACATTATTAATGCAAGAAAGGAAGATCGCTTGCTGGGGTTTTTCTCCCTGTACAGGATTTCCCCAGGGTATATGTGTTGTTGATGTGCATGCTTATGTATCTACATGGTTATTTCTATTCAATTATGATTCTGTATTGTTGAAAGGTATTAAGTTGGAATCAAAGTGTTGAAAAATAAAAGAAATAATCCGCATAAGAAATCAAGCTCAATAATTTAACATGGTATCATAGCTTAGGGTGTGATAAGCTTGTTGAAGTGCAACAACAGGGTACACACAGATCCAAGCGAGCTTGATTAAGTTTCCAGGGTAAGGTCCATGGCATCCTCTATTTCAGTCAGGGCCGAGGATAGGCTCGAAGGTGCTGCCAACTTCAATGTGTGGAAGCTCCGGATAACAAATATTTTGCAGGACCATGATCTTGAGTAGTATGTGACCACAGTGGTGGAGGAACCCACCACTAATGCAGGAAGAGCGGCCTTCAGGAAGAGTCAAAACAGCAACAAACATTATCATAACAGTTGAAACTTAGAGCCTAATTGTGGTCAAAGACAGACCCAGTAGGCAAGCTTGATAGGACCTGAAAATCTTCATGGTATCAGAGCTGAGGTGGCTGATTTTTGAGCAGTTTGGACAGCATATGTGTTGGCTGTCATATACTTCTTCTTGGCAGAATTTTGTGGACAGCCATTGACTCATTTAGTGGTTGTTAGAGGGCAGATTTTTGTAGAGGACAGTTGGGTAGTTTTTGACACTTGTGGACAACGTTTTTTCACACCTGCGTGGACAGGGGTGAGGCTGTAGTTGACGACCTCTTTTCACGCCTACTGATTAGGAGTGAGGTCGGGGTTTCACTTGCCTCTTTTCACACCTGTGTTGACAGGAGTGAGGCAACGTTCCTTTGCACTTGCAACATCAGAGTGAGTGCATTTGGCAGACATGTCGGCATCTCAGATGCGTGTGGAGGACAGGCTAGCCGAGGCTAGCAATTGGTCACCTTGGAAGGCGATGATGGTCTTTGTCTGGACCTCGAGCTATGGGACATAGTTGAGGCAATTGTTCCTCCTATTCCTGTCACTGCATCCGTCTTGGTGGCAGAGTTCAGGAAGAGGAACAACAAGGCAAAGAGGACCATTTGTGATGCTGTGAGAGATCACATTATACCCCACTTGACTGGGAAGACTTGTGCATACGAGATGTGGGCATCTCTGTGCAAGTTGTACGAGAGCTCTAATGAAAACCGAAAGATGGTTCTTCATGATCGACTCAGGGGCATTTACATGCTTGAAGATGAGACGATTACTTCATTCCTTGGCAGATACACCCAGATCAGAGACGAGCTGGCAGCCATCGGAGAGGTTGTGAACCCTAACTCTTTGGTGAGGCAAGCTATGAATAGCTTCACCAAACCATGGGGTCCATTTGTACGGTGCATTTTTGCCAGGGAGGTTATGCCTACATGGGAGAGGATGTGGGATGACTTCGTCCAGGAGGAGATTAGGCTTGCAGCCGAGGCTTCTGGACAGTAGCAACAACAACAGTCAGTTCTAAGTGTTGAGGACCTTGCTCTTTGGACAAAGGGCAAGAAGAAGACCGACCGTGGAGGTCGACAGGGTCCCAAGTTTGGGGCCCCACCACATGGAGGAGAGAGTAGCAACAACAGTGGGCAGAGGAGAGACATGAGCACAGTGAGATTCTTTGCTTGTGGAGAGATGGGTCACTATGCAGGACAGTGTCCCAAGAAGAAGAAGAAGCAACAAAATGTGTTAGGAGCGGCAATAGAGGAGATAGAGTTCGAGGAGAAGTTTGTGAGAGAGTGCATTCATGACTACTTTATTTGCTATTACACCATCCAACATTAGTTGGGGAGACCGAGTTGATGAGGACCGACCGACTCACAACAGTGATTAAGAGGGAGATGATACTCAGTGTCCCTGGACATCTTCGGAGTGGGTGACTGGTCCACCCAGTATAGCTACAGTTTCCGAGCAGTCGAGCAGACAGAGAGTTGGTGCTACAACTTCAGTGCATCAGAGGTTGATGAGGAGGAGTAGCAGGGCACCATGGAGGCTTGAGCCTCAGTTAGTTTCTGAGACAGGCAGATCAGGTTCTGGATCCACTTCAGGTGGAGGTGACTTGGCGAGAGGCCAAGTTGATGACTCTTGGTGAGATACCAAGAGGGGGAGACTCTTGGTGAGATGCCAAGAGTAGTGACTCTTGATGAGATGCCAGGAGTA
>ML802811.1:24034-36251 GCA_009831015.1 Picea engelmannii
TGAGCATACTTTGGATATTTTGTCTCTAATTGTCTCTAATGCTTTGGAAACATGATTTAAAATCTTTCCGATCTCTAGATATGTATTGCACTTGGTGCCATTTTGATATATTCATTAGCATACTTTGGATATTTTGTCTCTAATTGTCTCTAATGCTTTGGAAACATGATTTAAAATCTTAAAAATATGTTTTTTCGTTAAAATTTAAATATTTTATGTATTTTTTAAAAAAACTGGTTCATTGAAACCAGTTTCGGTTCCGGTTCAGGTTGGACCCTCGACCGGTTCCGGTACGGTTTCGGTTTTTAAAACATTGATTTGTCGATATCCTGCAATATCTGAAATAAAAGTTTCTTAGAACATAGTTGAAGCCCTTTTAGAAGTGTACAAAACAACAAAAGACCTTTGAGTAGTGTTGCACGTATCGCGATAATATCGATTTTATCGCGATATTTGTAGAAATTTAATGACAAAATCAGCATGCACTAAATTCTGTCATACACTTAGCAACCTAGAGATAACTGTCATCCACGAACTCTGAAATGTATAAACACATATGCAGAAAATATTATGAGAAAAAACACATTGCCAGACACTTTTGCGGCGGAATAAACACAAGAACAACAATCACACATCCATGTAATACTCGGAAATTTAGGCAACCAGCCAGAGAAAACCCCAATGTGGTGAAACCCAAAGAGAGAGATTTTATTAGCTTCAAGAAAGATATAACAGCAACAAGTTTACATTTACAGCCAAGAGAAAACCACTTATAGCACCCAAACAGTCCCACCAAAAATCTGCCTTGAAAATCGTGCCAAGTCCATACTGCTGTACGACCCACCCAGAAAACAACACTTCAAAATTTGTGCCCTGAATCTGTTGTACGACCCTTTTTTGCAGCAAAGAATGCTCAAAACAACATCGATTTCCATGCCCACAAACTGCCTCAAAAATCGTGCCCTCCTCCCTACTGTACGAATCCGTACAGTACGGCCTCCCACACAACAATAATTTTCAGCACTCACAAAACAGAGTTTTGCCTTGGGAAATGTGCCCAAGCTCTCTTGAAAAATGCGCTCAACTTGCTGCCCTTTCCTCTTCTCCTCAAAGCTCTCTCGCAAATATCTCTTATAATTCGAAAGTGACCTTTCACCTTCCAAGTGTCTTTTCACCTTCCCCATCCCTAAATCCAATGGCCAAGATTTAAACATGATCAAGGGACATGATTCATTCCCTCCAAAATAAATCACTTAAAATATTAAAGTACAAAGTCACTTTATAACATAAGTGCACTTTATGAAATAAAGTCACTTTAATATTAGAAGGTACACTTAATAAAAAGTCACTTTAATAAAAGAACCACTTTATTACAACTTTTTAAAACCCATGACAAAGTCAAGTGTCTAGTAGTGCAAATATAAGGCTACTTCCGCATACAAGACAAAACATGCGGAGTACCTCTTGATCTATAAAAGCTAACAATATTATCGCCAAAACCCATCTCAATGATAAGATCGCTGGTATTTATCACGATAATTTTGATAATTTGAAATTATCGTGATAATTTGGAAATTATTGCCTTGCTGCATCAATATCACCTTATAATGAATTTTTTTGGCCTTTTAATCCTCATTTTGCAAAAGTGAGTTAGTGGATTGAATCGATGTTTTCCTTTATCTTTCCTTTTTATCCTTTTACTTAAATTTTTAACATTACCATTAATTGTTTTAGTATGTTTGAGAGTGGTTCCAACCTCATAGGACTTCATATGGAGAAAGTAGAATTTCATATCCCATTCTAAATTCAACAGAGTTATAGTTTTCAGGATTGATAGGATTGCAACATTTTCGTTGGATTCTATCACGTATGAGGGTATGGGATTGGCATTTAATCAAGAGAACCAAGCAGTTTATGTACCTTAATGCGGGTGGTATAGATTGTTGAAGTCTTTTGTCATGGCCCTAGCAAAAATGTACCCTTCACTCAAATTAAGATCATTGATTAAGCATGCTAATTTTTTTCTACCATATTATAAGGCTTGGATTATGCAGTTTCATCAAAATAGGGTGGTGTTGACTGATGTACCTAGAGGATTTAGGTAGAGTCAAAGGTTAGACAAGAGGCAAAGGGTGGTACTAATGATGAGGATCCTAATATAAGCAATGGTGGAACATTGCCTGTTCTTTAAATGTTCTTGCTCATTCATTCATAATGCTTTCTTTCAAAATTTCAACTATTCTTTGGAATCATGGTTTGGAATCTTTAATATATATTTTTTTTCATTAAAATTTAAATATTTTATGTATTTTTTAGTAAACCAAGCCATTGAAATCTGAATCAATCTAAGTCCGAGTATCTAGATGCCTCATGATGATCATCTCATGAGATACATTTATTTTTGTTTTGATGTTATTTTGTATTATCTTATCAGAAATTATGACTCGAGATAGATATCATATTTCAATAGCGATGATTGATGGACCACTTGACACCTTATACATCTTATATTGCAGTTTTATTTCTATATTTATGTGACAATGTGTTTATTTTATGTTGATGTTGCTTTAGAAGTTTAAAAAATTGAAAAAAATGATTATTTTTGTATTTTTTAAAGTTTCCCAATATTTTTCGATATTTTCCCCGATATTGCCGATAATTTCAATTTTGGACCCCCGACGATAACTTCCCGATAACAATAAGTGCAACATTGCTTTTGAGGATCATTGCTTTCCCTTTGCATTTTCCATTTTCATAAGTAAAAAGTGTGTAATGTCTATCGATGCTTATTCATGGGTGTTGTTGCACCCTTCAGTAGTTATTTGTGTCTTTTAGCATTATGTTCGGATTTTGTGTGTTCCATAAAAAATCCTGATATGGCAGTAAAGCTATTAATCAATTCTTAGTTGTGAAATACCATGTGAACATAAAGTTTGTTTGAAATTGTTGTTGTCTGAGTGACGCTGTTTTTGGGTTGTGTGAACTTTGAAGTCAGTATTGCTAGATAGGCACAAGCGTGACTTAGATTTCCCTTTGCGTGAAACTGAGATGCCGAAGAAACTTGTGTTTAAATATGAGGCATTGGTAGTGTCTTAGTTCACTAAGCTTGATGTACCTGTTATTGCACAATCTATACTTGCCCAAAGCCCAAGGCAAGTAAATGCAAGATTGGTGTAACAGGGGTGACCTATCACTGTTACCTTAATAGGAAACCCCTTTCTTTTTAGGAGTATATCAAAATTACCCTAGGGGAGACGTCCCCAGTGACCTAAAGGGTTGATGAAACTAAGGCAATGATGCAAGAATACCCCCCTCTCATTGGTCACTCAAGTTAAAAGGTTCTTTAGATCTTTAAGAGATGAAACAATAGTAAAGATGAAGTGTACCTGCCCAGAACAAGACAACAAGGAAAAATATGACAACTTTCAAGTACGAAATGATTTGTTGGATTACTGGGAGGAGGGGTGAATCAGTAATAGAGCATTTGAATCCTTTTTAACCACAAAATGCAAGTGTTATATCAATGTAGCATTATCATTCAATAGTTGCAGAGTAAATAAACAATGAACAAATGAACAATCATACACATACACAGTACACCAATGTTTTTACGTGGAAACCCAAAGCGGGAGAAAACCACAGAATGTTTTTCTTATATGTCTTTAAGAATTACATTCATTGGAAGCACTAACTTTCTTTGTTTTCCAGCTGCAACTGGAAGGAGGCTCCAACTCCCTAGTTTCTCAAGCTACAACCTGAGGGAAGCTCCAACTCCCCAATTCTTTGGCTACAACCAGAAGGAGGCTCCAACCCCTTAGTTTCTCAGGCTACAACCTGAAGGAAGCTCCAACTCCTTAATTCTCTGGCTACAACCAGAAGGAGGCTCCAACCCCCTAGTTTCTCAGGCTACAACTTGAAGGAAGCTCCAACTCCTCAATTCTCTGGCTACAACCAGATGGAGGCTCCAACCCCTCATGTTCTTCGGCTACAATCGGAAGGTGGCTACAACCACCTGTCCTTGCCCCGTCCAACTGCCCTGACGTAGAAGTAGAATAATGGAACCACTGTCACACTATCACTGTGAGATATACTGTCGTAAACCTGTGCCAATCAACCTGTAATTAACTTGTAACAACCTGTATCGATAACCTGTGCCAACATGTACCATACATCAACCTGTACCATAAACAAATGCATCAACCATGCACCAAACCTGTACAGATAACCTGTCACAATAACTTGTCCAAACAACTTGTAATCAACCTGTACCATAAACAAGTGCATCAACCATGCACCAACCTGTACCTCAACTTGTACCATCAACGAGTGCATCAACATGCACCAAATATGTACCAGTCATGCATCAAATACACAAACTATGACTCATCAAGATGTACCAACATCATCAACTATACACCTCATGTATGTGCCAACTCATCAGCTACTTGTCTCAACCATGTACCCAACATGTACTTCAACCAAAAGCCCTCATCAATTTCATCATCCAAATCTGATCTGATCACATATATCTCAAACACTATACACAAGTCTGTACCTCAAACCATGTGCTAGAACCTCATTGTTATACAACTTCTATCTGTACCAATAACTTCAGCAACATACCTCAACCAAAAGCCCTCAAACATGAACCAATACTAAACTTCAGTAGATCTGCCTCAGATCAACTCTACAACAAGCCATAAACTCCCAAGAGGGCATCCAACATATTTACAAGGCAAACCCTCAACTTGATTTATAAATTCAACACTACACATATGAAAACCATACCCTTTTTTCTTCTTGTAGCGTTTTGTTAAAGCAAATCCATTGCTGTGATTTTTTTACTGCGGCTTTTCTGCAACAGTTTTCCTGTTGCAATTTTTCTGCCGCACTTTTTTTGCTGCACTTTTTCTACTGCACTTTTCTCTATCAATAATACCTGCCCAATTAACCTTTCACAAAAATAGATATTCAATGATATTCAAGTGTGATTTGAATGAGAGACCCTTGCCTCTTATTTATACTTTTATGTAGCTTCCTCAAGGGGTTACCTTCTAACCATTCTAACCCACTTTTCTTATTTTAGGGTTAACCCATTTATAACCACTTGTCCACTTAACTTAACCAGTTTCCATAATTAGTAAGTTCTCCATTAACTTTATTATTTAAATAATTTATTTTGCATCCTCTTTGAGTTATAGTACACTCATCACTTCATTTTATTATTTAAATAATTTCTTATTTGCAAACACTTTGACTACTTTGACCTTTTGGGGCTTCTAGATGACTCATGAGGGTTCTCCAACTTCACATGGCCATAACTCTCTAATTGTGAGGAGTTATGTGACGTTCGACATACCACCGGAAATGGCATGACATGTACTATCCATCCAGAATAGTCTTACCTTCAAATATATTAAAACTAATACCATTATACATCAAACAAACTTGGGTCCATTACCCAAACCTTTGTGCTACCGGAATTCGCTACCGGACTTTCTTCAAGGGTTGACATCAATGACAACCAATCCAATTAATCAACAATTATCGCTTCATAAGACCATGAACCTTTGAAATATAAGCTAGTTGATATAAAATTGCAGCAATACGAGAGTTTACAACAGCAACAAGTATTGTGTAACAGCTGCAAAAAATATGCCTCTGAATTGCTTGAAAAGACAATAAAAAGTTATCTTTTAATAGTCAAAATGATAATCAATTGTCACATGCAATTTCTGAGCTGTCTAACTAGCATTAAAGGTCAATTTTGCAGAAAATTTGTTGCGTTTAGATGGCTGTAACAATCTTTTGTAACAACAACAAATATATTAGTGTTCTAGGCTAAGTTAGGATTAATTATAGTTAGTAAAAACTTAGGAGAAGAGTGTTTGAGTGTTTGATCAATCCTTCAATAAGAGAGAGGCTAGAACTAGTGCCTTCTAGGGCTTATGGAGTCAAGTGGAGGCTTCTTCTAAGGCTGCAAATCAATTTTGATAGTGCACCAAAGTCTAAGAGAGAAAATGCATAGGAGAAGTAATAACTTAAGTCCCCTTATGCATTTTCCTAAAGAAACAAGATACTAGGGTGTCGGAAATTCTAGGCCCTAACACTTTGCTCTCCTTAGACTTCTTATGGGAAAAAACTTAGGCAAAGATAACTAGGTCAAAATCTTAGAGTGCTAGCAAATTAGGGCTCTAGGGTTTTACTAGTTACTAGATCAAATCAATGAAAAGCTTTGGCAAATAGAAATTAAGAAAGTAGCAATTTAAGTTCCTTACTTCAAGCATTAAGTATACCATGCAATCTTATAATCTTGTATGAGCAAATAAAACCATACATAAACCATTCAATAAATGACAAAGAATGCAGATTTTACCTACTTGCACCAAGAATAATTATGAAAATACCATGCAAGATCACCATAAAAGCTTCCAAAATTGATCCACTTGCAAAAAATCAGCCTTATACAAGAGTGTGCCTCACAATTTCAGCCACTAGCCCTAACTAGGGCGCAAATTTCAGACTTGTCCTCTTGTGTGAGGAGTTGTGATGTAAAAATGAATGTACTTTTTGTTTATTTATACAAAACTAGTGACCTTTAATTAATTTCACGTCAAATAAAGCCCGATCTGGCCAATTTACAAATAAATTCAAATTAGACATAAATAGAATTAATTAGAATCTAAAAACACTTCCAAGGTGACGTCATGCCCTTCTAGGGTGAAGTTGATCCCCTAAGGTGGAACGTTGGGCTCCAGATGCTGAACGTTTGGCCTCCAAAGGCCCTGGATGATGCCCACACGTGCCAACTAGCTCACTACTACCCTCAAAATGAAAACCGTAGCTCTGGATGATGTCCAGGGTCATGATGGTGACGTCATGGGCTCTCAAAGGTCAACGTCTAGGTGGAAAAACAAGATCTCCCTGGGTCTAGGTCTGCCATGGTGCCTCCATGGTGACGTCCTTCTTTCTTCCTGGTGCAAATCTATGATGTCTTCATGCCCCTGACTGGGGTTACAGTGTCCATCTGTGGGATTTCAGCCCCATGAAGGTTTGAGGTAATCATTTCCCCATGTGTACCTGTCCACCGGGCAAGGTCCTACAGCAACAACAAGTACGCCCTCCAGGGGTTCATAAGTCACAGGGATCATAACATGTAAATCACATCCGATAATCAAATTACCCAAACATGTGCATCAAACCCCCTTTACCCAGACAAATGCTCAAAGACGTTATGCAATTTAACAGGTCAGGTTTGGAGAAGGTCTCAGGGTGTCCTATTGGGCTAATCCTCCTTAAGTTTGGGGTGTTTCCCAGGTGAGAGCTAATCCAGGTCATGTAAGTGTATGAGGTGGCGTGGGGTAAGTGTTTGGGCATGGGGTGCAGTGATAACAGGGAAATGTAAGCCTTACCTGTGGGTGCCTTTGTAGAGGGCGAGCTGCACCTTGTCATGGATGCCATTGTTTCCTAGCCCATTCATTGCCTTTTATTCTTAGCCTTATTGCTTTTGATCTTTCGTTTTTTTTATACCCCAAGGGAAGAGTTGAGGGGCACTGTCTTGACTTGGTGACTAGAGGTGACAACGTTATCCACAAACATTTCACGGAGATGAGAAGGCTGGCTCGTGATGAGACCCCTTTTCTCTTGGCTATGCCACCAAGAGCCACTACCTTGGTTTGGTGACCAGATAGGTGGTAGTGTCATACCACTACATGCCATGATCATAATAGGCCGGCTCGTGACGAGACCTCCTATCCACCAACTAATACCTTGAGTGTTTATTTATCTTATAGGTTCATTTTCTTACTGAGAAGCTTTTTATTGCTTTCTCGGGAATCCCTGGGCGAAGCATCTCAATAGTTTCATCTTTGGCTTTTAACTCTTGCCAACTACTTTTACCCTCTAGGCCTTTAGTCTCATCTTCCCACAAGGCAAGGTACAACCCTTCCTAGTGTGGAAAATCCCAATGCCCGAACAAAGGTGGGGGGAAATGAGAGGAATATAGATGGAAAGTGGTAAGCATGGAGGGAACAAATGATGACCTTTTACAGATCTACCCAGTAGCAACCCATCCTAAAGGGAGATCAACTTACTAGGGCATCAAGTCACCCTTCCAGGTATGAACAAGTCAAAGAGCATAATTTCCAAGCAAACATTATGAAATGAAGGAGAATTTAATGCAACATATTCAAGTGCTTCAAAAATTAGAGTGACACATACCATGATACCCAGACTCATTACCTTCTGGAGCAACACGTACTACTACTTCAGGACCAGGTTGGTGGGATGGATACTGCTGCTGCTGATAAATGCGCTGCATTGAAGAAAAGAGGGGCCCTCTGGGGCCATGCTCAAGTCATCCGACTCATGGCACTCCATGTCTAGGACCTGTGGGCCTCGAGACATGATCTCCTTAGTTATCCCTAGGGTAGGGAATAATGGTACCATCTAAATGTTGTAGCAAGGGCATCCCCATATGGTTGCAGCTACTACAATTAGTCATGGATGTCGAATTGAACATTATATTTTTTTACTGAACAAGTGTGCTGGCTACTTAAATCAGTAGAATGGCTACCTGAAATTGCCGATCACTATTGAAAAGAAAGGGCATTGCTGGGTAGAGGAGCGGTGCAATCTACAGTAACAACAAATGGAAATGGGTCAAGGGTTTTCCAGCTAAAAAGTGATCATTGCGAGGTGAAGGCAAGGATAAGCAATGTCCATTTTGTTTGAAGGAAAGATGCATGTTCAAACATGTTGATGTGAAGCCTGCTATGGAGAACAAATTCTATTCACCGTGGACATGCTTCTGTTTGTGAAGATAGAAATATTGCTTTATTGTTGCTCAATCAAAAGCCACTTGGAGGACCAAGAGGAATATGAAATTACAGAGCAATGTTTGGGCCTACTTGTGCTACAAACCCCAACTAGTGTTTATGATTGACATTGGCCGAAGGGTTCTTGCATGATTCACATGCATTTTTACTTAACCAAAACACATATAATATGAGAAAAACACTGTGTAGCTGTCTAGCCAATCGTTTTCTATATTGTTTTTATGCACATGGAAACACTACTGGTTCTTTTCCTTGATGCGTGCTCATTTTGTAAATGTCACAGGAATAAAGTTTGTTCTTTACCATGAAATTTGCCTTTGTTCTTTAGCAGAAAGTGAGTACCTTGGTTGATTTTTTGTTTTAAAAAAATGTAGTTTTTGATGTATTTAACATGTTTTTATAGGTACTTTATCTGTAATGGATACGAACGACTTATCCGATTATTGATCATGCCAAAACGGAATCATGTTAGTCACTCGATCCCTTTGGTGCCATTCTTGCCAAGAAAATTTTATTTTTGTTAAATGTGTGCATAGATTGATATTCACTAAACTGATTAGTTCAGACAAGTCTCCGAAATATGATAGATCAGGAAATGTGTTTGTTGTTTTATTGCAGGCAAATCTAAAATATAATTACAGCAGACATAAATGACCCAAACTCCATCAAACTTGAATATATTACTTAATTACTTTTATCTGAGTTGCCCATTGTATTTGTTTTTCAGCCAATGAGTGTGCAGAGAAGTACATATCGAAATCGAGGTCCTGGATATACTGATAAAGCTGTAATCACAAGGTACAATATTTTGCTTCAGTATTATAATATATTTTGTTGAAATATGTTGAACAAATTATATTAATTATACAATATGTACCTTGAGCATATCGCAATATTAACTGGCTGACAATAAAGGTTACTGCTGTTAAATTCTTCAAACCCAGCAATCAGAGTTTTTATGCCAATAATTTAACAACTCAGAATTTAATCTACTGCTGATATAAATTTTGAAAACTATGCAGAAAATTTACAGCTGAGTTATAACCATTAAAAATGCATATCGGAATCATAAACAACACACATTTGAACGTAGATATTTCTGGGCAATGCCCTTGGAAAAACCCCGAAGAAAAAACCAGTAAATGAGAGGATTTTATTGGCTTCAGAGGAAGAAAATAGTTACAGCAGTTAATTCAGAAATTTCTTACAACCCGGCAAACTTGGCCTGTACGGCCCAGCTTTTTCGGCCTTGTTTTTTCGCATAGCTTTTTCGGCCCTACTTTTTCGGACAACTTTTTCGGCCTTCCTTATCGGCCCAACAAAATCGCCTTTCCTCCAGCTACAAATTCACCCTCTTCCTCAAGCCAAATCGCCCTCTTCCTCTCAGCTCTATGTGTCTCTCACACCCACACACTCTTTGTGAGTCTCTCATATTGTGTATGTGACTCTCTCACCTCCTCACACAATGCATGCCTCTCACTCTCTTTAGATATGCTTTTATAATCACTTAATGACCAAATCCCTAACCCTAAGATCTCAACGGTCAAGATTAGATCTCGCCTTCCCAAGATCGACGGTTGTGAGTTAATCTCTCGTTGAGATGACTTAAATCAATTAAGTCACTCAACTTTATAAAAAAGTCACTTTTAGTCATTAAATAAAGCCACATTAACTTTATAAATGCAATTATAAAATTAAAGATCTAGAGAGCGTCGCTCGGACACATCTGCATGCTAGGCACTGCCAATGCGGAAGTACCTGTCCGAGGCCATACTCCATCTGTCGAGGCCATACTCCATCTGAGTAATAGGGTATGATGCTGAATAAGTCATGTGCTGGATTCAATGCACTCAACAGAGTGTCTCGCATAAGTCACTCACTCAACAGAGTGATATAGGGACCATTCTTCCTATCCTAGTCACTGCCCGTGACACATGAATAATGACTGTCCCAACAGATGTTGAAAGCCCTGCAATGGGCTACAAGGACCATTCTTCTAATCCGAACATATGTCCTAGAAGGCTGACTGTCCTCCCAGATGCTGAAAGGCACGCCATGGGCTATAAGGACCATTCTTCTAATCCAGACATACGTCCTAGAAGAATGATTGTCCTGGACCATTTCCCCCCCTCTGACCGCTATTGTGAACTCAGGAAAAATGTCTGTCCTGTACCAATCTCCCCACTTTGGTCACTACTGTGAACTCAGGGAGACGGGCCATTCTACTTGTCCAGGCAAAGCACCAAGGGAATAACTGTCCTGGACCATTCTACCTGTCTGGGCAATGCCCCAGGAGAATAGTTGTCCATGGTACATCAACAATCTGTCAACCTGGACCATTCTCCATAGGGAGAATCTTTGTCCACTGACACTATGTTCTGCCTGGACCATTCTCCACCTGGAGAATGCATGTCCACCAACACACTGACTATCCATGATGCCATATATCAACACTCCCTCCCAACCGAGGAAGTCATCTCCTCCCTTTCAACCAAGGGAGGTATCTCCACAAGTCCCAACTTGTCCTTGAAGTATGCAAACTTTATCTTGGACAGAGGCTTTGTCAAAATATTAGCTATCTGCTCATCGGTGGAGATGTACTGGAGAATCACTTCTCCCTTCTGGACTTTATGACAAATAAAATAGTACTTGATCTCAATGTGCTTCGGCCTGTCATGGAACATGGGGTTTTCTGAAAGCTTCACACAACTCTGATTATCACAATATATCACAGTCGAATCCAACACCTGATCAAATAGAGTCCAGAAACTAGCTTATGGAGCCATACTGCTTCCGTACAAACATCACAAGTTGCAATATACTCTGCTTCTACAGTGCTGAGTGGAACAAACTTTTGTTTCCTGCTAGCCCATGATATCATAGCAGAGCCCAAACTGAAACTTATACCGAAAGTACTCTTTCTGTCATCTGCACTCCTTGCCCAATCTGAATCAGTAAATCCATGCAGTTGTATGTCACTGTTTAAGGCATATCTCAAACCATAATTTAGCCTCCCATGAAGATATCTCAAAATGTGCTTTGTAGCTATCCATTGCTCATGTCTAGGTTCCACATGAACTGGCTCAACGTGTTCACAGCAAAGAAAATGTCCGACGGGTATTAACCAAATACATCAATGAGCCAATCAACTGTCGGTACAGAGACAAATCTACTGGATCAGAATCAAAGTCTCTCAACTTCCTCAGATCTGTCACAATGGGAGTTGCCATGGATTTGCAATCCATCATCCCAAACTTCTGAAGGATCTTTACAACATACTTCCCTTGCCTTAGGAAGATTTCACCACGCTTTTGCCATACTTTTAGTCCCAAATAATAATGCATGAGACCAAGATCCTTCATATCAAATTCAGAGGCTAA
>ML802811.1:74001-84375 GCA_009831015.1 Picea engelmannii
TGCAACATTGATAAGTGTCCAGCTAAGTGAATCACAAGTGAATCACAAGTCTAAGCAAAATATATATATTAGTGTCATAAGTGCAACGATACGATGGGAGAGTCCAAGGCTGGAAATATGGACACTTGGGTGCTGAGCAAGAGCAAGAGATGGAGATGATGTCAAGGTCTCTTCTTGGAGTTTATGGAAGCCTACATGGAGCTGACCTAGAGGGATCATGAACAAGTGCATCTAGTTTGTCTATGTGTATGGGGGACTAATGATGATGCCATCCTGCAACTCTAAGAAGTGCTCTAGATAGAAGGAAATATTTAGGCTCAAGCTCTCCATATGTGAATTCCAAGCAGCCTAGAGGTGCAATCTATAGATGTCCTCTCTAATGGCCTGATTCAGTTCCTATCTAGTCGCCAAGAGATGGCCTGGTGTGTCAAGGGAGTACTTGAAGGGGTAAGATGCTCTAGGGAAATGGTCATCGATTGGTGAAGTTGAAAGGCCTTTGAGTACCAACCTGGTGCACAACATGTGTGGCAATCTGAGGTGAGGTCTTGTGACGAGCTCTTAGGGGTAGCTTGGTCTCTTAGAGGTAGAGTTCCTAAAGGTCCAGACTCTATACAAAAGAAACTAGATGAAAGATGACCTTATGGAAAAAAGGATGGGCTTTGAACTCCATTTGAATAATGGGCTGCGAGATTATATGTTTGCACTGGATCATGTGCCTAAGATCTAGGGTGTGGTCTCTCACATTTTGGGCTTAGTCAATCTGTAGCAAACTTGGTACTTAGATATTTGAACCATAAAGGATAGTGGGTCTGATAATCGTTTCAAATAGGTGATGTTTAGATGAGATGTCTTGGAAATGATTTCGGAAACATTGTCTCTCGAGGAGGGTGATGGTGTTGATGTTTTGGTAGTTGCGAGAGGTATTAACCTCCATGGATAAACCTTTGACTAGAATAGAATATTCGGGAAGCAAGAGAAAACCTAAACAGATGTGTGAAAACCCTAGAAGACAAGTCGACTCAACAAAATACGAAATATTGAAGTATTATATGCAAAAAAGGACAGGTCGACCCTGCTTGAAGAGTCCCTATTCACATGGCTAGATTAGTATAAATATAAGGCGTTTGAGCTCATTTGGCAACACACTCACATTCAAGAAAATGGTGCTCAAGTCTAGAGGAAGAGTGCAATTGCAACGACTGTAGTTGGGTACTGGCCTTGGTCTGTGGTTTGGGACTTTTTGCTTGGTGTGCTACCTTTGGAGAAAGGTGCACTCTCTCTCTCTTGGTTATCTGTTGGGTCTAGTGTTGCTTCCAGAATAATTCTATATGTCACAGGTTACGGTGCTCAGGGGTGGCTGCGTGCCTATGGTTGGGTGACAATATTGTGATATTGTCTATGGTTAAACAAGCACAATATTCTAGCAGGTTATGGGCCCACACCACCTTCGGAACAGTCTAACCACTGGAAGGTAGATCCGCAACTCTCTGTCAAGCTCGTTGTAGCACAATTGTAGTTGCAGTGCCAGTTCCTTTGTGCTAGTTCCTTAGTGCTAGTTCCTTCGTACTAGTTGCAGTGCCAGTTGCAGCACCAACTACAGTGCCAGTTGCAGCACCAGTTGCAGTGCGGACACCAGTTGTAGTACCAATTGCAATGAAAGTCTTTGTGAAGTATTGGGACTAATTTTTGGTTGTCCTAGTGCGCTTTACCCTAGTGCATCTCCATCTACCTCTAGATTGCAAGTTGGAGCACTTTGAAATTTTTGGGTTCATCATTGCTTGTCACTACTGCCGGATGGTGCCGCTGTTGGCGGAGGTATGTACTTGTATATGTTTAAACTGTATCACTATCTTGAGGGTGTTTGCAGGAGAAGGGATCTTTTGTCCAAGTAACAATAGTAGATTCAGAGGATTCTCAGATTAATACATTCAAAGGAACAACACACTCTCCAGGTTGAAAATAATACTTGTCTCAGAAGAAAAGCAACTCAAGCGGAACAATAGCCAGACTCCAAGTTTGCATATCATGTTTGATATTTTAATTGCTGCTTAAGTGAGTATTGCAATCCTTTAGATTTTATTAATGCTAGGAACAAATTAATACTTAGTAGCATGTACTATTAATATAAGTGCTTATTGTACTTAATTGCAATATGAACTAACATCTCTTCTAGGAGATATTTCTTGTTCTTGTTCTCAGTCAGGACACCTTGGTAATGCTATAATGAATTACCATGAAATTGATATGTTCTTATACAAAATGCTATTATATTGGAAATACTTTTGCTCTTGTTGTTTTTGTTTCAGGCAGGTTATCCTACGCATTCCAGGAAGGTTTCCACAAAAAAGCAAAACTTGAAAGGACTCAGAGGGAGTCAGTGATCAGGGAGAAGCAAGGTTTCATGACACTTTGCTGGATGCATAGGAACATGTAGTAGACGAAAGCTTGGTTTGAGGATTCTCTCAGTTAAAGGGAGTTGACGACAGAATTCGAAAAGAAGGATCTTGTAGGCCTTTGTGCCGAGTTGTAGGCCTTGTGTCGAGTTCTAGGCTTCATGCCGAGTTGTAGGCTTCTTGTCGAGTTATAGGCCTTCGTGCGGAGTTGTAGGCCGTCATGCCTGTTATCCCCCACTATTAGGGATAACTAAGGAGATTATGTCTCGAGGCCCACAGGTCATAGACATGGAGTACAGAAAGCCAGATTGACTTGAGCATGGCCCTGGAGGGCCCATCTTTTCTTCCTTTCAGCACCTCCACTTTGTCATCAACGACAACATCCATCACCTCGGCTTGGTCCTGTATCGGAGATGGTTCTTGCTCCATGAGTCCGGGTATCATGGTATGTGTCACTCTGATTCTCAAAACCTTTGAATATGTGCATCTAGTTCTTTTTGTTTCTAACGGGTGCTTGGATTTTATACTTATCCACTTGACCATGTTTGGGGGGAATGACAGGATGCCCTAGTAAGCTTGTGCCCATAGGTTTTGAGTTGCCACTGGGAGGATTCATGAAAAGTCATCGTTCGCTCCTGTCATACTTATCACTTTCCATCTTACTTCCCGCTCATCCACCCCATTACATTGGTCTGGGCATTGGGTTGGCCAATCATTTAAGGGTTGCACCTTGCCTTGTGGGAAGAAAGGGCTAAAGGCCTAGAAGGTAAAAGCAAGTTGGCAAGAGATAAAAGCCTAAAATAAAACCTCGAGATGCGTCGCCCAGGGATCCCCGAGAAAGTAGTAAAAATCTTCTCAGCAAGAAACAAGAGGGACCCATAAAAATAATAAAACAAGACCTAGTCAGAGGATGGGGGGTCTCATCACGAGCCAACCTATTAGGTCCATGGGCACCTAGCGGTATGACACTACTAGCAGTTGGTCACCACGCCAAGGTAGTGGCTCTTGGTTGCATGTCCAAGAGAAAGGGGGTCTCATCACGAGCCAACCTTCTCATTTCCGTGAAAGTGCTTGTGGGTAACATTGCCACCACTGGTCACCACGCCAGGGCAGTGTCCCCTGATTAGCTTCTTGGAATAAAAAGCAATAAAGAAATAAGAATAAGCAGCATGAATGGGCTTGGAAACATTTGCATCCAGGACAGGTGCAACTCGCTTTCTATAAAGGCACCCACAAGTAAGCCTTGCATTTCCCTGCTTTCACTGCACCCTTGTCAGGACATCCCTTATCCACCTCACTCATTTACATGACTTGGATTTGATCTCTCCTGAAAACATCCCTTTTCCAGTGGACACTAGCCCAATAGGACGCCCTGTCACTTCCTCCAAACTTGCCTTGCAGATTTGTATAATGTCTTTGAGCACTTGAGTGGGTAAAAGGGGTTTTATGCACATGTTTAATAAAATTGATGATTGGATGTGATTGACATTGCTATGATCCCTGTGACTTATCAGCCCATGGAGGGCGTATCTGTTGATGTGCAGGATCATACTCGACGGACATGTACCATATTGGACAGGTACACATGGGGAGATGATCAGTTCGGACCTCCATGGGGCTGAAGAGCCCATCAGATGGACGTTGAGACCCCAACAGGGGGCAGAGACAGATTAGAGGCTTTGCACTGGAGAAGAGCAGGACATTCCACTAGAGGCAGCCCAACAGAGCCTTACCCAGGGGGGTTGTGCCTTTTCCACTGGGACGTTGGCCTTGGAAGGCCCATGACGTCATCCAACGATATGGGAGCTTGGGAGGCAGTTGTGGCATGATTGGCACGTGTGACAGCTCCAAAAGCCCAAGGAGGGCTAACGTTTTGCTCCAGGAGGCCACATTTGCCCTAGAAAGGGCTAACGTCAACCTAAAGGGGCATGACGTCATTATTTGCTTGATTAGGGTTTCATTATGACATTTTAATGTAAAACAATATTATTGTGTATTTTGGCCTTATCGACCTTTTGATGACCTAAAATTTAATTAAGGTCATTGGTATGGTATATATTGAGGGTTTTAACTCTCATATTTGGATCATCTTTCACTCACCACTTGGTGAGGTCTGAAATTTTCGGCCATCTTAGGGTTATTGGCTGAAATTGTGGCACACTTGTTGAAGGAGGCTTCTTTTTGGTGATTTTTGGCATTTATCTTGGTGGAAGGTTTACAACTAGGGTATGGCTATATGAATGCTTGATAAATGTAAGTGAATTTCTTCAAAACACTTCTTTATTGAATGGTTATGGTATTGTTTACTTGCATTTTGTTGTAATAATTTGCTGGATTAAACCCTAGGTGACAAGCACATGTTGGTGTCCTTGTTTCATGTCCCTACTAAGATAACACAAGGGCCTTTTTAATTTGCTGAAGTTGGATAGAGCCTTGCCATAACAACACTCTACTCCTACTCTTCTAGCCTAGCCGTTTTTTATGTTGTCTTTGAGCCAAGGAAGGAGAAAATGCACTAAGGTCTAGGGTTTCTACACCTTAGTGAGCCGTTTTCCCTAGGGGTTGATTGATGAAGCCTTGCCTTAGCAACACTTCATCATTAAACTCTCTTGTCCTTGGCCATAGCATTTATCACTCAAGCTAACCGTTTTTTATCTTGTTGATGAGCTAAAGAAGGAGGAGAAAGCACTAAGGCCTAGGGTTTCTACACCTTAGTGAGCCTTTCTCCGCTAGGGTTTCATTGTTGAGGCCTTGCCTTAGCAACACCTCCACATCTAACCCTCTTGTCTTTAGCCATATCACTATCTTCACGGCCCTTCAACATTTGCAGCTACTTTGACTCCATTTGCCCTAACAACGCATCGATCTAAGACTTCTTGTGTTGAGTACCTTGATCATACACACATCCAATACTTTGAACAACCACTAATTCTTCTAACCGTAGCTTAGACTAACAATCACTAACCCTATTGCTGCCGCCATCTATTCATGCTATAAACATCTCTATGCAACATTTATTTATCTTTAAAGCAATTGAATGATTGGCTAAAGCGTTGCTTCTAGTATTGTTACATTGATGATAAATTGCCATTTGCTTATTGCGAAGCTTCATTAGCATTTATTGAGAAGTGATATATACTGTAATCATTGCTATTATACAACATTGATTTACTTCATCAATATTATTGGTCAATTGCTTATTATCAGAAAGTCTTTGATTATATGAAGTACTAACCGGCAAGTAACCTTGCACATGTATAGTTTCTTTGTTGCTTTGTCTTGGGTAGGTACACTTTCTTGGTTATTACTTATCTTTATTTGATGATTAGCCGAGACTTTCTGATCGGTGGTGACTTGTGAGGGGGAATATTATACTTGGCCTTTCAAAAATTTACCTTCTCAAAACCCCAAGTCACCGGGGACGTCTCCCCTGGGCCTTACCTCCCTAAATAGAAAGAGCTATCCCATTGAGGTGATAGTGATGGGATAGTCTCAGGTACGCCAGTTTGCCTTCCTTTCATCCGTCTTTTACCTTAACTACAAACTGTGCGATAACATTTTGGCGCCGTTGTCGGGGAAAACTGAGTCAATTCTCCTCAAGACGACACTTTTCGGTAAGCCTTGCCTCTAGAGTTTTTATCTTACAAAGCTTACCTGGCGACTCCACTTAGGGTGATTCCCTTATTTCTTTGATAATTTCAAGAAAATTATCTGGCAACTCCACTAATGACGAAGCCAACCATGACTTTTCAATGGGATTCGGGAAACTACAAGCCTTTAGACATGAGTAAGATCCTAGGATACCCTCAACAAATACCCCTTGAATACAAAAATTTGCTCCCTAGATTCACTGGTGGTGATATGGAGAGAGCTGATTATCACATGAGAAACTTCTGGAACTTCTTTCTATCCTACCCTATCGTTGATGATGCCGAAGACTTGGTCATGAAACTTTTCTCTGCCAGTCTTTGTTACAATGCTAGAGAGTGGTATGACAACCTCCCCGATGCCAACATCACAACTATGGAGCAATTTGAAGAAACCTTTCTCGGGAGATGGGGTATTCAATTGGAAGACATCCCAGTACTAGAAAGACTCGAGCATATAAAGCAAGCTGAGGATGAAACTGTCAGAGACTTCTAGGATAGGTTTGAGAACATGCTGTATCAAATTTCTGAAAACCATCATCCTGAAGAGAAGTACCTTGTCCATCTCTATACCGGTGCACTTTTGGTGCATCTGGGTTTTCCCCTCAGTAAATGGGGCCCAAGCACACTCATTGAAGCTTACAACATGGCTGCAAGAATTGAGCAGAACATCTCCTTATCTGAGATAAGATACCTTCTAACTGTAGGTGCTCTTAGTATGGAAAGTTTGTTTTCCCTTGAGAACTTCATTGTTGATTTCCAAGAAGAAGGGGAACAAACCATAGATCAACATAGGATTGCTGAAGACACGCTTGAGGAGCTGGAACCTAAACAAAATGATGAAGTATCAACCTGTGCTCCTCTCTCCGACAAAACCATCCACAAACTTTTCCCCCCTGCACAACAACAAGACGATGAGGTTAGTTTCTTTCCTTTGCAGGATTTTGATGATACCTTGTTCCATGATTCAGAGAGTGGAGGAGGAATGGAATCCCTGAAAGAAGTAGATCTTCCTTGCTGTACAATTGAAGATGAAGGGGCAGTTTATGAGGATGAGACAATGACACTGTTGAAGACACCCAAGTCTTCAAAGCTCCTGCACAAGAAGAAATAATAAGTTGCCCTCCTCTCCAAGATTTTGATGATTTTCTACTTTATGATTTGGGAAATGAGCAGGAGATGGATGGGCCTTTAAATGTTTCGAATCCTCCATGTTATGATACTGATATTGACATAGTTGATATTGATGAGTTCATACATGTTGGAAGACGTAAATGGGATGTAGTTGGTTTTGATATGGACCCCATTTACAACATTGAGAATCATTTCCAAGTGTTGCCTTCACAGTTATCACTACATGTTACTTTTGATTTTGACCAGTGGCAACAAGGAGATGATATATTTACCGATACTTTCCAAACACCCAAGGATGACCTAGCCCCTTATTCTCCTGATGTTTTTCGGTCATAGCTTGAGGGCTTTGATGAGTACTCCTCTGAGCATTTGGATTCTTTCCATGAAGAAGATTACCGACCACCGTTATGCTCAGGTCTTGATAGGAGTGAGGGCATTGTTTGCCTCAAGAAGGATTCTTGTGACAACTTTCTCCAGATGTAGCTGTAGTGTTCTCTAGCGGGTTGTGGCCCCTAGACGAGATTGATAGGTCCACATGGGTGTAGCCATGTGTGACGTAATGATGCTACCAGTAGCATGGTCTGCATAACCATGACGAGAGGATCATGGCATAGCGAGCAAGGCTATGAAGACCAGAAGGGAACATCATGGTTAAATACCTCCCTAGCTAAGAGGCAGTGTTGATGTTTTGGTAGCTGCGGGAGGTATTAACCTCCATGGATAAACCTTTGACTAGAATAGAATATTCCAGAAGCAAGAGAAAACCTAAACAGATGTGAGAAAACCCTGGAAGACAAGTTGGCTCAGCAAAATAAGTAATATTGAAGTATTATATGCAGAAAAGGACAGGTCAACCCTACTTGAAGAGCACCTGTTCACATGGCCAGATTAGTATAAATAGAAGGCACTTGAGCTCATTTGGCAACACACTCACACCCAAGAAAATGGTGCACAAATCTAGAGGAAGAGTGCAACTACAACAACTACAGTTGGGTACTGGTCTTGGTCTGTGGTTTGGGACTTTTTGCTTGGTGCGCTACCTTTGGAGAAAGGTGCACTCTCTCTCTTGGTTATTTGTTGGGTCTAGTGCTGCTTCCGAAATCATTCTATATGTCACAGGTTACGGTGCTCGGGGGTGGCTGCGTGCCTATGGTTGGGTGACAATATTGTGATATTTTCTATGGTTAAACTAGCACAATATTCTAACAGATGGAGCCATACCCTTTGCTGAGTTGAGGTTGGAGGGCTTGATGCATGCTAAAGCGACGCCCCATAAACTGGTTTCCCAAATAGGTGCACCTTGTCGTGATCTCATTTTCCTTTCTCAAAAAGTAGAAATGTAGGTTCGAGAAAAAGTTCTTTGCTGCATTGAAGATCATAACCTCGGTTTTATCTAGGTTGATCAACTGTTGAAGGTCAGAAAAATTGGCCAAGGCATCAATTTCTTTTTTTAGGCTCTCAGGGGTGGAGGCCAATAAGATCAAGTCATTGCAAAGAGAAGCTTGGAAATCGACAATTGATGTACCAGGCAACCATCTCCCTATTATTACCTACTTAATGTGCTCATGGAGGAAATATTTCAACATGTCAATTTATATCCCAAAGAGGGTTGGTGATAGGGGCACCCTTGTATTACCCCAATGGTACTCTTGATGAAGTCAAAGAGGTTACGTGCAATCTGAAGATGAACTAGAATCAACTCATATAGTCTCATGATGGTTGTAAAGATGTTAATATCATAAAGCCTTTGGAATAAAGCCTCTTGTGGGCTCTGTTACCCCCCCATGCCTAGGGGTAACTAGAGGAGATCATGTCTCATGGCCCACAATGGAGACAATGATCCTGACCATGATGATGATCAACGTGTCCACAGATAGCAACCCAACAACCCCCCTCAGATTGCCTTTTTCTACACAGATAAGCAAAGCTCATCACATCCAGTCAACTCAGTGTATATCAGATGGTAGGCCAGCATCACCATGATGTATGTTAGTGTTAGAATATAATGGATGTGCTCGTTTTACCATTGACAATATCACTATTGTTACCCTCCGTGCACCTTAACCTTGACAGAGAATCACTTCGGAAGCAAACCCTAGGCTAGATAGCCAAACAAAGGGTAGCGCACCTTTCCCCAAGGACAACGCACCAACAAGAGCTCATCAGATAGTCCAAACCCTAACCAAGAGATAGTCCAAGCCAAACGTGATCTGCTAGCTGCAACAACTGCAATGGCAACTCTCCAAACCTGCGCTCAAGACTGGGCACTGCAGTGCGCACAAGTGCTACTCTGCAATTCTGAGACTGCTTGCCAGAATGAAGATTGGCCTCCTGTATTTATAGTAATTCTGGCTAACTGCCTGGGCCGACTTCTCATTCTGGGTATCTGTCTGTTCAGTATATATTATTTATTCTGGCCGGCTTCTTCTCTTGGAGGCTAATGACCTAATATAAGTTATCTTCTTGAGCCGACAAGTCTTCTAGGGTTATTAGCCAACTCATTAGGGTTTCTCTTGCTTCTCGGAGTATTCTATTTCTCGTTAGGTTTACACGCGGAGGTAAATACCTCCCGCAGCTACCATAATATCAACACTCCCTCTTAGCTAGGGAGGTATTACAGGTAATGGTCTTGAGCACAAACATACCATTCTCCTGGTAGCATCAACATAGTTGTATAGACTATCTCATGACTAGATCATGAGCACCATCATCATCATTAGTGTCATCAGCTGCATCATCTCTCGAAACCATACTCTATCTAAGTAATCATACATGATGCTCACTCCACAGAGTGACACATGAGTCATTCTTCTAATCTAGACATATGTCCTAGAAGAGTAGATGTTTAGAACCATTTTCCGTCTAGGAAATCTCTGTCCTTTAATCATCCATCTGGCTGATAATCATTTACCAAACTGCTGATAGTCTTCAAGGCAATCGGAACAAAATAGAACACAACTGTGTCTATCCATAGTAGTACATAACTACAATCCAATGGTACTCTACCACACCAAGTAGCAAACAAGTACTTGATCAGTAACGTATAGTCATGAACAATGGAACACATCCACCACAGTAGTATATATCTATTGTCATACAGTCTTCATAACAATCATCTGATATCAACCTGCACAGAAACAATGCTATGATATAAACTGAATCATCTGGGCCATTCTTCCACTCACATCTATGAGATCTCG
>ML802812.1:6700-17025 GCA_009831015.1 Picea engelmannii
GAAAAAACGGGTCCTTCGTAAGTAATAAAGCATTACTATTCTGGTCACGAAAGTTCTCTCAGAGTCTTATGATTTTTTTGGAAGGAAAGAAAAGAAAAAACAGCTCTTGATCATAAGCGTCAGGTTTTTCCAAATTTGTGTAAAGTGAAAAAACAGGGGTGGCTCCAACAAATGGCATGCAAAATAGCTAACATTTCCTTTTCATAGATGGGTTTGCCCAGATTCTTTTCAGATAGTTGCCTGCTGATGAAGGCCAAAGGTTGACCCTCTTGCATAAGGACAACACCGATTCCTTTCCCTGAGGCATCACATTCCAACACAAAGGTCTTTGTGAAATCATGAAGGACCAGAACCGGAGTGGTGCACATGGCCATGTTCAAGGTTTGAAAAGCTTGAGTAGCGGCCAGAGTCCAAGTGAAAGAGTTCTTTTTGAGGAGAGCAGTGAGAGGTGCTGCAATCTTTCCATAATTCTTAACAAACTTGTGATAATACCCTGTTAAGCCCATAAATCCATGCAAGCTTTTGAGAATCTTTGGGTGTGGGAAGTCTTGCATAGTGGCCCTCATGAGTTCGAAAGGTTGTCTTGGGAATGTTTGCCTCTTTCATACGTATCTAGTGATAGCCCGAGTGAAGATCAAGTTTAGTAAAGAATTGGGTGCCACTCAATTCATCCAGGAGGTCATCAATGACAGGAATGGGAAATCTGTCTTTAATGGTCAGTTTGTTGAGGGCACAGAAGTCAAGACACATTCTCCAAGAACCTTCTTTCTTCAAGACCATGAATACAGGAGAAGAGTAAGGGATCGTACTAGGGTGGATAATGCTTGCATTAAGGAGTTCCTGGACCATTTTCTCAATTTCATTTTTTTGTGAAAAGGGGTGGCGATACAGATGGATATTGGGAGGAAGGCTTCCGGGTACAAGGGGAATGGAATGATCATGAACACCACAGGAAGGAGGGAGTCCTTGGGGAGTGGAAAATACCATTTGATATTTAGAAAGGAGGGCTTGGAGGTCTTGCGGCACCGGGGGTGTATCTCTTGCTTGTATGGTATGGAGTTGGGCAATGACACTAGAATGACCCTTTTTGAGCAGATTTTCCATGTGATGGGAACTAATGATATTAGGTGAACCAGGAGTGATGCCTTGGAATTTATATTGGTGGCCTTCCTGGTTGAATTGCATGGTTAATTCCTTAAAATCCATGAGAATGGGACCCAAAGTCCTTAGCCAGTTTGCACCCAACACAATGTCACAACCGCCCATGTTAATAGAAAACATATGGTATTTTATGTGGTTGTCTCAAATTTGGAGATGGACATTTTCACAGTGCCCTCCACATTTCATTGAACCACCATTGGTGATCATGATTTGGAAATTGTTGACGGCATGGATGTAGCAATGAGTTTCTTGGGCAATGCGACAATGAATAAAATTATGGGTGCTTCCACTATCAACCAGAATGATGACCTTCCGATGCTTGATGTAACCGATTAACTTGAGGGTTTTGGGAGTGGAGAATCAAGTGAGAGCATTGAGGGAAATGATCGGTTCAACTTCGAGAGGGGTTATGTCAGTGATTTCAGGTGACTCGGACACAAGGGGAGTTTCAACATCCTCTTCTGAAATATCCTTAGAGATGGCCATAAAAAAATTTTGTTCCTTACACTTGTGGCTCAAGAAATATTTTTCATCACAATTATAACAAAGGCCTTTGAGTTGGCATTCATCCATTTCATCCTTGGTCAATTTTTGGATATTTAATGGGGCAGAGGGAGTAGTGGGATTTACGGGTTTAGGGCGAGGGATAAAGGAGGGTTTTTGGTTTTGAGAGGATACAACCTGTTGTTCTTATTTATCTCTTTTAGTAGCCTCCACCCAACTCGAGGGTTGAGCCATGAGGACATGAGCCCGAGTCTCCTCCTTGAGGCCACTGATAAAACACTCTCGAAAGAAAGCATCAGTCATGCCCTCTATTCGAAAAGCCAGGCGCTTAAAGGAAGTTATGAAGTCTTCTATTTTTTCTGATTGTTTCAACTTTGTCAAATGGCCCAAATGGTTGTTTTCAATGTCAAAGCGTTCATAAAGCTCAGTCACAAATTGGGTCCAAGCAATATACCCTTGATGGGAAATTTTTCTCCATTGCCACCATTGCCAACGTTCTTGATCTAGATGGAGAACACCATACCGGAGTTTGGCCAAGTCATCTATAATGTCATATAAAGAGAAATAACGTTCCATTTGGGTTACCCAACCAGTGGGGTCCGAGCCATCAAATTTGGTCACATCCACCCATGGAAGGCGTAGGTCAAATTGAAAGTGATGGTGTTGAAAGGTATGGGAATGGGAGGAATGTTCACCTTTAGACTTTGGAGGTGCGTCGGAGAAAGGGTCATCTGTAGGGATCTTCATTTTGGTGCAGAGTGATGCAAAGACAGATTCAGGATGGGTGGTCATTTTTTGTTTGAATTCCTCCATTGAGGACTGCATGGTTGTATTTGTGGTTGTATCGATGGAGGCAACATTGGCACTGAGTTGTTTTACTTCTTTTTGGATCTCGAGGAGACCAGATTGCAAGGTGTTGAAGTGAGCTTCCAGGTCTTGGCTACAGGTATGGGCCATGAGGATGGGTGAACTAAAAAGGGGCGGGCAGGGTCAAATTTTTTTCTGAAAAATGATATGGATGAATGTGATGAGGGTGAAGAGATGAATCCAATGGAATAGGTGTCAAATAATGGTTAAACAAATTCCAGACTTGTGTTTTTTTTCTTTTTTTTTTCTTTACACCTATGGAGTTATACTCTGGTCTAAAGAATACTACAATGATGAAATCCCCAAATGCTTAACTAGTAAGAAAAGTGTAGTGATTTGACAACCTGAACACAGTTGTGCTACAACAAATCTTGTCTGTTTTAATTTGTTTATGTTTCTGTCCCCCAAGGGTTAGGTATTCAAGGGTTCTGCAAACAAGGGTTTTCCCTGTAGTATAGCTCTCTGATATACGTGCAAGGTCCAACAATACTACTCAACCAAATATCTCAGGGCACTAACTAGGGAGGATAGACCATACCCTTAGCTGTACTACCTGACTACTCAGGTACTAGAGAGTATCTTCCCGAGTGATGTTCTTGGTGGCACTATAGCAGTTAGGTGGTTGATCAGTTTATCTAAAGAGGGCTTCAGGAAATTTATGCCATTCCATACACAGGTGTTGTCTGATGCGCTACCACTCGAAGGGGTACCAACAGGGGTTACAAGGGTGGCCAAAAGATGTGCACTTAAGAACCACTTGTATTTCCTACATGAATGAATCCCTCAACTGTGGGTTTATGCATGTAACGACAGATCTCTGTGGCTTAAAGACGTTGTAATACATCTCTACCCTGAAAAAATTTCCCACAATTTCTGCCAAGGAAATTGCTCTGATACCACTTGTAATTTACCAGATATAAAAAGTATGCAAAACAAAAATAAAATGATAGAATTGGTCGAATAACAGTAATATAACCAATATAATCTCCACAATAACACAAAAATGATATAAGAACAACAACAGAAATAGCACTTTGATTCAGAAAGAAATGTTCACGGGCCTCTCTAAGGGGGAAACCTCCAGTCGAGCAATGCTCTGTTACAATAATCTCCAAGCTAGGGTTTTCATACCCTTGACCCTTATTTATACTAAATATGTCTATCAAGAGAAGCATCTAGAGGAAGATCCTTCTAGAAGCAGAAGTTTCTATTAGTTCTTCTTACATCCACCTTATTCTATTTTATTGAAAGGCCTTATTAATATTGACCTTTATTACATCTGAATATATTTCTCTACCTATGTGCGGGTTAGGACCCTGACACTTATAATGCTAGACACAACCATGGTGTTTACCAAAACCATGGATGGCCTGCAAATCCGCAAGAACAATCTTTCCCGAGATGTTGGGGCCAGATGTCACAACCCCTCCTCCCTTTTCTAGCCATGCTTAATCTGCCAGAGTTGTCTAAGTTAATGAATGGCCCTGTGAGTCACGAACCTACATGGCCCCCGGTCCCCACCAAGATTCCTTCAAACATCCCAAAGTTTAAGGGTAAGAATGAAGAGGATCTTGGTGATGATTCTGTTCATTTGAGATTATTTCAATGCACCCTTATCAGAGTTGCTGCAAAATGGTATATTGAGCTACCTAGGGGAGCATATGGGATGTTTAGTCAATTGGTGATGGTATTTCTTAACCATTTCCAGTTTCCCATTCGTTATGATGCTAGCCTAGAAATGTTGTCTACTTTATGCCAGGATACTGCCACTCATATCGCGGACCATATCTAGCAGTGGCGTAGATGGAAGAGGTTCATTAAGACCCCTATACCCCCAACCTTTGTTTTAGAATGGTTTCTTAAGTCTTTTCACGCTCCTATCTCAAAGGACGTTGCTACTTATGGGGTTACCACTAACGAAGAAGAGATATTTAGGGCCCAATAGTTATATTTGATATATGATCAGTATGAGATGTTATACCACCTTCCTCCTAATGCACCACGATCTACTTACGACCCTAGGAAAAATCTCGGACCTCATTCCAATGACATTGTAGGTTCTGCCAATGTAAAGTCCACATAATCGGTGACAAACCAGTTGAAAGAGTTGTCTTTAAGAAAGTCTGCAGGAGGGCTAGCTTCATCTGTGTCTTCCAACCCCACTTAGTTGGTAGATGTACACTCTGTGCAATTGTCGACTAACCTAAATGGTGACCAAAAACAAGGAGGGAATGAGAAGAAAGGAAGTAACAACCATAAGGGAAGGAAAATGGTAATAAACCCAAGGACAATAATAATAATGAGAAGACAGGTAGTAATGTTGGAGAGGGTAAACACACAAAACGTAAGGTGAAGTTTCTCTGTAAGATTTGCACAGATGATCACCTTACCCATTTATGCCCCAAAATTGTAGAAGTTGTGAGGCTATTAGCTCAATCACCCGTCGTGCTGATGAATCCATTCCCACATAATCAACACTTAGCTTCGATCTTCTCAAACATGTAAATGTGGTTGGTGGAGGTCAAAACTAGCAGTCGTAAGATGGTGATCGTTTATGTATCATTATGGTTGATGTGAAAATCGATGTAGCCACTCGATCTCAAGACTATAGTACTAAACAAACTATTCCTGGTGTAGAAACTCCTCCTCCTCCTCCGGAGATGACTTTACATATTGAGAAACCAGAGCCACCACCTCGTATTCCGAAAGGAGTACTCAAGCGCTCTACCCATAATCCAAATACTTGAGCCACCCATAACTACTCTATTGTTCAGGACCTGGGCCAAACCCTTTGTGTGATGTCGGCTTTGGAGGTACTCCAGACGTGTCCTTACTCTATGCTTTAGGATATCTAGAACCCAGTGGCTCAAAGTTTATCAAGTTTGACATCATAGATTTTAAGCCTCTCTTTCCTTACCAAGTGTATTTCCAAATCCATGTGGAGTATTCAAAGTATACCATCAAACATATGGTTGTTTATGAAGGCGTTTTTATGTGTGTGATTTCCCTGGTCTGTTAGAAAGCTCTCGGTTCTCCAACTCTTTCCAAGTCATCAAACATGTTGACTACTTTTTATGGTCATTCCTTTTGGCCTCACGGTATTCTCCCTGTCGTTCTGGTCCAGTTAATGGGTAAGACGGTAGAGGTGGAAGTAGAGGTAGTTTATGTTCCTCTTGATTATAACCTGTTACTAGGTCACAATTGGACTTATGCCATGATTGTCGTCATGTCACTCGTCTTTCATATTCTTTGTTTTCCTCATGAAGGGAAGATCATGATGATCTATCAGTTATCCTTTGCGTTCTTTAGTCCTAATTCATCTTTTGGACCATCAATCCTTGTGAGCGATAATTCTTAGCTGGAAACTGAGAATATTGGTGTTGGAATGTATTCTTCCCTTATGGGTACTTTCGACTTCTCGACATTGAACCATCATGTTTATTCCATTTCCAAAAGGCCTGTCTTGACTAGGAGGTCCATTCCTTTCCGTACATCTTATTTTAATGATCTGTGGACCCTACCTTCCCCAACTTCATCTTGTGAAGGTCAGTCACATGCTTGGCTATCCATGCCACTAGCGACAACACAGATTGCATATCAAGTTGTTGTTGACTCTTCCACCGATCCCGATCCTGTTCTCTCGCCGATGAACAAGGGGGATCTCATGTCTAGGCCTGTGTGGGACACTTCATGGTCTTTTTCACATGATTTCCTAGATGGGAATTTTCTTTCGAACAAAACCATCATCAAAGCCATGAATGGTTCTGAAAAACCTTGGGATGATATGCATCATCGCTCTTATTTTCTCCCAGAGCTTGAATGAATCTAACATGATGACTTTTGATCTGCTTTGAGTGATATAGTTGGTCATGCCATAATTTCACTTGATATGCATGGCATTTATGCCAAAGGAAATATGGCTAGTATTTCTCCTACTGTCACGATTGACATCTCTCGTACCCCTGGTAAGGTTGAAAACGTAAATATCAGTGCATATTGTTTGCCAGAAGAAATCCTGATCTACACCAAACTCTTCAAGGAATTATGAGACATATTTTCTTGGTCCTATGAAGATATTCTAGGGATCAACCCTCGTATTTTTTAACATGAGATTATAACTTATCCAAATGTTAAACTTGTTCGGCAATGTCTTAGAGCTGTCAACCCTTGAAAGGCCCCTGCTATTAAGGAAAAGGTGGAGAAGCTACTTAATGTTGGCTTCATCTACCTGGTTCCCTTCACTGAATGGGTATCCAACCTAGTTCTTGTATATAACAAGTAAGGAACCATACGTGTATGTATGGATTTGTGTGACCTGAACAAATCCTGTCTGAAAGACAACTTCCCTACACCTTTCGTCAATCAGATCCTCGACGAGTGTGCGGGAAGAGAAGTATTTTCTTTTATGGACAGATTTTTAGGATATAATCAAATTCAAATCAAACCTGAGGATCAACACAAGAGGAAATTTATTTGTCCTTAGGGTACTTTTGCATACCATAAAATGGATTTCGACCTTAAAAACGCCGGAAAAAACTTTCAGTGTGCCATGACTTTTGATTTTCATGATCTTAAGCACATAGTCGAAGCTTACCTTGATGATCTTGCTTCTCACTCTCGCAAGAGAGGGGATCACATTACTCACCTTCAGCTTGTTTTTTAAAGATGTCATTATTATAGAATTTGGTTGAACCCTCACAATTGCATCTTTTTTGTTAAGTCTGGTCGTATTTTAGGTTTTCTAGTTTCTGAGACTAGGATCATGGTAGATCCACTTAAGGTTGAGGCAATACTTCAGTTGCCTCCCCCGTGCATGATTATACAACTTTAGGGTCTATAGGGGAAAGCTAAATTTATCCGTAGGTTTATAGTGAACTATGCCACTATCACTAAAGGTTTCATGCATATTTTGAAGAAGGACACCCCTTTTATCTAGGATGAGTGAGCCCAAGAGTCCTTCGATGCTTTGAATAAAGCTTTGGTGTCAGGGCCTCTGTTGAATCCTACCAACTACAGTAGAGATTACTTACTTTATATCATCGCGTCAAATGATATGATTGGTATGGTTCTGGTTCAGGAGGATGATGAGCTCCATGAGCACATCATCTACTATCTTAGTTGAACTTTACTCAGTCCTGAACTCAATTACACTCATGTTGAAAAGATAGCTTTGGATGTTGTTCATGCAATCCAATGTTTGTGCCATTATATATTACTTTTCAAAAATATGGTGGTTGCTGATGTCAATCCATTTCAATTTGTTTTTACCTGACGTATCATAGGGAGGAAATATAATAAATGGATTGTCATTTTAGAGGAGTTTGATCTCAATTTCACTTCTACAAAATTCAAGAAATCACTAGTCTTCGCAGAACTAATATCTGATTTTCCACGATTAGATGAGGATGTTATCCATGTTGATTCATTTGCAGATGAACACGTTTTTCTTGTCTCGTCATTTGACCCCTGGTATGGAGACATTTTTTTCTATCTTCGGACTTTAAAGTTCCCTCAGCATCTCTCATGAGATGATCGATGACGTATAAGGTACTAAGCTAAGAAATATACTATCATCGGTGACACTTTGTATCTCCAAGGAATAGATGATATCTTGCATCATTGTTTAACTCATAGAGAGGCCTTGTAATTTTTAAATGATTTCCACGGTGGGGCTTGTGGTGTCCATCTATCTGGGCTTGCGACGACCCAAAAAAATTTTTGAGCCGATTATTTCTGGCCTACTATATTTAAATACTATATTGAAGTGGTTAAGAAGTGTCACGCCTTCCAGGTGTTCACTCAGAAAATGCGCTCACATCCAACCCCTCTTCATCCAGTCATTACCGTTGGTCCCTTCACCAAGTGGGGGTTGGACTTCGTCGATTGCAACCCAAATTCAGCTGGGGGCCATCAACACATTATCGTGGTCGTAGACTACTTTACTAAGTGGGCCAAGACCATGCCCACAGTTAAATCCAATGGGAAAACTGCAACCTTCTTCGTATTCAATCAGATTATCGCTCAGTTTGGTATCCCGAGTGAGATTGTCACTGACCATGGAAGTTAATTTCAAAATGAGATGATGCAAGAACTATCAACTAAGCTAGGGTTTAGACATGGTCATTCTTCTCCTTATTATCCCCAGTAAAATAGATAAGTAGAGGCCTTCAACAAGTCTCTCAAGATCATTTTGCAAAAAAATATCAGTCAGAGTAAATCCGATTGGCACATCATGTTATATCCTGCACTCTGGGCATACCGAACCTCGATCAAGACTGCCACCGTTTTTTCCCCTTTTCAGTTAGTACATGGTGTGGTGTTGTTATTACCTATTGAATGTGATATCCCTTCTCTTAAGTTGGCATTCGTTCTCCTACCTGACACTTTTCATCTCGAGCGATTCCTTGTGCACTTAGATAGCCTTGATGAGCAGCGTCAAGACGTCTCTACGGCTATCGAGAAAAAAAAACTACATGTCAAGGTCCAGTACAATAAGTCTGTATGTCCTCGATTGTATGTTGAGGGTGAATTTGTCATCTTGTATGATCAAGCCAAAGAACCACTATGGCAGGCAAGTTTAAACCCATGTGGCATGGTCCTTACATCATGCAATGTGTTCTAGAAAAAGGAGCCTATGAGTTAGAATATTATGAAGGGAATAAGTTGGTGGAGCCTAGAAATGGGCTCTACTTGAAAAGATACTACACTTGAGCCGCAGGATTGGGCAGAACTCTCTGTATACTAATGTAATTTAGTGTATATATCTCTTTTCTTTTCGTCTTCGGGTTTCTTATCAAGTTTTCACTTGGTTGACATATGTCAACGGAGTTGTCATTCTACTTAGGATTCACAAATGGGGCCAATCGTCATACATAGAACTTGGCTTCCACCGCTTGGGTGGTTTACTCACCTGAGGGTCTACTGGTGTCTTCAGGAGGCGTATGCCTAGGGCCATCCATGAATAATTTGGCCGAATATAATGTCATTATAGAACTTTTGCGCGATGATATCTCACATGGAATTCGTTCATTAAAAGTTCATCTGGATTTAGAGTTAGTAGTATGTCAGTTGAACGGTCATTACCACGTGCGTGATCCTACTTTACTCTGACTATTCCTATGGGCATGTCTTTTAGAATGACAATTTGATTTTATTACATATTATCATATTCCTAGGAGTTCTAATCATGTATCCGATGCTTATAGTAATTTTGTTTTATATTGGCATTTGTCACATAATTAAAAGCAGAGAAAACCATCCAATCAATGTACACATTGTAAAATATAAGTAAGTTGAATATCCTTCTTTTATATATTTCAAAAAACTATGGTGTTTATAGTACAAAATTGGGGCTAAAACCCTCAAATAGACATATATTGTTGGTATTACAATATCCCACAACATCTACACTTGTGGCGCTGGATGCGTGTCATGGTAGTGAACCACGATGTTTATGAGACACCAAAAAAGTCATACCCATGCCCTAGGTACACCAACCACCTGTCGCTACATGGCTTCATGAAGATCCTCTACCTGAACCATGGGTATCATGTGAGTCGAACACGACAAGTTTCCATGTATGTTTTGTAGGACCCTCTTGGCTTCTCCTCCTGCTGCCTCATCTCCCCGGTTCCTCCGTTGATGTCAAGGGTGTTATCCACATTTTTGGTTATCGAGATGATGACATGATAATGACATGGTGATGGAAGATCTAACTCTTCATTTAGATCATTTTCATGAAGAAAGTTACACTTATCAGCTTCTCAAAATCACACTTTTGGAAATAATACGCA
>ML802812.1:25490-42782 GCA_009831015.1 Picea engelmannii
TGTATAGTCTAGAGTTTTGAATATATTAATGTCTTTGCTGTGATTGGTTTGTGTTTTTGTTATTGGACGACGCAAGAGCATCGTAGCAGAGCGAGGATCAACAGAGATAAGGAGAGATTTCATAAAGTAAGTACATCATCCTTCTTCTCTTGTCCATTCAATACTTTAGAACTAGGGAAAGAGTAGTATTCTGTCACAGTTTGCTCCAGATCCAGGTGGATCTGGGGAGATTGGTCTGTGTCCGCACTCACGAATTTATCCTTGAACAAAGGGAAACCCTATAGCCATTGTGGACCCACATCTGTGGCACACAAATGTCTAGTCAATACATAAGTACCATCCAAAAAATATTTTTGTCCTAAATAAAAAAAAATGAAATATGTAAAAACTATTCAACATACCTATGTCACTGTAGGTAGACCCTAGTGGAAATGGCATGTCTATATCTCCTCTAAAGTCGATGCCCTCGTAGGGATAGTCATCTAGTGCGATGACCTATCACTGCCACCAGTAGAATAAGTCCTCATTGTAGGGTGTTGGAACCCTACCTACCCCCTACTTCTTCATCACCTCGGTCTACCGTGCCATGGATGGATCGTCAGGTGCCCTAGGAAGAATCTCAACTCTAGGTCTCAAACCTAGAACCCACTCAAAAAGGAAACTGCACAAGATGAAGGCAACCCCAAAATTTCTTTTACCCCATTGCTTGAACTTTGTCAATTGGATCTTCATATTCACCAGTAGTGAGGTACACCAATCATACATTTTGGGTCTCACACACTACACTGCATAGAACATGAGTGGCCTCGATGCCTGGTGCAACAAGTTTGAACCTATGATCCTTGTCAATACTAGGACAATGATCTTCAGACTGAGGTTGTTTATTGCTTCGATAGGGACTTGACTCCCTACCTTAGGAGTTCCTACTACACAGTGGGCATCAATATATTCCTCTATTGTCATCCCGCTACCTTCTCCCCATGATTTGAGGTTCACAACCTCCCCCCATTCCTGATAGACCAGTCAGAAAGTAAATGTCCTCTACTTCAATTATCAATGGTTGCCCATCGCGATTGAAGCTCTCACTATCATGGTCCAAGTAACCCACCAACATCTACAACAACCTCACCTGGGCTCTCATTCCTTTGAGCACCCAAAACCTATACAAACCACATCGCTTTAAGGCCATTTAGGCCCTCATATATCGATCTACAGTGGCGTATACCTCCTCATGTTCTGTCTCTCTCCAATCAAGAACCATCCTCTCAAAGACAAATATAATTTTGAGTTAGAACCCTTCATTTTTCTCATTTGCGGGCTTGTACGTGGCTTCTTTTTCACACAGTCACGTGTAGGGCTCAATATATGCCCCATGTGGTTCCCACATGAGCATATACCTCATAGTATACGCAACCTAAGCCAGCCCGTGTACATCGAAATCTATACTTTGTGCCTTAAATAACTAAAAATTTAAGACCTATTTCAAAATTTTAAACCATTGAAATTGAAGAGGAAGAGATCGAGAATTGCCTGATCTAGACAGCTCGTGATTTTTTTGCTTGATGCTCCCACAATCGTCGTTTGTATCTTGGAGGAATTTTGGTCCAATTTGCATTAGTTGGGTAAAAAATCAAAATGGTATAGTAATTTTTTATTTTATTACTATTTATAAATTACTTTTACCCACTTTCTATAGTTTTAAGCCATTTTTTTCACCTAATGGACTAATACAAATGTGGATCGAGTTGGTTTTTACAGTTTTAACCTGGGATTCTTGTAGATTTCAGTGTTATGTCGACAGTATTTCACCTCAGTGTTGTTGGGAAATAATACCCTACGGACTAGCAAGCTAGGGTTAGGCTTGCATGCAGATCATGACCTTAAAGAAATCATTTTTAACCTATCACCCCAAAACTCAAACCCCTTTTTCACATACAATCATGGAAAGGACCTACTAACCTTTTTACTTATGTTTGGTGTAGATCTTCCGTTGTGCTTTGTCCGCTTGCTTGCGCTGCTCCTTCCAAAGACAATCCTGCAATCAAGACAAAACACTACGCATGCATGCTATTTTTCTACTTGAGGGTTAGAGATTAAGCATAAATTGAATAAAACATATATAACTCATGCATTGGGATAGGAAAAGTATTCTTTATTATTTTCAAGATGAATCAACTTACAATCAATGTGAGACCGGCCACCGTTCCTTGATCCTGATCCTGGGCTCCTCTTCTTCTTTGTCCTCCAACTGCTTTGCTTTAATTCTCCTTAAGCTTGAGGAAAGGCTAAAGGGTTGGGACAAATGGATTCGACAATTGGGCATAGTTTCTTCACTATCTTTTTCCTCCTCCAAATAGTACCCCTGCCCCTTCTTTTATAGGCTAGAAGGAGCTAGGGTTTTGGACAAACTCTCGGCCATGCATGGCCGGGAGTTTCAGTTAACTGACCCATAGCTTTTTGTCCCATCGGAAACTTTCCTGTTTTTGTGCTTTGTTAGGTAAACATGGGCTATAGTAGGCCATCCATCTTTCAAACGCATGCAGTAGTAGGCCTGCCAGCGTTCCAATGCGTGCAATAGTGGTTTAGGGTGCGTGTCACTTGATTTAAGAGGATTTTCAAGAGTTTATTCAGCATAGATTTGGCAAGGAAGGTATATGAGTTGGCCTGATGCTAGGTAAGCATGTGTGGTGCAATTTAGGGTTATAACAGATGCCCCCTAATGTGTGAGGTCAGAAGAGCATCTGATGGCCGAAATACATTACCAATTCTTTACCAATCTGTACTTCAAAACCTTCTAAAACTTGGGTAGGAGTGTAATATGAGTGTACAACTGCACTACCCAGAGGTCTTCGACGACTCGTCGATTATGGACCTGATAATCTTGATGATCGGATTGAAGGCTTCAATGATTTCGAACAAAGACTTGATTGGACATTCAAGATGGCCTGGTATGCGGACAAGAGACATATTGCAAAGGGGTCGACTCAGGCTCAGTGACAAACTTCCCTTGGACAATAGCACGACAAGTGATAAGACTCGAGCAGCATATCTGTTAATCATAAGTCTATGAAGCAGGAGGCAACGCAAACTCTCCATATGTTTGGGAGAGTAACCAAACGGTGGAGGACACAACTCTATATAGCGAGAAAAGCTTCCTAAGGTCATACTACATCCCATAGTCTGATGAATCAAACAGACAGATGTGCTTTATCCAAGGGCGACTCATGATGCTGCCAATAAAGAAAATACTTTTCCCATCCTCTTTTTTGGGTATATTTGATTTTTTTGTTCTTTTTGATGATTTTGAAAAAGAATAAAGGAATATTACGCTACAATGGAGGAATGAGTACAGCAAACATACAATCTCAAGGCACAAGGACAAGACTGATGTTCTAGGGAAATGATACTCAGGAAAAATACTCCAGTGGCCGAAGGTGTTAAGACACAAAGGCAAACTGTTACTAGGCTAATGGGTAAAGGATGCAAATGCGGTTGATAGAACACACAATGGTAACGTCCTTTGATGTAAGTTTAACGAGCCCAAACAAGGGAAGCTCGGTGGTTTTTCATATTTAGAGAGTCTGAAAAAGCATAAAAGGAGACTCCAGTGGGGTACCTTTTTCGAAGATAGTCTAGTCGGTTCAAAAAAGGGGTAAACTAGCACCGATTAGACGTCAATTCAAAACCATTTTAACGAGTGTGAAAAGGACAAGATCACTCGGCTATTTTTTCACTTTTAAGGAGTCTGAAAAAAGCTTAACTATGGACTCCATCAGGAATGTTCTTCTGGACCAGTTTAATGAGTGTGAAAGAATAAGGTCACTCAGTGATCTTTTCAATTTTAGGGAGTCTGAAAAGAGCTTAACTATGGACTCCATGGGGGTTTCTTTTTCGTAAATTTAGTCCCTCAGGCCTGAAAAAGGAATAAAATTATACCTGAGGATACTCTTCTAAAGAATAGGAATTCAATAGAGTATTCCTTTGTTCGTACAATTGACCGTCCGGACCGAAAAAGGGGTAAACTACCACCGGACAGACGTGACTTCAAATTTCAGTTTAACGAATGTGAAAGGCCACAAGATCACTCGGCAATCTTTTCATGTTTAGAGGGCCTGAAAAGGGCTTAAAAGGAGACCCATTTAAGGAACGTTCTTCTAGACCAGTTTAACGAGTGTGAAGAAACAAGGTCACTCGGCAATCTTTTCATCTTTAAGGAGTCTGAAAAGGGCTTAAAGAAGACTCCACAATGGTTACTTTTCTCAGTTAATCCGAACGAGATCGAAAAGCATAAATGCAGTCTCACCGGATGTTGCTTTCGGATCTCAAAGTGAGCTTGAAAAACAACAAAGTTAGCTCATGATAGACTCTTTGTGGGTCGATGCTTGGCATTTCCTCATAAGACCAGGCAAAAACGTCGCGGAGTTCTTTGAAAAGATCCGTGTAAATTTGAATCTCTTCGAGGGAGAAATTCACTCCAACGAAGACATTCTCCACGACACCAGGGTTTCGGGAGATGTTGATAGGTATAGTTTCAACGATAGTCACCATATTTCCCTCAGCATAAATTTCCTGTGTAGCTAAGAGGTTAATAGGACACGGCTGATCTCCCATCATGGTGATAGTGAATTCTCCTGCCTCGATTCGGTGTAACTCTGGGAGGAAATATGATCTGTGATGAAGATCTTCCCAAGGTTTGTCTGGACTAGTCATTGCTTCGATTACTGCTTCGTCAGAAGGAAAGACTAAGTCTAATGAATCAGTGTTGGTGAGGGAACCCTGAGCCCAGATAGGCTCTAGAGGTGAATCCAACTCTTGTGCAGGAGTCGGATCAGGAGTAGTTGAAGCTTGCTGGACTAAAGAGTACACTACTTCAACGGCCAACAAAGGCATGGACATGCCAGAGTGCCCTGTCTCATCCATCGTGGCTGATGGGGAAGGAAGAATCCACGGATCCTGAAAGTAAGTCATACGGAACGATGAGACATGAAAAATCTCAGCCTTGTGGTGATTAGATATAAACTTGACATCGTCATGAGGAGGTGGGTAATCGAAGGTACCCATCAAGGATGGACACAAACCAACTCCTACGTTAACGACACCGGCTTGATGATTATCAATCATGGGAACCGTGGATGCCCCCAAAGCTGGGTCAGGCCTAGAGAAGGACAATTGATCGATGGTCACTATCCGTCCTTCGTGTGGAAACAATAAGACTTGGAAAACGGTAGTGACCACAGCTTGCATAGCATAAGTCCAACTCCGACCTAACAAGAGGTTATAATCGAGGGGAGCATTGACTACCTCTACATCAATGCACATGGTCTTCCCTCCTAACTGCACTGGGAAAGAAGGAACGATGCCATGTGGTCGAAAAGAAAGATCGTCGAACGCAGTGAGGAGAGTAGGTGATGGAGACAAAGTGGGATGGCCAATGGCCTTCCAACATGCTAACGACATAACGCACGTTGAGGCACCCTCGTCGACCACCGTGTGAAAGATATGCGTGTAAAAGTTTTCGTGGGATGATCCACTACTATCTGAAACACTACGTGGTAAGGTAGACGAGGTTTTAAGTCAGTTGTATCTAGCATGATGGTGCCCGGGTTACAAGTCTCAGTAGAGCCTAAAGCAGTCAACAAGGCTTTCCTCTGAGTAGGGCAACTTTGGAGAACCTCCAAAGCATACATAGCACAATGGGTTTGGGATAAATCTTCCACCACAGAGTAATTTTGGGCGGCCCTTGTGTTTGGATTGTGAGAATCTTTCTTAAATGCACCCTTTGGAATGCGTTTCATTGTTTCACCCAACATCTTCTCGATCTGTAGAGGAAGAGATGGTATCTTGGCTTCTTTGCTCTTCTCAGAGGCGCTTGGATTACTATAGTCATGCACTCTAGTCGTTATTAAAGCATCAGCCCTAACCATGTATACGTTCACGGATGAGGAATTGTTAGGAGGAGGGTAGGTTTCCTAGCTGCCCCCTTCGGCACTTATAGAGGCTTGAGTTAAATTTTGCCCATGCTAAAAGGGTTTAGTCAACATAGCCTGTTGTTGTTGTGTGACAACATTTTGGGCCTCTGCAAGTCGAGGACACAGATGGGTTGGGTGGTCCTCCACACACAAGTTGCACGAGTACCTCGCCTTCCATTTTTTTGTGGTGCCCTCGCCAGCATTATCAGTGGGTTTTTTCTCCCCCTTACCCTTCTTTCGTTGTTTTTTCTTCCCTTCAGGCTGCTGGGGGGGCTTTGGGTTAGTTGTCTGTATGGAGTGTACTTCCGACGCTTGGGTAGGAGGAGCAGCCAAAGCAGTAGTCTGGCTAGCCGCTGAGTGTTGTATAGATAACTGTTGCAATTGCTCAGCTGGATTGGTTTGTGCTGGACCAACAATACCATCGGCATGTGGCCCAACTCTCTATCCAGTTTTATCTAGTATTGATCGTGGAGCATCCGGCAAGATGTTGTATAATAAACCAGACTGAGAATAGATAAGCTCAAACTATTGAGCCCTCATGATGGCATCTTCTTCGGAGAAAACTCCTGAAGTCACGACATCTTTGGATAATTGTGGAACTAAGGACTTAAGGAACCACTAAAGTAGGAATACTGGTGGGACTGGTACTTTGATTAGACTCTTTCGGTGTCTCCACTCTCCGATATGATCAGAGATATGGTCTGTTGTCATCTGTTCGAAATTGGATAACAACTCTGTGCCAGCATTGTATCTCACAGGTAAATGGAAATGGTTAAGGAAGGCCACCGCCAGTTCGCCAAAAGAAGAGTATCGTGAGAGATCAAGCTCTATGTACCATTTTGTGGCACTCCCGATAAGAGTGTGTTGAAACAATCGCAACTGGATGGAGTCATCTTTCAATGAGTTAGATGAACACCAAAGATGGAAAGTAGTCACGTGATCACCTGGATCTTCGTTAGGCTTGGCCTCGAACTTTGGAATGTCCTAAGGAAACTTCGTTGGCATAGGAGGCCAAGGCGGATCATGACAGATAGGATCATTCAACAACCTTGTCAAATCTAGCAAGTGTAACGTCGCTAGGAATGGTAGTTTGGGTTGTTGTTGATAATCTGGGAAAAACGGTCCTGGAGTTTGACTGGCACCAGGTTTCCAGGAAAAGTTTGGCTGCTAGCCCGGATTCTAGTAAAAACCATGGCCCTGACTAGCGTAAGGATTTTGCATCTGTGGAGACATCATTGGCTGATTCCCCATGAAGGACATAGGATGTTGGGCATTTATCATGTTTGACGGACTTTGGGAAGGATTACCCCATGCCAGTCCTGATGGGAGAGGCATAGAAGTCTATCCGGGGTTCCATTGACTGTGGAAAGAATTACCCCAGAACGACATTCCAGAGGAAGGAATGGATCCTTGTCCTGAGTTCCAAGGTCCTGGTATATGTTCCCCTGGCACAGGAATAGTAACCTGTGCCGGAGTAGACTGTCCAAAAATGGGTGTGCCCCCAGATGGGAAAGCAGTGGATGCAAAAGTGTTATTACCAAACGTCCCATTCCAAACAAATGGTGATGAACCTACCAGCAGAGTTTGTGCAGGTGTTCCTTGACTCCTGGCTCCAAGTGAACTCGTGTGTTCAGGCTACACGGCAGACTGCTGATGCAGACCACCAAGCGAAGAGAACGACGGAAGGATATGACTTCCAGCATAAGGAAAAGCATTAAAAGGGACAGGAATTCCCCCAAGTTGACCTTGCAGAGGAGTGTTAGAGCTCCCTACCCCCAGACCCAAAGTATGTAAAGTGGAGTAAGTGAGTGCAGGACTGGTACCTGAACTAGGCATACCGTATGAAAACAGAGGTCCTTTCGCACTAGGTGTGAAGGGAGGTGTGGCCACTGCGATAGATGGGGACGGTCCACTGTGTGATGTAGTTGCGGCCGAGACCGTAGTGGCTTAGACCATCGATGGCAAGTTAGGAGATGCTTCTCCTGTGGTGACAACGGTGATGGGAATAACAGAATTCCTAGAGGAAGTAACAACATTTGTTGCCATAGTTGTGTGAGGCACTGACAAGATTTCGTAAAATTGAATTGGCACAATAACTTGCGGCCAAGTATCAGTGGTTGGGGTTTCAACCGAACCAATATTGGTGGTTGATTACTTTGGGAGTTGTTTGGGCTCAATGGTTTGTAACCCGGTTTCTTCGAAAGACCCTTGATGGTCTAGCCTCCGCCTCAAAGGTGGCAGGGGTGGCTCCAGTATAACCGGTGGCAGGCCCAGAAGCCTTCATGACCGGCGGAGCTCTGAATCCTCCACTGTGTGAGAAGATCCATGAAACTCTAAGGTATTCTACACGTTCAAACAGTAACACGCACTAAAAAGAAGCCCCTATGAGATAAGACAAGCAATCACTAACTATTTTGAAGAACAGTTACAACAGCCAACACTAGAGCAACTTACCGATGCAAGTGCAACTCGAAAACGGAAGCACCCTCTAGCTATACTCTGCAAAGCATGGCCTAATGTCTGTCCTAGGTACCGTGGTATACCCTCCAGTCACCTATGTATGTCCCTAGAAAAGATTGGCAACTAGTTTGCCAGCACGCGAACAGTCACCAGGCGGGTACAATCGATAGTCGGGTAGATCACAATGAGCAGGGTATCCAGCCTAAAACCTGTCAAGGGTATTGAGAGAAAATGGTCCGAAAGACAACTGAGGACCTCGAACAGATTCGAAACCCACGAAACCCCGTGGCAAATGCAAACGACAAAATCCCTCAACAAATCCTCGATATGTGTTCTCCACTACGCTCGGTCCAGCTTTGGAGGGGTTATCTCCACTACCTTTCCTTATGCGACCTCGTGTTTAGCCCCTGTGTTAGAGGGGGGTCCCAGATAACTTCCATGAAACTGGACTTCTACACTCCCTATCACAGACTCCAATGTATGGTTTGAGTGGCCTTGGAGAATTTACTCTCCAACCTATTCCAAGGCCCTAGTCCTGAGCTAGTGTATGAACCCTACAAACAAAAGAGTCTAATAGATTTTAAATTAGCATTGCTTTTATGGGTTTTTTTACGTCAGAAGGTATGAAAGTGAAACTGATGGTGTGTAAAGACTCAAAGCAAAATGAATAACAAATGCTTGGAAACAAAAACTTTTACAAAAAATGCAAAAACCAGCAATTTTTCACCAAGAAAAATTTCTTTTTCTTTTCAATTTTTCTAAGATTTCATGTAGCAAACATAAAGGAATTTCGCTCAATATGCGAGCTACTTATGCTCTAAATGCACTGCAAAAACTTATGAAAAAGGACTTCTTCCTAGCTATTGATGCAGCAACACAATCTTCAAACAAAGAAGCAAATGAAAAAGAGATGATTTTTTTATTTATTTAAGTGCTAAAAGAAGCAACAAAGGGAAAATGCCGACAAGCACAAAACCAAGAAAACAAAATAAAATTCTGGCTTAAAGCACAGATCGCAAAGAACCAGAGAAAAGATGCACAATGGCAATCAAGAAAGCACCGACTCTTACGCTTGTCTAAAAACCATAAACAAAATCTTTATTTTTTATCTTTTCTATCAACAATCAACTAAGGGTAAGAGGCCCTAACCTACCGATTGTGCAACCCTAGACTCAAACCCCTGAGAGGAACACTTCTCACCAAAAGAGGGGATGACTGCCCCACCTTGATTGAAAAGAAACCACTCAAGCCCGCTAGGGATGACAGTGAACCAGCAAGACCCAGACAGGATCCAGAAAGCCCCCTGAGAATGTATAATTCTGACAGGGAAGAGGGGAGTACCTCTTAAGCTCTCTGACTCCCACACGCTACTGAGACCTCTATAGCTAGCGTTCAAATGCAGGTTGTAGAAGGTTAGGGTGCGGTTTACACACGTGCATTCCTTCTGCAGGCCGCGTGTACCTCTGTGTGTCCCGATAATTATCGTCAAGGAATAGTCAAGGAAAAACTGGTATAAAGAACCAGGTTCCCTGCTAGCTCTGACCTTACAGAAAACATACATGCAAAGAAACATAAAATCCAATCCTTTAAACTACTAAATAAATCTTCAACTAAATCCAGAAAAACCCTAAGAGTATCTTCCCCAGTGGAGTCGCCAATTCTGTTGTTGGGAAATAATACCCTACAGACTAGCAAGCTAGGGTTAGGCTTGCATGCAGATCATGACCTTAAAGAAATCACTTTTAACCTATCACCCCAAAACTCAAACGCCTTTTTCACATACAATCATGGAAAGAACCTACTAACCTTTTTACTGATGTTTGGTGTAGATCCTCCGTTGTGCTTTGTCCGCTTGCTTGCGTTGCTCCTTCCAAAGACAATCCTGCAATCAAGACAAAACACTACACATGCATGCTATTTTTCTACTTGAGGGTTAGAGATTAAGAATAAATCGAATAAAACATATATAACTCATGCATTGGGATGGGAAAAGTATTCTTTATTATTTTCAAGATGAATCAACTTACAATCAATGTGAGACCGGCCACCGTTCCTTGATCCTGATCCTGGGCTCCTCCTCTTCTTTGTCCTCCAACTACTTTGCTTTAATTCTCCTTAAGCTTGAGGAAAGGCTAAAGGGTTGGGACAAATGGATTCGGCAATTGGGTAGAGTTTCTTCGCTATCTTTTTCCTCCTCCAAATAGTACCCCTACCCCTTCTTTTATAGGCTAGAAGGAGCTAGGGTTTTGGATGAACTCTCGGCCATGCATGGCTGGGAGTTTTAGTTAACTGACCCATAGCTTTTTGTCCCGTCAACAACTTTCCTATTTTTGTGCTTTGTTAGGTAAACGTGGGTTGTAGTAGGCCAGCCAACATTCCAACACGTGCAGTAGTAGGCCTGTCAGCATTCCAACGCGTGCAGTAGTGGTTTAGGGCACGTGTCACTTGATTTAAGAGGATTTTCAAGAGTTTAGTCAGCATGGCTTTGGCAAGGAAGGTATATGAGTTGGCCTGATGCCAGGTAAGCATGTGTGGTGCAATTTAGGGTTATAAAACTCGGGAAGGTATATTTGTTACCCATCACATAGGATAGGTATCCATTATGTTATGCATTTGTCGCATTGTCCTGTAACTGTTGCTTTTAGCCTTAGGTACGAACCCATTTGTTGTGACATAGAACCTTCCATCTACTATAAGTAGTGTCGTTAACAAGTGGTAGAGACTTACCAAACATGGGTGCCCTAGTTAAATCCCCTACTTCACTTGGTGCCCATGCAGATATTTTTTCTTTGGACCGGGAGTCCCCCATTGCTAATACAAGACTTGATGTTGAGCCTCATTTGTCACTCATAACCATGTTGCTTTATTAACCGAGGACTCCCAAACAAGTTTAATTTAAGCTCTTTTCCATCTTGTCTTTAAAAAGAGAAATTATTGCCGACTAATTTGTCCCTTTCACACTCGTTAAATTGGATTTGAAAGGTCATGATTCTTAGTTAAGATATTTTCCGACTTGTTACCAAAAATAGAAAAGATCACCAAGTGAACTTGTCTTTTTCACACTCGTAAATTGGATTTGAAAAGATGTCTATTTGGCACAATTTTATCCCTTTTTCACACCAAGTGGACTAAAAGACATAAAAGGGGACATTTTTTGGCGTTAAGTTGTGATTGCATCTCATGTCCTTGCTTGCAGTATTAAGCATATAGCCAGTTCTTGCTTTGCGTTATAAATTGTTTACCTCGGCAGTTTTGCATCCTCAACCAAGCAGAGCCATTTTCATATCCTTCGCAATTTGACACCCTATACCTAGAAGGGAATATCCCCTGAGTGTTTATCTCCTACATGCATTTCCATGCATTGAGAATAGGTACGTTCCATTGTTGGAACCAGTTTTTCTTACTTGTGACACTCGTTTCCTCCTCTATCTCATAGAATTCATTTGTCTATGAAAAAACAAAAAAAGATGGGTGGGAAGGGAGTATTATCTCGTATCGACAAAAATTGTGTCACCTTTGAATAGAGAACAAAATTATTGGAGTGCATTCATCATCATAATTTTTGGATTAGCATGGCCTTAAGAAGCTGAGATCGTTACAGAGTCTTCTTTACCGACTTGTTACTCTTCCAGTCCCTATAGAGAACTTCTTTGATGCATCCTACATCTCACAATTTTATTATCAAGTCTATGTTTTTAGATTCCTCCATATGTCTCATGCTCTTGTTCAAAGGAATTCTATCAACCTGTGTCGGCCACTCCCCAAAACTCTTGACTTTCAATGTTGGCCATACCCTCAGTTTGTCTGAAAATCACATGATACTTTAGTCCTATCATGCACTATGACCCTACTTTCATCATTGGTAGGTCACCTTGAACCCAACAGTCAAAACTTCATCATTGGTCATTGACTGGGTGGTTTCCCTTGTGTTTGATGGAAAGACATCTATTCACACATAGAGATTCATGCAGTTTCTTGGATTCCATTAGCGTTATTGGCCGTTTCCTCGCCTTTGTCAATAGTTTTCATCATTGTCTTCTATTCATAGGGTCTTTTTCGTCTACCTCTTGCACTTGGCACACGTGAAAGACGCACTGGGTCGTTGGTTCGTGAAACATTTTCTTTGTCCGATTTCCACCAAATCATGAAGCTCCTGCTTTGTACCTCGTGATGACTAATGATAGATGCATTAATTCTCTCCTTTCAGTGGGTCACTTTCCATTGATATCATCCCATTTATTATGGAAATGGGAACTAGAGTCTTATGAGTACCTTGAGGCTTGCAGTCATCAGTGGCAGGCTCTCTCACCATCAACAGTTGGGAATACATCAATGTCTCCAGATCGATGGATTTTTTAGGTGTTCGACATCGAATCCTCTATTCACACTTGTAATAATGTACTCGGTGCCTTGATACCTACTTCCAATATTGGTAGGCTTTCTCACATTTTTTAATGGTATACATAAATGATCGGTAATCAAATGATGTCTCATTATGTTCGACCTCAACTCCCTTATTAACATGATGTATAATTGCACCTTTGGCTGATTGTTTAGAAGACTTGAATCCATCACTATGTGGCCATAGATTTCCTGAGTTTTTGCTTCCTATTCATTGGACCAGTACCTATATGACTTCAGTGATCATGGGAGATCAAATTGTACTCCATGGTATACAGATATCTTTATATTGGTTTTGATACTAGTTCTACTGGGCCTTGTTCTTGACTATGACAGTTATTGGCATGTAACCAAATTTGTATTTTCCTATTCATCGCCACATACATTTATTTGGTATATTTTTCACATGGATCTACAGTGTATTTTTGGCAGCCATGAATGAAAATTAAGTGTAGAATGTAATGAGCAATTGAGTTCGTCCATCTGGTTCTTTACCACTCCACTTCTGGGTTATTTATAATGCATTTCGGCCATCACAGATACTCTTATGACCTGACACATTAGGGGGCATCTGTTAGAGAAATATTTGTATCACCCTATGTAATATTGTAGAGAGGGTCTTAATCCATTTGCCTATGTAGACTTCTCTTCCCTATTACTAAAATCCAGAGAAACAAATATAAATTTTTCCACTTGTATGCATTTTGCACCTTATACAACAAGCATATACGCAGGTTGCTCCACTACAACCCATGTACATCAGGATTTGTGCTAGAAAATCAAAATTGAATGATGGGTTTCCATGTCATGACATGAGATCTCTAATTCTTGGCCTTCCATATACTAGAAACATTCTAACTCGACCCTTCAGTTTCATTTTGAAGGCTATAATGAAGCCAATTTCAAGCTATGGAAAAAGAGAGAGAATTCAACTTTGAGAGCAAAGTTACTCTGGAGAAATTATTTACTTCATATTGAGTCTGCATCCCTTTGTCCTTTAAGTTTGAACACAGTGTTCAACCCCCAATATCTTCCCTTATTGATGGAGAACTTCTTTGTCTCCCTTATATGAGATTGTCTTTGGTGGAAGCCCAGTTGGAGGGAACTCGGTTTCTTGGTTCCAAACTGTGCTGACATGTAAGTCTGTAATATTTTCACTTCTACTGATCATTTATTAATAGAAATAATCCTTTCCCGTCCAATTGATATCTTTAAAATATATGTATTATTATCCATGGGCATATTTGTTATGTATATTGATTGATTATGCTATCTAATGTGCTAACCTTTTATATTTCTACCATATACTTGTTTTTTCTTGTTTGTTGAGAACTTGTTACAGGTATATAGCTTTGGGTCAAAGTGCTCAACGCTGGACATCGTCGAACATCTAGACGAGGTAGGACTCTTTTTTATGTTGCTTTTAGATTGGTTTATATAGCATGTTGTTGGGATAGATTTGATTTTTGCAGTCGCTTCCGTCTGTTTTGGTTCACCCTATAGCCATAGAGATATTTTCCTCATAACAATCAATGGAATAGTTGATGGAAGTTCTGTTGTTGTGGTTATTGTTTTTGTACTGAATCATGTGATAGGGACTGCTTGTAGAGGAATAACAGTCATTGGTACACTTTGTTCCTTCTCTTTGACTAGCTTCTCTAGCTCAGCCTCCATCTCCTTGATTTGTGCATTATGGTCCATGATTAATTTAAGAATTTCCTCTTTGTGGCCTTCAGTCTATACCATTTCTTTTTCCTATGGATCCTTAATGGCTGGGATTTTTAGTTGTTTCCTCAAGGAAGCTATGTCAATGTTTTTCTTCTCGAGGAGTTCTTATGTTGCTTTGACATTAGATGGATCATATCCAATTTTCAATACCAGTTCTTCTAGGGAATTGATTTTGTTATCCTTGGCCATGAAAGATATATTTTCCAGCTTAAGCTGAGATTAGATATTGTTCAAGGAGACCTGCAACTTTGCAACAGTCATGGAGGTATTTTCTAGGGTGGAGAAAATCATCACTCCAGTCTATCTGTGCATATCCATCTGATCGGCTGGATGCACCTCTTTGACATCAAATTCAAATGTTGACCTCTTGCAATCAAAAACTACCTTGGGATGAGGCACTTGTGCCTGTAGAAACACCATATACATCCTTCCTTTCTCTGTATTGAAGGTAGATAACAACCTATTTTGTGTTGTAGATGTCTTCTTCCAAAACTATGCATAGGTGTTGTTTGTCAACATCTCATTCTTCTTCTTGATCAAGTTAAGTTTCTCAAATATGTTGAATCCTGCAGGCTCCTGTGAGGACTTAGTAGTCAATGTGGTATAAGTCTGCTTCTTAGTTGAGAAAGTGGACATGGTTGGATGGTTGCCTGAGAAAGGTGATGAGTGTGGCCCCTCCATCACTATGGTGGACTGAGTTTCTTATTCTCCAGACCTGTCAGGTGTATGGCTAGTCTTGGGTCTCTTCCTATAGACTTGGAAGTCTTCTACTGAGACTTTTGTGACTGAAGGGGAGATTTCCTTTCTAGCCCTCTTTTCTTATTGCACCTGTGGAGTAATAGTATGTGAAATGTTGGTTGTTGAAGAATGTTGTTCGGTGTCTATCAAAGTGTTTTCCTCCCACTCTGTCCAGTTCACGAATTTCTCAATCTCAGGTTTAGGAACATGAAAATAGGGAGAAATATTGTTCTTTAACCTGGTTTCTAAAATGATGTCACATGGGTCATAGTGTCAGGGGAAACTTTGACTGAACTTCATTTCCTTTAACAACATGTTTTCTTCTTCCCCTACAACTCTGTTGTTGCAGATGAAAGAACTATCTAACCTTTGATCCTGAGTTGTTGTGTTTTCTTGAAAGCCAAAAAGTGAATATCATCTGAATTTATCATCTATCTGATATATTCCAGAATGTATATCTTGACTGGAAAATACTTTGATAGCTTGTAAGGGGGTAATTCACAGCCATAAATTCTAATTTTTGTATGATCCTGGTAAATGTATGAATCCCCTATTTTAGCTAGTTTTGACCAGTGTAAAATTATTTGAACTTCCTCGTTGATCCTTGGCTTTGTTCTTCCACTAAGAATGCATACCACTTGATGGTATAATTGATGAATGAACTATTTGAAATTGAACTCTGATGAGTTATTCCTCACTATGGAAGTCTAGGAGGTCACAGGTTGAGGATTATCGTCTTGGTCCAACTTCTGCTGGGAGAAGGAGAAGTTGTCTGGTTGGAAAAAGAGAAACATGTACACCAATATTGAAGAATATTGTAACATACCTTCTGTTGAAAACTTGAAGATTTGTTCATGGATGTTGTCAGCTAAAACCTGTCTGTAATGAAACTGTGTAGTAGCCTTTTCTTCATTGGAGAAGATGGATAGAAAACATACAATGGGTTCATCTACCCAATCATCTGAATAGTACCTTAGTAGAGAACATAGGGAGGAAATGATCTGGTTTCCTTTAACTAAGAAAATGGAGGAATGGTATGGAGGATTCTTATTGGGTAATTGGGCATTTTTAGGAAGGAAGAGTTCAAATATTTGAGATCTCTATGGGAAAGATAGTTTCTGGTAGAGCTCGGTCAAAATTTCAATGGAGAATGGGGAGGCATAATCATTCCTGGGTATCTGCAAAATTTGACATATCGTTTGAGGGGTAATGGTTAAAAGAGTTTCTACAGACGAGGAGACAAGGGCCCTTTGGACGGGATGGTAGTGGGCTTGGAATTTCAAATAAAATTCAGGAAAATGATAAGTTTGGGGAAAAAGATATAATGGAAGGTTAGATTCCCAGAGCCCGATCTCGTCACTATGATCCATAAAAACATCCTTGAGCCAGAAGTGTAATTTCAAGAAGTCAAATTCACACTTCGGCTCTATAATTAAATAGTCATTTTCAGCTAGGGGGATATGGTCCAGATCAATAAGAGGAGGGAGGAAAGGATTCTCTACAATCTCAGAAGATTTGAATTTGGGTGCCATTGTCAAACCAACACTTCCAAACCGAAAAGGTGTAATCTGTGTTTACCAGGATTTAATGGTGGTTTGTTGACTACAAGCTTGATGGTGGTTGTCTGGAGAATGAAAAATGATGGCATCGACTGAGTCTGGATCGATGGACAGTGCACAACAGCGAAAAAATGGAGTTAAAAGGTTGAATGAGGTGTTCATTATGGAGTGGATGATGAGTCGGACGGGTAATAGTAATGGGCGACTGCACTGACTGACCAACAGACCTTTCAGGTGTGATGTGGATGGTAATGAGCGGTCAACGGGTGGATGGGATGTGACGAGAGATAGGTGAGTGGAGGGTGATGTGTCGGCAAAGTAATGGAATATGATATGTAGGTGGGGTAGTATAAAGTGACATCGGAGTGTGGGGTAGTGGAGTGTGACGTCAGAGTGCGGAGGTGGTATGAATAAGAGGTATAGCGATTTACTCAGAG
>ML802812.1:42806-58076 GCA_009831015.1 Picea engelmannii
AGGGGGTAGGCGGTAACTGGTATGGAGTTAGGGTGGTCCAAGTTGATAAGAATCTAACATGTTATGACAGGCTCGCTCTGAAAAACCGCCAACTCGGACCCCCCCCCCACACGGTTAAAGGCAGAAAGGTTGAGAGGGTCTGATATTCCCTACTGACCATAGATCTGGGCACGGTTTGGTCAGTCATTGAGATTAGTGCTTCCTTTAGCACAAAGTACCAAACTGTCATGTCGACACAAAACTTAGGATATAAGCATTTTATGGGTTTTTGCAGCTTACCCTTTCTTCATTTTGTCACCAAGGGGTAAAACATACACCATTTTAGCTCAAATCAAAGGCATTTAATCAACCTTTCACCAATTTTATTGAAATAAGACATTATAAACTATATCCTAATCTAATTACCTAGCACTTTAACCCAGATTAAACTATTGTATTAAAAAATTACTCTAACCTAAGACATTTGAACAAGCTTAAACTGTTTGATCAAACTTATTCACTAACCTACCTAACTTGGCTAAGATTAGATTGTTTAGCCAAGTTTATTCACTATCCTATATGCATAAATTGAAAGAGATTGATCATGTTAGACAGTATGAAACAAGCCAAATTATTCCATGAGGCTTTTAGCATTTTCTTTTCTATTTTTTATACCATCTTTTGAATTTTTTGTATTTTCTTTCTCTCATTTATTTTTATTTTTCTTTTCTTTCTTTTCTTCTGTAAATCATTTGCAGAATAAAAATATTATTTACAACATAATGTGATTAGAAGAAGGGATAAAAATAACCATGTGATCCTATGAAACATAAGGTTATAAAAGTGTCTCCACTTGGGGATGGTGCTCTCCTTGTGAGGTGTCAAGAATCCAGCTACCTGTTGGTTTGAATCTCCTTCCTCGATGCTTTGTCTGCATCCTGATTTGCTTTATTTTGATTGAAAATTTGATGATCCAGATCAGTGGATTAGGGCCTTCTCTTCAGACTTCAACCATCTGATAAAAATCACCTCACACATGACATAAAGGTAAAAGTAAAGTGGTTTGTACAATGGGATGAGTGACTAAGATCTTCATTTCGATGGAACATAATGTTTGAGCATCCTTCCATTTATAGGTCCTCCTAGAAGGTCTGGTCCATCACTATCCTTGAGTAAGAATGCATTATTTCCTCTATATGCATGAATGATGTAAGGGCCTTTCCTCAAACTATCAAACTTTCCATGCTTGCCCTTTTCTTCATTTCTGGAATCCTACTTCAGTACCAAATCACCCAATTCAAAATCATCCTCCTTATTTCTTTTGACATAAATGTTCTTGATGCTCTCTTGAATTACTTGTGTCTAGGTATACACATCCTCTCTAGAAAGTTGGAGTTTGTTGGCACAAGGGTAGACCCAGGGTTCAACGCTACAACAACACACCAACAAAACCCTAACTACTGGCCCTTTTGGCAACACCTGCGAAAAAGATGAAGTCTCACCCAAGGTAGAGGCAGGGGTGGTTGCAAAACTCAAGTGTCTGCAACCTTAGCTAGGACACAGATCTATGATTATAATACTTAATAGAGAACTTAGCATCAACAATTCATTAATATTCAACCAATCACTACTGCGTAGATAGAACAAAGCATCACATCATTCACTCAGATATGATGTAGTTAAGCACCTTATCATAAACAATAAGGTTATATCTAGCGGATCAAGCACTAAGCATCTTCATATAGATCATATCTAACATTCTTACACATCATTAGCACAAAGAAAAAATAGATTTATCTATCTCTATCAAAGCACTTAGCAAGAGAAGTTATGAACACATCAAGACAATCACAAAGCAGAACAAAACAGTGTTTACGTGGTTCACCCCCCACCCTGGGGCTACGTCCACCAACTCTTCTTCTTTATTGTCTTCAGTCAATAGGTTTTAAGCACAGAGCCTCAAAAGCCTTCTTTGCCTAGGATAGGAGATCTGTGCACCTCACTAGATCCTCCTTCCTTGCATTACAACACAAAGCACTTCATAGCTTGTTATAATACCTTGCACCTAGCTCTGCAAGTCTCTCACAGTATGCATAGAGCATCTACAAACCATACTTGCACTTAGAACTTAGCTTATTAGCCTTACATCACATAGATCATCTCTCCCTCTCTATATTTCCTAGACATCTATATATAAATTACAAAATAGGCCTAAACATGGGTAAACCCATGGCCCGACATGCCATACCCATTACATAGTCCCAAATCCCAAAAAGGACCCAAAAAGGGGCCGATATCCTACGATATCTGCTTCGTCTTGTGCTCTGTCTTTGACAGGTTGTCAAAGTCTCAAAATAAGTCAAAATTGACCAAGGATCTCCCAAAAGTTGGTCAAGGGCCAACAGGCCCCCAACACTCACCTATGACTTGTCCCGAGTCACTCTGGTCTGACTAGTTTTACTTGGAACGCCTTGAGTTGCTTCGACCTGTTGTTGTTCTACGACCTCCTGTTTTGCGAACTCTTGGATGAATGCATCATTAATAGTTCCCTCTAGACATTGTTCTGGTGTAGTGACAACTTGCTCTGGCTCTTCCCCTTGACCTTCTACCTCTATAAACAACTAATAGGCATTATCTTGCATAGGCTCGAGTTTCTGAGTTATCTCAATAACTCTACTCTGGATAGTATGGATTTGTTGTTGTGTAATGCATTTCTCTTGGGAGCACTTCATTCTTTCCACAGTTGATAAGGACTTTAGTTGCGCCTGTATATTTTTGGCTTGGTACATTTCCTCTTATAGCTGTGACCCCAGTGTTCTTAATTCTCGACTCTCAGAGTCGCTCATATGTCAGGTAACTACAATCAGTGAGCTGCTTACATTCCAGGGTAAGAGCTTTGAGCCATTCAACTACGCTCCTGGCGGTTGCTTCCTTTTGGTCTCTTACATCTTGAGGGGTCACGGGTACTGCACATAGTTCCAAATATGCTATGCATTGTTGTAGCTACTGGATCACTTCTTCAAGTTGTGCTACTTGCTGTGGAACTCGCTCTTCAGCCTTCACTTCTACAACTATCACAGAGCGAAGTGCCCTGTTGACCATTTCCTTTACTTCGAGTTGCTCAGAGAGAAATTGTTCCTTGTCTTGCTGTAGTTCTGCCTTTTCTTCATTGAAATTCGTTTGGAGAGTACTATTTTCTTGTTCTACAGCTCGGTGTTGTTCTACAGGTACTCCCTGTACTTGTGTTAAAGCTTGGGTGGCTTGTTCTGTGTCCGCTTGTGCTCGTCGAGGGAGAGCTTTGACTGTATCAGCGAGCCAGTGGAGTTGAGATGGCTCATCTCCCAATTCTGGTTTTCCCAGTGGAAAAGGCATAGTGGGGACTGGGCGGATGGAGTCTAGTGCTTGTTGCACCCCTTGGAGGTCAACCTCAATTCTATTGTACATCTCCTCTTGCTTAGGTTCTTTCTTCTCTGTTATCTCCAGCAAAGCATCATTCAGGGCTGCTATGAGGAATTCTAAGTCATCAAAGGTGAGGATGGTCTGCATCTTGGTCATAGTGGACTTCAATTTCTTTCGGGAGGAAGGTTTCATAAGCTAACCTTTCTTCTTCTTCAGGGGATCGACTTTGTCATCCTGTTGCTGCTAGACCTCTTTGTCATTCAATTACTCACTGTCACCCCCTTGCTCTGGTGAGATGGAAGTGGTCTTCACAGATGCACTTTCTAAATCCTGAACCTCTTCAATCTTCTTTGTTTTGCTAGGTCCAGGTGTATCCTGCGCAGCTTCTGGGATTTCAATGTCAGATATCTTCGTAGGGTCTACTGGAATAAGGAGGTCAGTGGACCATTCCTTAGTAATATCCTCTAATTTCTCCTCCGTCATATTATAGTAGTATTGAATTTGTTTCTTATGCTCATCGATGCCTGCTGTGATATAAATGAAATTTGGATCAACGTTGAACTTCATCAAAGGCCTGAACTAGTGTAAAGTGTTTGGTGTCATGTGAGGCTCAGACTGTATGGCTATATTCAGATGATTGTAGTATGTATGGAACACATCATTTGACTACCATTTATTATTCATGACACTTGAGTACCATAATGTACTGAACTTCACGACCAGTGGTTCAAATGGCCCGATGTCCGCGAAGGTCGCACCTTCCAACGTCTCCTAGGTGATGAAAGTGATCAGGATCAAGAGCCAGCTGAAATAGAATTCATATCCTTCATCTTGTGCTTCTCTATAGTCGAGTTCCAACTGGTTCACTAGGTACCTCCCCCAATTCATTTGTAGGCCTTCCGCGCACTTCCCTACGAGGTCGACTACAAAACCAATCACTTGGGTGGGTTGGTTCTTGCGTACTAAATTCCATGCAATCATCTGACAGGTGAGGCGCACTATGCCATTTTGAATAGAGGCTACCTTGTAGCCTCGCATGCCCTTCTCGACATCAACATAAGTGTCCTTGATCCTTTGTGCGAGAGCGTTGTCCATGGATTTTCCAGGATAGAAATCTTGTGGGTTGGGTCCTTGAATACTCAAACGTGATCTGATTGATCAAGGTTGGATCAATTGTCATACGATGGTTTAGCCACAAATATCCTCCATGGTAACAAGAAAACAACAATTTAACACATGCATTCGCCTCTTGGTGTCTTCCGAAGTGGGGAATTTTCATGACATTGATTAAAGTGGACCACGTGCGGTTATGGGTCCATGCTTGGGGAATTACCTTTGAGATTTTCCCTTTTGTTCTGGTTAGATACTTATGTGGGGCTAACATGTCATAGACTTTGTGATCTCCAAGGTTGAAGTCGCTAAACTTCAACCCTGTGATCTTATATTGGTCTGCTCACACTACACTTATCCCCTTCGAGAGGTTCACAGTGACCAAGGCGTAATTGATATCTCTAGGTACGCTATCACAGTTTACGACTGCTCAAAGGTGGTATATAGGTGGGTAAGATAGACAAGATTAGTTTAGAATTCGCTAAGTCATCCCTATGCTTAGTTCGCTTCTCATCGGACGACCAAGATGGTCCTGCTCCGCGAGCAGTCGATGGCGATGCTTGAACTGTTCACATATATGAAGCCTATACACCTACAGATAATCCTCTCTCTGACATGACTCTTTCAGTCATCAGGTCGAGGAGTACTTCTATCATTGATTCTTTGACTGCAGTGATCTCCTCAGATATACATTCTTGGGATGGAAATTTTTGGTTCAGAGGGTAACTTAGACACTACAATACAATAGATAGATAGAGTACGATGATTACTGTGTGAAAACAACTTAATCTGCGGGCTCAAATTCTCAGTTGCAAAAAGTGTTCTCGTTGCTTGGCATGACGGGATAAATAGGTAACTCGACAATGGGTATGAGGCCTTCATTAAATCTGTTTGATCTGTTATGGCGTGGTCCAATGGTCTGGTTTTGAACCATAAATTCCTTTCTCCCCGTTCAGAGTGTCACTCAAACGGTTATAATATCCCCAATGGATATATTGCTTCGCCATGGCGAAGTGCCATGTGTCATTGTTCTGATATCCTGACAAAGTTCTAATTTTGCAAATTTTCCTTCTGAGAGGTTCCCTCTAGAGCCTTCTGCATCTTATTGATCTTGGCTCTCTTGTTACTTAACTTTATAGCCTTCTTTCTAGTGAGCTTCGTCTTCGTATTCCTTTTTCCATTCTAATATTTGTCTTCTTTTGACCTAGTCACTGCGCGTTGTTCAGATTCTTCCCTAGGGTTCCTGGATAATATTTCTTCTTTGTTTGGGATAGGTACTTCAATATTATGAGGATCCTCTAGTTTTCTTACAACTTCGACATCTGAGTCTCTAGTGTTAAATAACTTTGATCTGTTCTATTGTTCTTCGATCAAGTGTGCGATCCTTCTAGTCATGAAATCTTTTAATTCTTGTTTCTTCTATTCCAAAACTTCTTCTTCTTCCTTTTGTTTGGCTCAATCTCCGTCAATCCAAGGATTTCGTAATAACATAGTAAATGGGGTGTTGTCCTTGATGAATTTAATAATCTCAAAATCTTCTTTTGTCGAAGTTCCATTGGCAGTCATAGGTATCTGAGTGAGCCTTCCACATAGGTTTATCAACTTTCCTTTGAATAACCCTATTCCTCCTAATGAAGGAATCATAGTAGGCTTCCCTATAGCTTCCCAAGTTCTCTCCGTCATGACATTTACTTGTGTTTCCTCATCTAGAATGCAGTCAATGTCGAAGTCTCCTATTATTGATTCAAGGTATTCTTTTTCTTTGAAGATCTCTGATAATCTGACATGTCGGTGGTCATTCAGTGTTTCATTTATTTGTAGCAATACTTTCTCTGATTATTTCTAGGGTTCTGCCATTTCTGGATCTACCTTAGGGTTTTCTTTATTTAGATTCATTCCTTCCAGCTTTGCAATCATTCTAGAGAAATCCAACACTTCATGGTCCATAGATTTACAACAAATACAACTAGGTATTTTCCCAGGGCATTCCTTAGCAAGATGTCCCGGTATTCTACAACTATAACAGAGGGGTAATCCTCTATTTCATTTGAGTGGTCCCCAACCTTTCCTGTACTGAACGCTAGGCTCATAGGAGCTAACCTTTAAAAAATCATTTCTAGGATCCTGCATCCATTTGTTAGTCCAAACATTCTTTCTATGCATAGATATAACATATCTTTCACTATTCTTATCAGATCTACTCATATCAAACCTTCTTTCATCTATTAGTTCCCTAGTTTTCAGGCTAGGATAGAATGTATTAAACATACCTAGATCCATACTTTTAGAAACAAAAATTTCCAATTATCTTACTTTTTCAGACCACGAAGCTTTCAGATATAGAACTTTTTTTCACTATTCTTACCTTTATCAGAGCACAAAGCTTTTAGATCTTACCTCAAAAAGTCTCACTTTTACCTTTCTCAGAGCATGAAGATTTATAAATCACTGGAACACTATGCACTAGGGCAATAGATCTACACACAAATCTTTCACAATTTCAGGTCGGATCTTTGCAAAAAGCTTCTTCTTTGTTAGTTCCTAGCAATCACAGTTTTAGGTCCTGGAAACAAAACCATTTGTTGGCACAAGGGTAGACCCAGGGTTCAATTCTACAACAATGCACAAACAAAACCCTAACTACCGGCCCTTTTGGCAACACCTATAAAGTAGATGAAGCCTCACCCGAGGTAGAGGTAAGGGTGGTTGCAGGACTCAAGTGTCTACAACCTTAGCTGTGACACAGATCTGTGATTATAATACTTAACAGAGCACTTAGCATCAACAGTTCATTAATATTCAATCAATAAGTACTGCGCAAATAGAATAGAGGATCACATCATTCACTCAGACCAAGCACTAAGCATCTGTGTTGTTCTGCTTTGTGCTTGTCTTGATGTGTTCATAACTTCTCTTGCTAAGTGATTTGATAGAGATAGATAAATCTGCTTATTCTTTGTGCTAATGATGTGTAAGAATGTTAGATCTAATCTATATGAAAATGCTTAGTGCTTGATCCACTAGATATAAACTCGCTAGATCCTTCTTCCTTCTGTTACAACACAAATAACTTCATAGGCTATCACAATACCTTTCACCTAGCTTTTCAAGTCTCTCACAGTATGCACAGAGCATCTACAAACCATACTTGCACTTAGCACTTGGCTTATCAGCCTTACATCACATAGATCATCTCTCCCTCTCTATATTGCCTAGACATATATATATTTATATATATATATATATATACATTAAAAAATAGGCCTAAACATGGGTAAACCCATGGGACAACATCCCATGCCCATCACATAGTCCCAAATCCCAAAAATGACCCAAAAAGGGGCCGAGATCCCATGATCTCTGCTTCGTCTTGGGCTTCGTCTTCGACAGGCTTTTGAAGTCTCAAAATAGGTCAAATTTGACCAAGGATCACCCAAAACGTGGTCAAGGGATAACAGATTTGGATCATCTGATTGATTCTCCTTTGAATACCATTAGGCTCTACCTGTACTTCTTGTAACAACTTCATAACAAGAACTCCCAAAGAGGTGGGGAAAACAACATCAAGTCCATATACCAATTGATATGGGGACATACCAATTGATTTTTTTTGTGGTAAATATGTCAGTCGAGAGTGCATGAACCAACTTGTTATGCCAAGATTTCTTATTTTCCTGCAACATCTTCTTTATGATATTCACCAAAATTTTATTTGAGGACTCAGCTAACCCATTTCCCTGAGGGTAATAGGTTGTGGAGTGTCCCAAAGTAATCTGGTACTTGCTGCAAAATTCTATTAGATTTTTTGATCTGAAAGCTACTGCATTATTAGTTATGATCTTCCTAGGGCATCTAAAATGAGAGAGAATGTTATTTTCCAATAATTTAATAATGACAGAGTCAGTGGATTTCCTGCAAGGTACAACTTCCATACACTTTGCGAAGTAGTCTATAGCTATGAGGATCCACTTATGTTGGCCTGAAAAGGGTGGGTGAATCTCGCCAATAAATTCCAAACCCCATTGTTGGAATGGAGCTTCAGCTGAAATAGGTTCAGGGGTAAAGGAAAAAGTTTCCTTTTGCCTTCAAAGACTTAGCACTTGTGACATGAGGTTACCTTTTTATGAACATCTGTAAACAAGGTGGGCCTGTAAAAACCAGCTCTAAGGATCTTGTTAGCAGTAGTCTTCCAAATCACATGCCCTCCACAATCTCCTTCATGGAAATATTGCAATGCCTTGTCAGCTTCATATTTTATTAAACAATTAAGTAAAATTCCTACAACATCTTTCCAATAAATATTTCCATCTAGAATGCCATATTTCAATGCTTTTAGTTTCAAGAATTTGTCTTTAGTCTTAGTTGGACCAAGAGGAGCTTGTAAATTATGCAAGACAAAGATGATTTCTGTGTACCATGGAGAATTTGATAATACCTCTTTGACATGTGGAGTCTCCTGCTCTCCCTATTCATCAACTGCAGCTAAAATTTTTACATCTAAAGCATGAAAATTGGATTCAGACATCAATTTGGCCAAACCCTGACCCTTGATCATTTTAGTTGGTTTGATTTCTATATCATATTCTAGAATTACAGTAATCCACTTCCCTCTCCTACCATCAAGGTTATCCTTAGTCAGGATATCCCTCACCACTGCATTTTGAACATAAGCAACAATATGAGAATGAAGAATGTAAACTCTAAAATCTTTTATTGCTTTTACTAGGGAAAAATCTTGTTTCTCCATTATATTATAGTTCATTGCAACATCTCTCAATGACTTGCTGGAAAAGGCTATGGTTTGTTCATGCCCTTCATTTTTTTTTTGCAATAGGACTGTTGCAATGGTGTGTTCAGATGCAAAAGGGAATAAATAGAAATCCTTACTGTAATCTAGACTAATCAATATAGGGGCTTGGGTAAGTGCATGTTTTACCTGCTCAAAGGACTATTTAGATTATGTGTTCCACTTTATTTTGGTATATTTGTTCATCATATTTGTAATGTTCCTAAGGAGTTCTGCCAAATTGGGTATGAATCTTCTTAGAATTTTTTTTTTCCCTATGAAGGATTGCAACTCTTTAATTTTCCTAGGATCGTCCAAATTTTGGATGGCCACAATTATGTTGAGGTCTATCTTCATTCCACCTTTAGAGATTATATTCCCTAGAATTTTTCCTTCTTCTAAACAAAAACTATTTTTCTTAGGATTTAATGACATCCCAAAATTTTTGCACTTTTCAAAAACTCGTCTGAGGTGTTGTAAATGTTCCTCATCTGATTTTGAGTAGACAGTAACATCATCCAAATATATGACTATAAAACTACCAAGCTCATGCACAAAGGAAATGTCCATTTCTATTTGGAAAGTATCACCAACATTCATCAAACCAAAGGGCATTTTCACATACATGAAAGTTCCTCGGGTTGTGGTGAATTTTTTTTTCTCCTGGTCATATGGGTGGACAAGAACTTGGTTATATCCAGAAAAAAAATATAGCAAAGAGATCCTACTGTCTCCAACTAACTTTTGTAAGATGTGATCCATTTTAGGCAGAGGATAGTTGTCTTTGAGGGAAACCTTGTTGAGGCTTCTGAAATCAATACAAAGACTGATTTCACCAGTCTTCTTTCGGGTAGTAACTAGATTGGAAACCCATTTTGAAAATCTTAAGGGGACTATTATTTTGGCATCATACATCTTTTTAATCTCTTTTTCAATAAGGGGTAGCAACTTTGGATTGATTCTCCTAAGTTTCTGCCTATAAGACTTTAAATCCTCATAGCTCCAAGAAAAGCCATCTACAAATTCTTTAAACAGTTCAATATTTTTTTTTTTTGCTTGGGGGATAAATATTTAGATAGTTTTAACATTTTGGGTTTTTCCTCTGTTCCTATATTACATTCCTCGACCTCCTTTCCACTAGGCTCAATCTTTGGATTTTTTGCTACATCGTTGAAATCAAATAGTTCTTCTAAAGGAACCAAGCCTCTAGGTAAAACATTATTCTTCAATTGCAAAATATCTGAGTCTTCATCTTTTTCATTTATTCATCTAAATCTACTTTATTTACACTATCATTTTCAAAGTATGATTTATTTACACTATCATCATCGCTATCTACATCAATATTTGTACACTAAAAATCATTTTTAGACTGTAGGAAATATTCAATTTGTTCATCGTTGCCAAATACTTGCCAATACTTGATATTATCTGGAACAGTCGGCCTGCATTTCACCTCTACTATGTATTGGTGATTTGGATGGAAAGGTATTTCACATGTGTCTGTCGAAGTAGCCAATCCATATGCAAGTATGTTCTGGCCTTTGGGGATTACCTGCAAGTCAATCTCAGTGAAACATTGTAGAAAATCTAAAACAACATTTCTACAAGCTCTGAGCCTGGGATGTTTAGCAACATACTCACCTTTAATTTGTTTGATGATTAGTTCTGAGTCACCCCTGACCATAATCCTTTTGGCACCAATTTTATTCAACAACTTTAGGTCGAGCATCAATGCTTCATAGTCAGCTATGTTATTGGTGCACTATAAATTTAATTTATAAGAGTGAGTTTTTGAATACCTTGCTTTATGATTATGCAACCACACTCCATCTCCAACTCCTTATTTGCTAACAACTCCATTGAAATACATACTTCAGAAATTTTATGCTAGTTCATCAATTTCTACTGTCACAGTTTTACTTTCCTTAGTGATTTCTTTACTCTCTTCTAGGCCAAAAGCTTTATCTTCCAACTGTGCAATTTGATTGTCCAAGTCACCATCATTATATAAAATGGATTCCATATTAGAATGAATAGAGTACAGGGGATAGTTATGAGGATTCTCTTTACTGGTTACCATGTACTTCATCAGAGTCTCTCTATACAATCTTCTATGTTGTCCAAATACAGGGATGGTAGCATAAGACATGTCTATCTGCAAAGTACCTTTTAACTTGGCACCCCATGATCTAGATAATAACATACCATATTTCAGTGGAATATCAACAACCACAATATCCATCACCATAATTTTAGCTGGGATTTGAGCTAGGGTGATGCACAAGTCTTTAATCAGACCTATGCATTTAACCTTGCTAGAGTCAAAGGAGTATAAGTTCTTGTAAGGCCTGGTAATATCAAGCCCCAACTTCTCCATCACAGCCTTGGGCATAATATTGTGAGAAGCACTGTAATCTAGCATAGTGTTATGTAATGTCTTGTCATGGATATTCAGACTGATTTAGAAAGGCGGAACAAAACCATTGTCAGTTTGTCCATCAACTTCAGGACCAAAAAATAGTTCAGGTTGATCATCATCAACATTGACAGTGTCTGTGCATACTCCTGATACAATATTTAATTCTTTTGTTCCTACTCCTGATTCAATGCTTAATCCTTTGATCACCTATGATCTGTAATCATATTTGTTCATTAGTTCTGTCAGAGGAATAGGAATCTTCAGTTTGGCCAGTTCACTTTCCAAGCTGAAAGTAGTTAAAGTTCTACTTTCGCTCTGCAATTCTAGTTTATCAGTCACAATATTCTATGTAGAAGTGTTGGGCTGACCTGTGGATGCAACCTCGGTTTGAACTATTCTTGGTGAATATTCATGACTTCTTTTTGCAGGAGTCTTAGAATTATTCTTCTCATGGACTTTCTTAGGGGTAGCATCTAAGGTTTTCTTAGCTTCAACAACTTTCTTGGTTTCAACAACCTTCTTTGTTGGATTGTCATTAGTCTTCTTGCTTCTCAAGTTGTACTATTTGTGGACCTCCATTATATCATTTTCAAAGGCCTGCTATTTTGATTCTTCCTCCTCCTCATTTACCTCTATCTATGAAAGGAGAAAAAGCTCATGTTCTTCCTGAGTGAGAAAAATTGAGTCATTACCATTGACCCCCATAAGGTTTATGTTAATATCATCCAACTCCTCAATTATATCTTTCCCTTCATCAACATAGTTTTCTTGAAGAGGAGGCCTAATCTGTTGATCATGCCCTCTTTGTTCCCTTTGGTCTCTGGGCTCTCTCTATCTGATTTGGGGAGGGTTTCTTCTGAAATTTGGATTCTGAATCTGGGAGAAAGATGATTTTCTCTAGGAGGATTTTTTTCATTGATTTGCAATCTATCCATCATCTTCTCCATGGTCCTCATCAAGGAATCCATCTTGGTATCTGAAGTGTAAGTGGAAGTTTCTTCTTTAATTGTAACCCATATTTATGTTCTTTACCTAGCTCTTTTGGCTAATAAGTTTGCTTCAACACTCACTGCACTTTTTGCATATATTCTAGGGTGGCATAATTTATTTACCTTAGTTGGTATGACATATCAACATCAAATCCATCAGGGAACTTGATTAAGGCCAAAACTTGAGGAGGCTTGATATCAGCAAGAATTGCATTATAGAGATTATTGAAATGAATGCAATAGTCCTGCATTGTTTCCCCTTGATTCCTTTTGATATTTTCATATTCTGATAAAATATGGAGAGGCTTTTTCTTTACCTTCCATCTGTTGAGAAAACTTCGGTGGAAAGCAACAATATCATCAATCCTTGCAGCCCATAATTCTTTGAACCATTTTTTGACCTCTCCAGTTAAACTCTGTGTAAATAGTGTCATCTGGATATTTGCCTCATTGACTTCCTGCAAATGAAAGTAATCATTCATTTTATCAACATGTTGTTGTGCATTAAGAGGTATAGTACCATCAAACTGAGGAAGTTTGTTCTGATAGTCTTGGGGCATGGCATGTAAGGGAGAAAATAACACCAAGGGAGAATATATTGCTGCCATAATTGGTGGAGGAGGTTGAATGAAAACCTGTGTGATTGGAGGAGAAGTGACAGAAGAGGTACATGATGTAGGACTAGGAGATACAGAATGAGTTTTTCAAGGATTGAGAGAAGCTGTAGAAATAGTAAGGGCTGGAAGTTCAAATGACTGTTGAAAGTGGGATTTATACAAAGCATGATCAAGGTTTGATACTATATCTTCTATCTTCTTAAACTATTAGAGAAACCTTTGATCAAAATATTCTCTAGGAGAAAGTATTTCATGCGTTATTGGTTGGAGGATGGTTTGATCTGGAACGATTTCACTCACAAAGCTATCAGACTAGGTTATGAAAAGGATTTTCTCAAAGAGTAGGTCAAACTCAAGATCCTGGATAGTGAAAATATTCTCTAGGAGAGAAGTGGCCCTATGAAGAGGAAGGTGACTCCCTTGACCTTCTACAATGTTTATTTTTTGAGCAACGTTTTGGGATTATCTACTGTTGTTACAAGTTTTGTATCTAGATGAGATCTAGTATGAATTATTTTAGGACACAGAAATTTAAATTTTAATAAATATAAACTAATATATACAAAATTTAACAATCCTATGAACATTTATCTCTTTGTAAGTTAGATATTATGATTTGTTCAGAAATAAACTTTTTTTTATCTAGGGAAAAGAAATCATAAGGATGGAAAATTTGTTCAGTTCCCCAGTGTGGTCGCCACTATGTTAGCACTCTGTAAATTCCTAGAGGTTGTTAGGGGCAGGACAAATTTGACATAGGTAACTTAAAAAACCAGTTTGAAACTGGGATCTAGGCCTGCCAGTCTCAGAGAGGGATCTCTCTATAGGATTTAGATATGTTTGATTTTTAGATATTAGGCTAGCTAAAATAATATGAGTGTGTTGTTTTGTTTTATAAAGATTGGATGAAGTATTGCATTTAAACATTCATTGGACTATGGGGTCTGTGTTAAAGATTAAGATCTGATACAACTCTTATAAAATTTCTTCGCAGGGAGAGATAGTGAAAATGTTGGATCTTTTAAAGTTAAATGTGGTGAAAGACAGAACAAGTGAGATATTCAATCAAGCAAAGAAGCAATTAATAATTTCTTTGATTAATATCATAAGAATAACATGAAAATTGCTAAAGACCATAAACATAGTGTCTGAAACAAATTATGTTGATTAACTTCCATTAAACGATTAGAGGTAGAAAACAAAATTAATTATAGAGTAAGATAAACATTAACAAAGTAAGATAACATCACCAACATCTAAACACAAGAATCATGTGAATCTGTCTTTTTATTATTGGTCGATCTCTTCAAAAAGATTACAATAATGGCTTCCTAGGCACAAGAATCAACCCTCAATACTGTAAATTATTACCTTGTACAATATCTACTACAAACTGATATTCAGAAAAGAAAAAAAAAAATACAATGGCAAATACAAACATTACACAGAGATTTTTCACCTGGAAACCCAAACCGGGAAAACCAGCATATATTATATTCATACATAGTTTTACATTGTTTACAATACAATATACATATAGGAGCCAGCGGCATCCAAAACCCTAACCCAATGAACTGGATTAGTCCAAAACCCTAATTCCTTAACTGGAAATAGAAAACCATCGGCAAAAAACCATGTGCCGAAAAAACCACCTAATATCATGTGGTCCCGGAAATATGTTGTCCCGGTAATATGTCATCCCAAAAATATGTCGTTTCGGAAATATGTCGGCCCGAAAAAAAAATTTCAGGGGTGCTGCCCCCGAACCCCCGCATGGGGGGCTCCGCCCCCCTGCACGCCTGGCGCAGACGCTCAGACACTACTACCCGTGCAAAGAATATAACACATACCCAACATTCTCCCACTTGTTGTTTTCTTTGCACACAGGGGGTTACAGGGTTACATAGTCAACAATCCAGGGCAGCAATGCCCATGGATCCTCTACACCAAGAGAACTTCTCAGTGCTC
>ML802812.1:61159-81162 GCA_009831015.1 Picea engelmannii
CACTTCTTCAAACTTCAAAGAAGTTGTATTACTACCTATGGCCACAACCAGACTATCCCATGAGTCTGTTAAAGAACACAACAAACTGATACATTTATCTTCATCTGAAATTTTAATATCAACAGATACTAACTGACTTACCATAGTATTGAAGGAGTTCAAAGGCTCTACCACCGAGTCTCCATCTTTCATCCTCAAGTTATACAGCTTCTTTCTCAGGAATAGTTTATTTACCAGGGACTTAGACTGATACAGCTTCCCCAACTTTTCCCCTAAATCCTTGGTTGTAGCTTCCTCTGACACATTCAGTAATACTGAATCGGAGAGACATAGTCGAATTGTGCTCTTTGCCTTCCGATCCATCTTTTTCCAATCATATGCAGAAGTTCCTGTAGGTGCAGTACCTAGATCTACTGCGATCCACTGATCTCTTTTCACCAAAAGATCTTCCATCTTGAGCTTCCATAGCTCAAAGATTTTCCCATTAAACTTCTCGATCTCCATCTTCGAATTGCTTGCCATTTCTTTTCACCTGAAAAACAATATCGTAGATCTCCCACTGTAACAAGGCTTATCACAGTCCCGAGCCAAACCCTTGATGAAAAAGGCGTCCCCCTAAAGCCAATAAAGTTCTGATACCAAATGTAAATTCTAACCTTGTACAATATCTACTGCAAACTGATATTCAGAAAAGAACAAAAAAAATACAATGGCAAATACAAACATTACACAGAGATTTTTCACCTGGAAACCCAAACCGGGAAAACCAGCATATATTATATTGATACATAGTTTTACATTGTTTACAATACAGTATACATATAGGAGCCAGCGGCATCCAAAACCCTAACCCAATGACTTGGATTAGTCCAAAAACCTAATTCCTTAACCCGAAATAGAAAACCATCGGCAAAAAACCATGTGCCGAAAAAACCACCTAATATCATGTGGTCCCAGAAATATGTCGTCCCGGTAATATGTCATCCTGGAAATATGTTGTCCTGGAAATATGTCGGCCCGACAGAAATATGTCGGCCCAAAAAAAAAATTTCGGGGGCGCTGCACCCAAACCCCCGCGCGGGGGGCTCCGCCCCCCTGCACGCCCGACGCAGACGCTAAGACACTACTACTCGTGCAAAGAATATAACACGTACCCAACAAATACTTCTAAGTGAGAAGTATTAATGAAAAAATTACATCTGATCATGTCATTAATGACTAGGATTTGGTGGAGGAAAAATCTAACTAACTAGATTACATATTACAAAATAATAGGACTATTGGTGATCTGTCCAAATCCTAAATGTTGATTTGTGGGAAAGTAGTTGGTGATTCATCCACTCAACTTTGACTATCTTCCTCATGCTGACTTAGATGTCCACATCATATTTACTTGATCAAAGAACAAAGTTATTCCCATCTCTTTTGGCTGGGGATGGAGACCTTGAGTAATCTTATATAAGTTTCATCCATCTATGTGTACTTAGCAAAGGTTTACTTGGTGATGAAGATGTACTTTATCTCATGTTGGATGCTCAAGTCCAACTATAGAGTTTCCCAGAAAGCCTTACCATTTATGCTTCCTTGTATGCCTGAAAACTTAGAGCCATCTTTTTCCACTGCTAAGATCTTTTGTTTAGATTCTGGCAGAGTAATCGGTTTTCCATTGATAACTAGCAAACCTAGAGGACCTTTCTTGTGCAGTGAATCAACCTTGCCGAAAAATCTATGCACTCCAATATCCATTGACTGAGCTTTCTCTTCAAGTTATAGAATTAGTCCCTTCTTGGTCAAAACCTTTTTTACCTCAAGAATTATTTATGTTCTATCCTCTATTTTGAGTTCTTCCAACTCTTCCTTAGTGTTGGAGTTCAAGAACCTGATGACTTTGTGGCCTCAGTAGGATTTTCTCCCAATTCTATCCTTATCTTGTCAATGGCTTGTCTAGCTCTCTGCACCAATTCATTTTGTTCAAACACAATCTGTATCAGGGGGCATATCTCTGTCATTGATTGGAAAATGTCCATCCAAATTTTTTCCTTGGCCTCTGACAGTGTCTTGTCCATGACTGTCTCCTTCTGCATCTTCTGCAGTTCTTGTTTGAGCCTCGGTGATTTTTGCATCTCTGTATTGTAGCTGGTTTGAAACGTGGATTTCGACTTCTGGAGGTTATTAATCTCATCTTGCAGTCTTTTAATTTATTGTCCTTGCAAAGACATGTCCTCCATTAACTTTGCCAACTTTTCTAATGCATATAGAGTTGTCACTGAAATAGTTGATGGAAGTTCTGTTGTTGTGGTTGTTGTTGTTGTACTGACTCATGTGATAGGGACTTCTTGTAGAGGAATAACAGTCATTGGTACACTTTGTTCCTTCTCTTTGAACAACTTATTTAGCTCAACCTCCATCTCCTTGATTTGTACATTCTTCTCCATGATTAATTTAATCATTTCCTCTTTGTGGCCTTCAGTCTCTGCCATTTGTTTTTCCTGTGGATCCTTAGTGGCTGAGATTTTTAGTTTTTTCCTCAAGGAAGCTATGTCAGCATTTTTCTTCTTGAGGATTTCTTCTACTGCTTTGACATTGGATGGATCATATCCAATTTTCAATACCAGTTCTTCTGGGGACTTGATTTTGTTATCCTTGTCCAAGGAAGATATATTTTCCAACTTAAGCTGAGACTGGACATTGTTCAAGGAGACCTACAACTTTGCAGCAGTCACGGAGGTATTTTCCAGGGTGGAGAAAATCATCTCTCCATACTATCTATGAAAATCCATCTGATCGGTTGGATGCACCTCTTTGACATCAAATTCAAATGTCAACCTCTTGTAATCAGAAATTGCCTTGGGATGAGGCACCTATGCCTGTAGAAACGCCATATGCATCCTTCCTTTCTTTGTATCGAATGAAGAAAACAACATGTTATGTGTTGTAGATGTCTGTTTCCAAAACTGTGCATAGGTGCTACTGGTCAACATCTCATTCTTCTTCTTGATCAAGTTATATTTCTCTAATATGTTGAGTCTTGTAGGATCCTGTGAGGACTTATTAGTCAATGTAGTATTAGTTTGCTTCTTAGTTGAGGCAGTGGACATGGTTGGTTGGTTGCCTGAGAAAGGTGATGAGTGAGGCCCCTCCATCACTATGGTGGATTGTTTTTCTTCTTCTCCAAACCTGTCAGGTGTATGTCTGGTCTTGGGTCTCGTCCTGTAGACTTGGAAATCTTTTGTTGATACTTCTGTGACTGAAGGGGATATTTCCTTTCTAGCCCTCTTCTCTGCTTACACCCATGGAGTACTAGTATGTGAAATGTTGGTTGTTGAAGACTATTGTTTAGTGTCTTTTAGAGTGTTTTCCTCCCACTCTATCTGGTTCATGAATTTCTCAATCTCAAGTTTAAGAACATGAGCATAGGGAGAAATCTTGTTCTTTAACTTGGTTTCTGCAATGATGCAATAGGGGCCATAGTGCCAGGGGAAACTTTGATTGACCTTCATTTTCTTTAACAACTTGTTTTCTTCTTCCCCTGCAGCTCTGTTGTTGCAGATGAAAGATCCTATCTGACCTTTGATCTTGAGTTGTTGTTTTTTCTTGAAAGCCACAAAGTGAATATCATCTGAATTTATCATCTGTCTGATATATTCCAGAGCGAATATCCTGACAGGAAAATACTTTGGCATCTTGTAAGGGGCTAATTCACAGCTATAAATTAAGATTTCTATATGATCTTGGTAAAGGTACTAGTTCCCTATTTTATATAGGTATGACAAGTGTAAAATTCTCTGAACTTCCTCGTTTATCCTTGGCTTTGTTCTTCCATTGAGCATGCATACCACTGGATGGTACAATTGATCCATGAACTTTTTGAAATTGAACTCTGATGAGTTCTTCCTCACTATGGAATTCCAGGAGATCACAGGTTGAGGGTTACCATCTTGGTCCAACTTTTGCTGGGAGAAGGAGAAATTGTCTGCATGGAAAAAGAGAAATGTGTACACTGGTATTGAAAAATACCGGAACATACCTTCTGTTGAAAACTTGAAGAGTTGTTCATGGTTGTTGTCACCTAAAAACTGATTGTAATCAAGTTGTGTAGTATCCTTTTCTTCAGTGGAGAAGATGGATAGAAAACCAAGAATGGGTTCATCTAGCCACTCGTCTAAATTGTACCCTAGTAGATAACATAGGGAGGAAATGATGTGGTTTCCAAAAAAACATCCTTGAGCTAGAAGTTTAATTCGAAGAAGTCAAATTCACACTTCGGCTCTGCAATTAAATAGTATTTGTCGGCTAGGGGGATATGATCCAGATCGATGGTTGGAGGGAGGAAATGATTCTCTACAATCTTAGAAGATTTGGATTTGGGTGCCATCATCAAACGGACACTTGCAAACGGAAAAGGTGTAATCTGTGTTTACCAGGATTTAATGGTGGTTTGTTGACTGTAATCTTGACGGTGTTTGTCTGGAGAATGGGAAATGATGGAATCGAATGAGTCTGGATCGATGAACAGTGCACAACGGAGAAAAACCAGAGTTAAAAGGTTGAATGAGGTGTCCGTTATGGAGTGGATGATGAGTCTGATGGGTAACGGTAATGGTCGACTGTGTTGATTGGCCAACAAACCTTTCAGGTGTGATGTGGATGGTAATGAGCGGCCAATGGGTTGATGGGATGTGATGGGAGAAAGGTGAGTGGAGGGTGATGTGTCAGAAGAGTAATGGAGTATGACATGTAGGTGGGGTAGTGGAAAGTGATGTCAGAGTGTGGGGTAGTGGAGTCTAATGTTAGAGTGCGGAGGTGGTATGAATAAGTGCTCTGGTGGTTTACTCGGAGGGGGGGTAGGAAGTAAGTGTTATGGAGTGAGGGGGGTTCTATTTGATAAGAATTTGGCATGTTATGAGGGGACCTCTCTGAAAAACCACCAACTCGAACACCCCCCCCCCCTCACCGTTAAAGGCAGAAAGGTCGGGGTGGTCCAATATTCCCAGCTGACCATAGATCTGGGCGTGTTGTGGTCAGCTGTTGAGATTAGTGTGCCATTTATCACAAAGTGAAAAACTATCATGTCACCACAAAACTTAGGATATAAGCATTTAATGGGTTTTTGCAACTTACCCTTTCTTCATTTTGTCACCAAGAGGTAAAAAATACACCATTTTAGCTCAAATCAAAGGCATTTAATCAACCTTTCACAAATTTTATTGAAATAAAACATTCTAACCTATATCCTAATCTAATTACCTATCACTTTAACCCAAATTAAACTTTTGGATTAAAAAATTACTCTAACCTAAGACATTTGACCAAGCTTAAATTGCTTGATCAAACTTATTCACTAACCTACCTAACTTGGCTAAGATTAGACTGTTTAGTCAAGTTTATTCACTATCTTATCTACATAAATTGAAAGAGCTTGATCATGGTTAGATAGTATGAATCAAGCCAAATTATTCCATTGGGTTTTTATCATTTTCTTTTCTATTTTTTATACCCTCTTTTGATTTTTTATATTTTCTTTGTCTCATATTTTTCTTTTTCTTTTTCTTTTTTTTTTCTTTATTTCCTTGTGTAAATCATTTGTAGAATAAAAATATTATTTACAACATAATGTGACTAGAAGAAGGGATAATAATCACCAGGTGATCCTATGTAACATAGGGTTATAACAGAGCCCATATTTTCGAGATTTTTCTGCTAGAAGATGCTCAATTGACCAAGATCCCCCCTATCCATCCTCCATTTTCTCTGTTAGGGCCAACCAAATAATTTCCATTATTTGTTACCTATTAGGATACTTCTAAGATGAATGGGTAGATGAGCCTATTTTAGGTTTCTTATCAATTTTTTCCGCAAAAGAAAGAGCCACAATTCAATTTGATTTCAGTCACTTTTTGGCTGATAATATACATTACCCGCTTTTTAGGTTTTCAACAGAAGGAATGTTCATACATTCCTCAATCTTGGTATATGTGTTCTTCTTTTTCCTATCAAACAGGGTTCCAGGTGCTTTTCATAAATTGGACCAGGAACGAAACCCACAGTCACTGACCTCATGGACCTCACTGGTGAGGAAAAATTCAATTGAATTCAACTTCAAGGATTTCATAGATCAATTTTATCATCCAATTGTTTGCATGTTGAACAACAACACAGAGCCAAGGATCAATGAAGAAATTCATAGAATCCTTCACCTCTCTGACCTAGCTAAGACGGGGAATTGGTATCTATACCAAAACCACACAGAGATAAGACTGTATGGATGTGAGATGCCACCTTGTAAATTTCCCAAATACTTCCCTGTGAGGACATTTTCACTAGAATACATAAGATAGATGGTGAACTCATTTGACATGCATTTTGTTGCAGTCAACAAGAAACAACAACTAAGGATCAATACCCAGATTGGCCCTTTCATCTGCAACAACATATCAACGGGAGAAGAGGCAAATAACCTCTTGAAAAAAATGGGTTTCACTAGGATTTTCACATGGTCTTATGAACCATTTGGTGTCATTTCAGAGCTCATAGTCAAACAAAGGAGCACTCCTTATGCTCACACACAAAATCCATAAGTGGAGAAGTATATGAACCAGAGAGAATGGCAGGAAAACACATTGCTAGAAGAGGAACATCCTGCCCATGTCTCTGCTTCACATACTAATACACCTCAAATGAAAATAGAAAAGATATCCAGGAATGAAGTCTCCCCTTCAGTCACAGAGGTATCAACTGAAGATTTCCAAGTTTATGGAAAAAGGGCCAAAACCAATCATGCACCAGACTTGCTCCAAGAAGGGGAAATGTGGTCCACCATAGTCATGGAGGGATGACATTCTTCATCCTTTCATAAATTCACTTCATAGTTTCCACATATTAATCTAATAAATAAACAGACACTACTATGTCAGCTGAATCATCTCATGAGCAAACATAGTCAAATATTTTTTACAAGTAAAAAAAAATCAAACAGAGAAATGAACTCCTCAACAACAACACATATGCTCATTTCTAGAAGAAGACCTCTACTGCTCAACACATGCTACTATCAAAAGTTGACACAGAGAAAGGAAGAATTCAAATGGCATTCTTACAAGCACAAGTTCCTCATCCCAAGGGAGTTGTTGACTACAAGAAGACTTCCTTTGAGTTTGATGTGAAGGATATCCATCCAGTGGACCAAATGGACATGCATAGGTAGATAGGGGAGATGATATTATCTACCTTGAAAAATACCTCATTGTCGGCTTCAAAGTTGCAGGTATCCTTTAACAACCTTCAATCCCAATTGAAGCTGGAGAAAATCTCTTCTTTGGCCAAATATAAAATAATTAAATCATTGGAAGAATTGGTGATGAAGATTGGGTATGATCCAACAAATGTCAAAGCAACAGAAGAGTTATTGAAGAAGAAGAATGTTGATATAACATCCCTGAGAAAAAAACTAAAGCTTCCAGCCATAGAATATTCACAAGATTAAGAAATGGTTGAAATTGAAGGCCACAAAGAAGAAATGTTGAATCTTATCATGGAATAGAATGCACAGATAAGAGAAATGGAAGAAAAATTGGATAAATTAATAAAAGAGAAAGAAAAAAGTGCACATAAGGCCATAATCCCACTGGAGGCAGTCCCTCTGACAGGAATTAGGACAACAGAAGCATCTACATCAGCAGGGATTCCATCATCAATCCTGGTACAAGTTTCAGATGCATGTGAGAAACTTGTGAAGTCCATGGAAGACATGTCCCTCCAAGGGGAAGAGATCGGAAAACTATAAGAAGAGGTAAAAAAATTGCAAGAGATGAATTCTATGTTATAGGATAGTCACCAAGCATAAGTGCATAAGTCTCAAAGGCTTAGTCAACAACTACAATAGCTACAGAAAGAGATTGTCATGGAAAATACCTTAGCCCAAGATAAGGAAAAAAATTGGGTTGATATCATCAAGTCCATGTCAGAGATATAGTCATTCATTCAGATCATCTTTGAACAACATGAATTGGTCACAACAGCGGGGAAGCCATTGATAAAATAAAATAAGATCTACAAGAAATACCCACAGAGGCTACTGAACTCATCATATTTTTGAACTCCAAGAACAAGAAGGAGTTAGAATAAGTGGAAATTGAAGACAGAACAGAGACCATGCTTGATACCAAGAAGGTCATGACCAAGAAAGGATTAATGTCATAGCTAGAAGAGAAGGCTCAAGTGATGGACATAGGAGTACATATATTTTTCAGCAAGTTTGACATGCTTCATAAGAAAGGTCTCCCTGGACTATTAGTACTTAATGACAAGTTGATCACTCTGTCATATTACAAACATAAAATCAATGCAGTGACAAAGGAAAATTCCAAGTTTGCAGGGATACAGGGAAGCATTAATGGCAAGGCTTTCATAAAGACATTATAGTTGGACCTAAGTATTCAGCATGAGATAAAACATATCTTCATCACTAAGCCTACTTTTTCTAAGTATACTAAAATGGATGAGATATACAAAAAGTTACTCAAGGTTTCCATCCCAGGTAAAAAGAGATGGGAAGATCTATGCTCTTTACTTGAGTAAAGACAGTTTTGAGGTTCGAATCAGCATGGAGAAGCCATTCAAAGTCAAAGATATGAGTCACCAACCACTTCCACAAAACCAGCACCAAATATTCGAGAAAATCAACAAAATTCCTATATTTTTGTAATTTGAGATCTAATTAGTTAGACATTTCCTCCATAATAACCTAGTCATTTACGAAAAAATCTTATGTAAATAGTTTTATAAATACTTCCTCCTTCAAACTATTGCGGATTGATTTTTTCACCTATGAGATATTGTGTAATTTTTTCAATGGATCTACCAATAATAAAAAGGCTTGTCCACAGGATTCTTGTGTCAGATTGTTGGTGATGTCTTTATATCTTTGTTAAATGTTTTCTCTATAGTCATTTCATGTATTTCAAATTCTAATCATTAAAAGAAAGTCAATAGAACATAATTTATCTTGTATACTTTGTCTCTGGTTTTTTAATGATCTGTATTTTTTCATCTGAAACTGAGTGAAGGAATTCTTAATTGCTCCTTTGCTTAGTGGATTTTACCCTCTTTTTCCCTCTTATTCATCTCATTTAATCTCAATAGATCCAATAGTTTTACTACCCTGCCCTGTGAATAAAGCCTTATAAAATCTGAATCTGATCCTCATCTTTAAGTACATACCCCATATCCCAATGGAAAACTAAGCATTCATTCAGCCAATTATTACAACAAACAAACAATTTCAAACTATCATAACTAGCCTAACATTTAAAACTTAAACAAATCTAAATCATACAAAGATATCCCTCTCAAAAGTGGTTTTGATAGTGACCTCCATGAATTTCTTCTACCCTTATACAACCTTTGGGAATTACAAAGTGATAACATCAGGTACAGAATATTGAAGACAACGGGAAAATGGAATTTCCAAAATAATTAATTCTTACACCATATAATTTATTTTCATAGAAGCACAATATGGAATTGCATGTTTAAAGGAGATTATTATACAGGTTAACCATGGCCAGAGAGGTTGAACCCACATTAGCCATAGACAAATCCAAGTATCTGAATCAGATGGATGAAGCATATGGAACTATTTATAGTCTCATTTATCCTAAGCTCTTATTTCACATATCCTCCTGTAAAACCCCCAATGAAGTTTGGAGCACCATGGAAGGAATTTTTGGAAAATAGGACAAGATGAGGGGACATATGATTGAGGTGGAATTTCTCACTTTGTATCCAAAAATATTCAACAATATCGAAGATTGTTTTACCAAATATAAGTATTTGTTGTTGAAACTCAAGGCTTGCGGGGTTGATAAATCTAAGGAGGAGAAAAAAATGGTTCTTACCATTCTTTCCAAACTTGGTCTAGAATACTCAATGTTTGTATCCAAATTTCATTCATTTAGGCTCGCCTCTAGAGGCACCTAGACCATGCCCTCTCTTGAGGTCTTTATTGAGTCTCTGACACAAGAGCAAAACAACCTCATCAACATGGGAAAAATCAAAGGCTCAAAGGCGCATGCACTTGTTGTGCAAGATGGTAGTAGTCACCAAAATAAAAAAATCTAAAAATAAAGACAAAGGGAAGGCACATGCAAATCCAAATAAGGAAGGGTACTCAAAACCTTTTAATGATTCATGTTGATCCAAAGGTGGAAAGGCCAGAAAAGGGGAGAAATGCACTTACTTACAAAGAGGATTCCATCCAGAATCTTCATGCAAGAAGAAGTGAGTATATTAAATGGCACAAATACTTTAGCAAAACAACCTTGGAGATCACATCCCCAATGGTGCCAAGAAGAAGAAGCCAGAATATCAAAACCCCAAGAAAGGTAATTCTAGCCTTGCTTTGATTCCCATTAACTTCTCTCTCGATGCTTGGATTGTATATTCAAGTGAATAACACCACATGGAATCCACAAAGGAATTCTAATCTTCATTAGATGCATTCAGATCATGTCCTCCTATTCTGATGGGGGACAACTCTCTAGTCGAAGTCACCAGAAAAGGGAAAGTTGAACTCACAAATGTGAGCTTCGAGAATATGCTACACATTCCCAAACTCTCCATCAATCTTCTCTTTGTGTATTAGATGAAAAACTCTGACACCGGAAAGAGATTAATATTCACACCTGATGTTGTGGATATCTATGACTTGCTAAACCAATTCCAAAGTTTCCACTAGTGAGGTAAATCACCAATCCAAACTCTACACATTTTCTGAATTTATTGAACCAAATTATGCATTACTGCTTACGCATGCTTATGAAAGAACTAGGATATCGCACAAAAGGTTTGGGAATTTAAATTTCATATACATGCAATAGTTTAGTAAGAAGGGAATGGTTGAAGGTCTACCTAACATCCACTTCTCCAAAGGAATTTGTGAGGGATATGTCCTTGGAAAACACCCTCAAGAGAAATTTGACAAAGGAAAGACTTAGAAGGCCTCCTCTCCTTTGGATATGATCCATAGTGATCTCATGGGCCCTTTTCTGCATCGATAAATCAGTAAATCAAGGCGTGTGATTGTTTTTTTTTATGATTTCTCATTCTACACTTGGACTTTCTTTCTCAGGAAAAAATATGAGGTCTTTCAACATCTCAAATATTTCAAAGCCATTGTTGAGACGCAATCAAGAAGGAAGATCAAAGTCCTCCAAAAAAATAATAGGGGGGGGTATGTCAACCATGAGGTACAAAATCTTTGTCTTGAGGCTGAGATTTAGTTGTAGCACATGGTTCCCTATAATTCACAACAAAACAAAGTTGTTGAGCGAAATAATAGATTCCTGAAAGATATGGCATATTGCATGCTACATGGAAAGTCACTTCCACAAAGATTATGGGTTGAAGAACTTAATTGTGAGAAATAATCCAAAAAATATCCCCCCATAGATATGTCAAGGATAATACCCCCATCGAGGCTTGGAGAGGCCTCAAACTTGAAGTGACCCACTTTTGTATATTTGGTTCACATGCATGGGCCAGGATTCTCTCTAAGAAGAGGAAGGCACTTGATCCACATAATACATAGTGTATCTTTGTTGCATACCCAGATGGTGTGAAGGGATACATACTCATTGATCCCTCTACGAACTAGTTCATCATTGAGTGCATCCAATTTGAGGAAAGTATCTCGCATGAACCTCTGAAGCCGCATGCAGACACTTTTTTTCTTCCACCTGTTAGAGATGATGAGCATGCACATGCCAAATATTATTTAGATGAGAGTTTTGATTTAGAGGATTTAGATGATTTAGATACCGAGCCAGTGCAGTGAGATGTAGAGTTAGTGCTTGCATATTTAGATGCAGAGCCTGATTCAGTCACTTTATGGCCTCAAGTAGGCCTCGAGGGCATGGTATGCCAAGATGGAATACTACCTACTATCACAGAAATTTGTACGTTGTAATTCATACTTAAATGTTTACATGCTCAGGATGGCCAATTCACTTCTACTCCTATTTTTGTATGTTGTGATTTGTTGATCATCGGTTGCTCGACTTGAGCAATTGCTGCAGTCAAGAGGATTATGCATGACATGTTCTTGATGATGGACATGGGTCTGCTACATTTCTTCCTTGGTTTCGATATCAGTCAGGATGCATCATGAATCAAACTGTCTCAGGCCAAGTGTGCAAGAGATATCCTTGAGAGATTCCACATGACATACTACAAGTCTTCCTTGACTCCTTTCCTATTAGGAGTTAGACTTGAGGATGGCGGGCACACTCCACTAGTGGAAAAAACACTATACAGACAGCTAGTGGGGAGCTTGTTGTATCTCACACACTCCAGACCAAACCTCTCCTATGAAGTCAGAGCAGTCTCCCAATTCATGCAAGAGTCACATGAGCTACATTGGAAGGCTACAAAGTGTATGCTTCGATACGTATAGGGCACCATCACCTTTTGGATTCAATATGTAGTAGATTCTGCATTGGACCTCATCAGGTTCACTGATTATGACTGGGATGGTGACAACATTGATCACAAGTCCACATCTAATTACTCACTCAGTATGGGTTTCGGTACCATCTATTGGTCGAGAAAGAAGCAGGTTATTATTGCTCTATATTTAGTTGAGGAAGAGTATAGAGGCGTAGTTAACATAACCATTCAAGATATGTGGCTACAAAATTTTCTCACCAAGTTGGGCATTCAGTTTCATTTATTGATCATCATCTAGTGTGATATCCAGAGAACTCTAAAGTTCTATAGAGATCCAATTCAGAGGCAGGAAATGAAGCACATTGAGATCCACATGAACTACATCTGGGATTTAGTACACAAGGGGATCATCGACCTGCAATTATGTCCTTCAACAGAAAAGACTACAAACATCTTCACCAAGACCTCCACTAAGAATAAATTTCATTCTCTACATAGTCATCTTCGAGTGAAGGACACATTTTCCAAGCAACTGACAATTTTTTTTATACATTGTACCTTGAGGGGGGGGGGGCGTTCCCATGAAGTTTTTGCTCTTTCCACGTTTATTTCAATGTGTCTTTTATTTTTGTTCTAACATGGCCTCATTGGCAGGACCCTTTCTTTTATTTTCACCATAGTTATGTTTAGGGGGTGTGTTGGAGATATTTCACACACACCTAGTATTTCTTTTTCCTAAGGTTTTCCCTATTTTTATTAGTCATTATCTAGTCTCCTACATTTTAGGGAGAATATTCATTTTCCTACATTCTAGGGGAATATTATATTTAGTTCACACTTCATTTCGATCAGTTGAGTAGAGTGTTGATTCCAAATTGGTTCCATCACCATGTAGCATTGGGATCATCACTTCTAATGCACATTGTCCTTGGGATTATCACCAGAGTGGCACATTACTAATGCTTCAGTCAGTTAACTAAGGATTGAGAGGCTAGTTGACTTAGACTAGGTGGTAGTTAACTCTTGTGACTTCCTATGTGTGTCCAGATCACTCTATACCACCACTATGGTGCATTATCTCATTTAGTATGGTGCATTATTCAAGCTATGCAGTTCATATCGAGTATATTGTATCATTATTTCATTCAGTTAATACAATTCTTTGATTCTCTCTCTCTCTCTCTCTCTCTCTCTCTCTCTCTCTCTCTCTCTCTCTCTCTCTTTTCCATCTTTTCTCATTTTTTATGCAAACTGTGTATGTCCTTTTCTAGCTAGATATTATATGTGCAAGTTCATCCACATTTACATCTTGAAGTGTTCAAATGCCTCTGACTTCTTCCTAAGAAATAAAACTACAATCATTCTTGTGTAGTCATCAACCAGTAGTATAAAGTATTGTTCACCATTTAATCCCTTTATCCTTGTAGGTCCACATGGATCAGCGTGTACAATATCCAATGATTTTTTCGTGGAGTACTCTTTTTATTTGAACTTGGTCCTAGTTTTTTTTCCATGTAGACAATACTCACATAGAGTATTTTCTAGCTTTGAGATCTCAAGCATTTCTGTCACTGCTTCCTTTCTGTTGATTTTGAAAAGGTTATCAAAGTTTATGTGACCCATCCTTCTATGCTAGAGCCAAATTTTATTTTATTTTCCTAAGAAAAATCTTTCCCTTCCAAACTCATTCAGGAAATATATGTTGTTTGGGGTACTTCTAGTTGTAGCCACCAATTTTCCCGATCGTTATTTCCTTATATCACATTTTTCCGAGTCAAATGAAAGTTTTTGTCCTTGATCACACATTTGAATTACACTTAGAATATTGTGCTTCATATCTTCGACGAGTAGAACATTTTATTCCTTGGAATCTTTTCTTCCAAGAATGACTATGCCTCTTCCTATAATTTTGGATGAGGTATCATTTCCAAATGAAACGGATCCATCTCGTTCCATCTTTAGTTTCAGAATATTGTTCTTGTCACCTCTCATATGCTTCAAACAATTGTTGCCAAAATACCACCCACTTTTCTTATGTTGAGCTTGTAAAGAAAGTGAGCATTATTCAATGTTGAATTGATCTTGGTTCCTTATCCATATCCTTTATGGTTCATGTATGTGATTGTTTATATTCTTCTTTCATTCCCTTGGAGGAACAATCAGTCTACAATATTTGGCCATGTGTCCAAAATGATTGCACTTGTAGCACTTTACTTCATTACTTAGTGGACCAAAACTGTTGTGATTTTTGTTATGTGCTTCATGTGACTTTTTGAGATAACGTTTGTTTGAATATCCTTCATAGTTTCTTATGTTCTTGTCATAGGCTCTATCGTTTGCATATTTGTGTACAAAATTGTTACAAGAATACCATAAACCAAGAAAAATATTTTGATACATGGATGTATGGGATCTTATAAATGGTGTTTCTCTTTTGAATCCTTCTTCTTCTTCAGATGTCACTAATTGTTGATTTTTTGTTGTGAATATTATAGGTGGTCTAGTTCCTTTTGGATTTTCTTCTTGAGTACCTATGACTATTTCTGCATAGATGTTTTGTTTCACTTCCTTCTCTAAATTCTTGGAGCTCAAACATTTCTTAGTATGCATATGGTTGTAGCCTATCCTAGACCTGTCATAATATGGCCTTTGACTACTAATGATATCATCTAATATTTTGGTGCTATTCTGATGCATATCTTTCTTCTGAATATCTTTTTTTAAAGTCATTATTTCTTCTTCCAAGCTTTCAATCATCTTCTCCTTTTCTTCTAACTAACTTCTGAGTGTTTCTTCAATCTTTCTGTCTTCTTCTACTTGGATTTTTAACATTGTGATTATATTCTTGACTACTTTATAGTTGGAATTGTGAGTTTTTTTTTCTTTGTCTTTAACTCTTCCTTGAATGACTTGTTTTCCTTTCTTTCCTTTCTCAGTTCTTCTAAGGAACTGATCAGTTCTGCTTCAAGAGCAACTTTTCCTTCTTCTTTGGAATCTTCTACATAATCACCTACTGCCTTGAAGGGTACTCTTTTTGAATCATTGTCACTATCATCATCCTCATCTAATAAGGAGTTGTATTCCTTTGAGTAGATACCTTTATTGAAGAATTTATTTTTGTTTCTTCTCTTGTCTCCCTTTTGATTTTTCTTTTTCTTAGGATCTTCTTCTTCATCACTACCTTTGTTCTTAGTATAAGGACATTTAGAAGCTAAATTACCAATACCATCACAATTAAAACATTTAAATGGAAGCATACCTTTGTACTTGTTGGTTCCCCTGTTTAACTTCCTTATGGAGTTTTCCACGTCTTCATCTTCCTCTAAATAATCACTCCAGCTACAATTTGGTTTTGACTTTTTCCTGTTTTTCTACTTTTTCTTCATGGATGCTTTGAACGTTGCTTCCTTCATGACTGGGTTCTCTTATTCTTTCCTCATTTCATAAACTTTGAATATTCCATGTAGCTCGTCCATGCTCAAACTATAAAGATATATTATTTCTTCCAGGGATGATATCTTAGGATCAAATCTCATAGGTAGAGATCCTAGAACCTTTTGAAAAACCATTGATTCATTGACTTCTTCTCCTAGTCCTCTAATAGTATTCACTATTTTTTAAACTCATAGAAAGTAGGTTGTAATTTATTCATTTTCCTTTATCTTTAATTTATCAAACTTAGCTCTAAGGTTTTGAAGCTTAGCTCCATTGACTTTGGCATCTCCTTCGTAAATATTTTGAAGTTTATCACAAAGATCCTGTGTGGTATTGCAATGCATAACTTTGATAAATACTAAATCATCCAAACTACTGAGAATGGTACCTTATCCTTTGAATTGTTTTCACAGAGTTTCTTTCCATATTTTTCAATTGGGGGGGTGGTTGGTGTTGCATATCCATCTACTACTGACTGCCAAACATCAAGCCCATGTTCCTATAAAAAGTTTTGCACCCTTTTATTCCTAAAGGCATAGTTCTGAATCAAACCTTTGTGCTCCAATATTATTTTATTCCATGATCTTGTTCCAGTGGTTAAATTGTTTCTTGAAGGACCTAATCTGATACGAATCGTTGGAATATTAATAGGGGGGGTGAATCATTATGAGCACTTTATTATCACTTTTAACCACAATATGTAATCATTAATTTCATCATAAGTATATCATCAATATATCATGAGAAGTATAAATCAATAGAGCATAATAGATAGCCAAAAAAATAAAGTACACCAAAATTTACGTGGAAACCCAAATGGGAGAAAAAATTAGAACGATTTTCTTATATATCAAAAGAATACATTCATTGGAAGCACCAACTTCCAAATTCTCCCACTACAATTGGAAGGAGGATATGACCCCCTAATTTATAGGCTCCAACCTAAAGGAAGCTACAAACCCCTAAATTCTTTGTCTCCAACCAAAAGGAGGCTACAACCCCCTGGTTCTCAGGCTCCAACTTGATGGAAGCTCCAACTCCCTGTCTTCTCTAGCACCAACCAGAAGGAGGCTACAACCATGTTGGATAGTTGGTTTGGACAGTTGGTTGTCATTGATTTCAACCATTTGAGAAGTATGGAAGCTATAGAGATGTGGTTGAGATTGATGGTAGTTTAGTTTTCATTTATGAGTGGTTGATGTCAGCAGATGTGATGGGTTCATTTGATGAAGCCTACATGTATCCCTCGAGGTGTGGTTTTGGAACCCAAATTTGATTCAGGAATATGGACACGAAGGACAATGCAAATGCAAGTAATACACTCATATATGGATAGTACTCATCATGAAATTTTCAGTGATAGGTGGCACACCACATAGTTCCTCATGGTTGAGGAGTTATGGCCTTGTGAAATTAGAAGCCCCGAAGAATGGTCAAGAAGACCCTAGTTTGTTACAAGTCTTTAATGAAAGGGCAAAGTGGTTGTAACAAGAAATTCAGGAAGCCCTAAATTCATGGAAAGAGGTTACCTAGAAAAAGTATAAATACACCTCAAGAAGTCAGTCACAAGTACACACAAATTCATTAAATATATATCTTGTGAGAATATATTGGTCTAGTGATGAATCTAAGGTTGATTCTAAGGAAATAAAGAAAGCCGTGAAGGAAGAGAGAAATTTTTGGAGATGTAGAGAGACCGGGTTTCTAATAAACCCTGATTAGGTTGGCCCTCGTGGGTCAAGTATAGGGTGTCCTGAAAGGCACCACCACGGGTTGCCTAGGGAACATAATGCAAGGCCCCGAGTGACAAGTAGTCTTTTTCCCACGAGGATAAGATAGAAGTGAAGGAGGATGCTTGTTCCTATTTTTTGAGGACCAAGGTATTTATTTGTGTATCAAGATCAGAGGCACCGGGTCATTTATAGATGTAAACGTATGTTGTTCTATGTGTTACAAGGTTGCATTTTGGTGATATTGTGAAACATGCTTGAGGCAAGACATTATGAGTTTTGGTATATGCCTTGAGGCACATCTTGGATGTATGATACATCTTGGTTGAGGTATATATGTTAAGGTACATTACTAGGTTCATATCTTGGATATATTGGCACATAGTTATGGTAATTGATTGAGACATATCATTAGTGATATGGCACGTGTTTGAGGTATATGGTTCATGATATGATGTTTATGTTAGAGGCCTATGATTGATATTGATATATTGTTGAGGAATACATTTGGTATATGACAACACATGTATGCAATTCATCTCTTGGTGATGTTGGTACTTGGTTCAGGTACACCATTGATAGTACTTACTTGGTATATCCTATGGTATATGGTGTATGGAACGATTGAGTGATATGGTATATGGTTGAGATACATTATTGGTACATGGTATGGTATAAGTGTTGATGTGCATTGTTGGTGTACATGGTATGATACATGATTGGTACTTCGTATGGTGTTTATGTACATGGTTTAGGTCTTGGTGCATGGTTGATAAACTTATTGTGGTATAGGTGTTGATGCATGGTTGATGCACTTATTGTGGTACACAATTGATGCTTGGTACAGTACAACCTGATGGCTTGGTACATGCTTTGGTACATAGTTGAGACACATATCTTGTGTTAGTATGTTGGTGATATTGGTACATGCTTGGTAGAGGCATGTGTCAGTGATGTTGGACATCTATTTTAGAGGTTTCGTTGGTATATGATCCATGTGGGAGGATCTGGTTGAGTATCAATGATAGTGATAGGTTGGACGGGTTGAACACAATGACAGTGATAGGTCGGATACAGTGACAAGTTGATAGTGACAAATTGGTGACAATGACAGGTTGGATATAGTGACATGTTGGCTGGTTATAGGTTGATGTGACAGTGATAATGATAGTGACAGTGAAAGTGATAGTGGCAATGAAAGTGGCAGTGATTTTGGTAGTGATAGTTGGTCTACATTTATATTTCAGGGAGGTAGGACGGGGCAAGGAAAGTGGTTTGTACCCTCCTTTCGGTTGGTGTCGAAGAATCAGGGATTTGGAGCTTCCTTTAGGTTTGAGCCTGAGAATTGGGGGGTTGTAGCCTCCTTCTGGTTCTAGCAAGAGAATTCAGGAAGTTGTAGCTTTCTTCAAGTTGCATCCTAAGAATAGGGGTTTGGAGCCTCCTTCCAGTTGTAGTTGGAGAATTTGGAAGTTGGTTCTTCCTATGAATGAATTCTTGATTTATATAAGAAATCATTCCATGGTTTTCTCCTATTTGGGTTTCTGCATAAATCCTTGTGTACTGTGCATTTCATGTGATGTTGTCTAGGTTTATATGATCATGATATATTGAATACAATCATAGATGATACATTGATGATATACTACTAATAAGATAGAAGTTTATATATTATGGTTAAAAGTGGTAAAAGTTCTCATAGTGATTCACCCCCCCTTATCAGTATTCCAACAATTAGTATCAGAGAAGGTTCCTTTAGGAAACAATTTAACCACTAGAAGGTAGATCACGGAGAGAAATAATTTTTATAAAAATGGAATACCACAATTCAATGGTTAGAATGGTCAAAAGTATGAAATGTGGAGTATTAGGATGAAAACATTTTTATAGACACAAGGATATGATGTTTTGAAATCAGTTGTTACAGGATACACCACTACAAAGAAACCTCCAAAGACTGCAACCAAGAAGGAATTGAAAAAGAACAACAAAATAACAATGGATTTTATCTTGGAAGGATTACCTGCTTTAGTAAAATAAAAAGTGGGAAAATGTTCATCAGTTAAAGAAATTCGGGACAAGATAAATAATATATGTTTTTCTCCCATCACAAAGCCATAGAATGATAAAGAAGTATTGGCATAGAGGAAAACTCGGGGTTCAATGCTACAACAATGCACCAACAAAGCCCTAACTACTAGCCCTTTCAGAAACACCTGCAAAGCAGATGAAGTCTCACCCGAGGTAGAGGCAAGGGTGGTTGCAAGAATCAGGTGTCTACAACCTTAGCTGGGTCACAAATATCTGATTATAACACTTAATAAAGCACTTAGCACCGTCAATTCCTTAATATGCAATCAATATCCACTTCGCTGATAAAACAGAGCTTCACAACAT
>ML802812.1:100120-115102 GCA_009831015.1 Picea engelmannii
ACATATACAAAGTGCGCTTCATCACATCAGATATTAATGTTTGGCGCAGTCAAGTTCAATGTTCCCAAAATTTGAATGCTGGCGCTCTCCAGCTGTTCCTTTGCCCCCACGCGCTGGCTCGCTTGATTTAGTGAGTGATGCTCTTGCATCACAACTCTTCTTCTTCATTGTCTTAATTCAATCAGTTACAAGAATAGAGCCTCAAAACCCTTCTTCGCATGGGACAGAAGATTTTTGCAGCTCACTAGATCTTTCTTCCTTGTGTTACAACAAAAATCCTTCCACAATCTATTACAACCACTTGCACTTATCTCTTACAATCCACACTAGAACTTAGCCTCTAGCACTTAGCACAACCGGTCTCACATCACATAGATGCACTACTTCTGCCTCTTTCTACATCTCCTAGACATCTATTCATATATTACAAAATAGGCCTAACCATGGGTAAACCCATGTGGTGACATCCCAATCCCATTAGATGATCCCAAAATCCCAAAAAGGGGTTGAGATCCTGTGATCTCCGCTTCATATTGCGCTCCTCCTTCGACAGGCTGTCAAAGTCCCAAAATAGGTCAACATGACCAAGAATGTCCCAAAACTTGGTCAAGCACCAACAAGAAGACACATGTACAAAACAAGAAGAAATATGCTCATCATGTCAGACCGAATCAGAAGAAGAAGATTGCAAAGAAGGCATAGTATAAATTGAAGCATAACTAATCAGTGCTTTAGATGAATTGATGAAGGAAAGGAAGAAAAACAAGTCTCTTGAAGAACAATTAGTCAAGAAGAATTCTCAAGAAAGTTTTGAAGAATCCCAACATGTCATTGTGAATTTAAAATCTCAGTTGGAAGAAGTCACAAGGATTGAAGAAGCATACAAAAATTAGTTTCAATAAAAGAAATATCTAGAAGTTGAAATTGCATCACTAAGAAAAATAAGTAGAGCAGAAAAAAGAACTTAAGGAAAACAAGATTGAAGCAAAATTCAGTCAATGAGAAAGAATACTTGAAGAAGAAATCATCTCCTTGAAAATGAAACTTGAAGAAGAAAAGAGAACGAAATAATTCTAGAAGATTTAGATGATGAAGAAAGAAGAAGAGGTTGAGAAGATTTAAGAAGAAGTTGTCACATTGAGATTTAAAATCATCAACCTCAACAAGAAATTTGAAGAGAGAGAAACATCCACATCATCAATAAAGAAAGTTGAATAAAAACACTCCAGGTTTCTATAAAGGAAGAATGAGGGAGAAGTTATGAGTTATGCAGAAGTACTCAAAGGAAGGAATCATGGTCAGCAAGAATCAAACAATAATGAGTATGATAGAGATACATATTCAACAAGACCTTTCACATTAAAGAAACAAAGAAGATTCAAACATAATTAAGGGATCAACAAAAGAGAATATCATGATCAACCAAGGAAGGAATTCAAAAGGACTACACCACAAAGAAGACCTCACTCCCAGGTATGCAAATTTCTTTTATGGTCATTGTTTTAATTGTAATAAATTTGGACATAAAACTATAGATTGCAGGGCTTATGGAAGAAATGTTCAAGCAAGAAATGATTATGTGGCCCCACATAAAATTGAATGTTACAAATGCCACAATTATGGTCACATGGCTCAGAATTGTAGAAGCATGATAGAGCCATCCATGAAAGAAAACATTGATGTCATATACATGAAGGTTTGGAAAAGAAAAGAAAGACAAGAAGAGCCGGTGAATAAAGAACAGATCCAAGAGATTGCAGGATTTGCAATAGTATGAGAAAGAAAAGAAGAGAAGGTGAATAAAAAACATTCCCAAGAAATTTTACTCTCAGGAATTGTAGTGAAAGATCATAAAGAATCCACAGGAAAAAAGGAAGAAGTCAAAGTTCACATAAATGATGAGTCTACTAACGAAGAAGAATATTACTTTGCATTAGGGTGGATTCCTCCATTTTTTTGAGCCATCCATCTTGGATACTCCCAATAAATATGGATATTGAATGGGGGGAGTCCATGCAATAGCTACTACAGATAAGAGAATCATCCTTTGAACAATTTGAAGTATTTTCTGAGACATATTCAGAGCAGTTGGATAACAGAAGTACATAGTGATAGATTGATCGATTGAGAAGTAGTGTTCCCATGCAGGTATCTACAAGCAATTACATGGGAAAATGTTTATGATTATATTCCACGTATGTATTCAAGCAGGGATATCTTCAGTATAGGTTTTTCCATACATGTAGAGTTTGATTCGCAAATAGAGAATATCAGTGGAAAAATTTGATAGTACAGTTTGAAGAAACATGAATATGTGATGATTAGTTGCAACCATGAAGCCTTCATGATAGTACAATGATATATGGGTCAACATTTTGGACAGTTGTGTAGCAAATTTATGAATAGTTTGTGACACATGGATAGATATGGATAATTAGTAGGTACAAAAAACATGGGTCAGAGAAGATGCATAGCAGTGTATTTACAATTGGAATCAACTGGAATCAGTTGGTCACAAAATGGCAAGAAGTGAAAGGCACAATAGAATAGGGAAATAGAACCCATTGGTAGAAGATACAACATTAGAATAAAATCATTTAATAGTATGGTCAAGTGAACATGAAAAGTGAATGAAGAAATCAAGTAATGAATGATTTTTATATATGTCAGTGAATTTCAAGAGGAAGAACCAATGGAAAATAAGTAAGCACTGGAAGAGAGGAAAGGAAACATTTACAAGTAGCTCTACATTGATCCACAAAACATATTGCAAGGAAGTCAAGGGAAGGGAAATCATCAGAGAAATAGATCCATAAAGGAATATCAGTAACATATATATAGGGGGAGACATACCTACAGGGGGGGTTATCCTTTTTCCCTTGATATCAAAAGAGAAGAGAAAGAACAAAAGCATGGCAACAGAGAGAAATAATAAATGCATCTAGACAGGGGGAGCAGCTCCAAGGAGAGAAACCATTTTCCATTGATGTCAAATGGGGAGAGATAAGAGAAACGGCATGAATGTAGGGGGAGATATGGTAATAAAGGGATATTGATCATGAGTTTTCATATGAGCATGAGTGTTTCCATCAATACATGCTATTAGTGTTGCCATCAATGCCAAAGGGGGAGATTGTTGGACAATTGGTTTGGAATGTTGGTTGCCATTGATGTCAACCCTTGGAGAACTATGTAATCCCTAGATATGTGGTTGATATTGATGGTAGTTTAGTTTTCATTGTTGAATGGTTGATGTCAGTAGATGTGATGGGTGAAATTGATGAAGTTGACATGTATCCCCGAAGGTGTGGTTATGGAACCCGAATTTGGTTGAGGAATATGGACATGAAGGACAATGTAAATGCAGGTAAGACAATCATATGTGGATATTACTCATCATGTCATTTCCAATGATAGGTGGTACACCATATATTTCCTAATGGTTGATGAGTTATGAACTTGTGAAGTTAGAAGCCCTAAAGAATGGTCAAAAAGCCCTTAGTTGGTTACAAGTCTTTAAGGTAAAGTGGTTGTAACAAGAAAGTCAAGAAGACATAGATTTAAGGAAGGAGGTTACCTATGAAAAGTATAAATACACCTCAAGAAGTCACTCACAAGTATACACACATTCATTAAATATCTATCTTGTGAGAACATTTTGGTCTAGTGGTGAATATGAGGTTGAGTCTGAGGCAACGGAGAAAGTTTGAAGGAAGAGCGAAAATTTCAGAGCTACAAAGAGTGTGCATTTATGATAAAACCTAATTAGTCTGGCCCCCATGAGTCAAGTATAAGGTTTCTTGTGAGGCACCCCCATGGGTGGCCTAGGGAACGTCATGTGATGCCCTGTGTGATAGCTAGTCTTCATCCCGCAGGGAAAAGACATAAGTGAAGGAGGATTCTTGTTCCTGGTTGTTGAGGACTAATGTATTTCTACAAGTTTATGTATTAGGATCATAGGCACTAGGTCAGTTACAAATGTAAAAGGTATGTTGTTCTATGTGTTATGAGGTTTCATTTTGGTGATATTGTGAAACATTCTTGAAGCAAGACATTGTGAGTTTTTCTATATGCCTTGAGGCACATCTTGGATGTATGATACATGTTGGTTGAGGTATATTTATTGAGGTACATTAATATGTGCATATATTTGATATATTGGCACATGGTTATGTTAATTGAATGAGACATATCATGAGTGATATGGCACATGTTTGAGGTATATGGTTGATGATATGGTTGTTATGTTAGAGGAATATCATTCATATTGATACATTGTTGAGGAATACACTTGGCATATGATAGCACATGTATGAGATACATCTCTTGGTGATGTTGGTACTTGGTTGAGGTACACCATTAATAGTACTTCCTTTGTATATCTTATGGTATATGGTGTATGGAATGATTGAGTGATATGGTATATGGTTTAGATACATTATTGGTACATGGTATGGTACATGTGTTGATCAACATTGTTGATGTACATGATTGATACATGGGATGATGCAGGATTAGTACTTGGTATGGTGTTGATGTACAAGGTATAGGTGTTGGTGCATGGTTGATGAACTTGTTTTGGTATAGGTGTTGGTGCATTGTTGATGCACTTTTTGTGGTACAAGTTGCGGTACCCAATTGATGCTTGGTATGGTACAGGTTGATGGTTTGGTACATTCTTTGGTGCATGGTTGAGAAACATATCTTGTTATGGTATGTTGGTGATATTGATACATTCTTGGTGGACGCATGTGTTGGTGATGTTGGACATCTAGTGGAGAGGTGTCCTTGGTATATGATCCATGTGAGAGGATCTGGTTGATTATCGATGACAGTGACAAGTTCAACAAGTTTGAAATAGTGATAGTGACAAGTTCAACAAGTTTGAAATAGTGATAGTGACAAGTTGGATACAGTGGCAGGTTGATAGTGATAGGTTGGTGATAGTGAAAGATTGGATATAATGACAGGTTAACTAGTTACAGGTTCATGTGACAATGAAAGTGGCAGTGACAATGACATCGACAGTGGTAGTGATTGTGGTAGTGACAGTTGTTCTACATTTATATTTTAGGGAGGCAACACAAGGCAAGGAAAGGAGGTGTTATCCTCCTTCTAGTTGGTTTCAAAGAATCAGGGAGTTGGTGCTTCCTTAAGGTTGGATCCTACGAATCAGGGGCTTGTAGCCTCCTTCTGATTCGAGCCAAAGAATTCAAGGAGTTGTAGCTTACTTTAGGTTGGAGCATGAGAATATGGGGTTGGATCCTCCTTCTAGTTGCAGCTGGAGAATTTGGAATCTGGTGCTTCCTATGAATGAATTATTGATATATATAAGAAATCATTCTATGGTTTTCTCCCATTCTATTTTCCTCATAAATTCCGGTGTACTGTGTATATGATGTGATGATTCCTATGTTTATATTCTCATGATATATTGAATGCAATAATATATGATACATTGATGATATACTGCTAATAATATTGAATTTTATATATTCTGGATAAAAGTGGTAAAAGTTCTCATACTGATTCACCCCCCCCCCCCTCTCAGTTTCCAACAAACCCCATTTCTTCACCTCATCCTGTCACCCTAAAATATAAGTGTAAACCAACTATCACTACTAGAATCACTGTCATTGTCACTATCATTGTCGTTTTATTTGTCACTATCACTATCACCGCCTCTGTCACATTAACCTGTAACCTATCAACCTGTCACTATATCCAACCTGTCATGTTCACTATACCATCAACTTCTAACTGATCATGAACATATAATATACCAAAACTTGTACCATACCATGCATCAAATATGTACCAACAAATGTAGTATAACATGCATCAATCATGTACCATAAGACATGCCAAATGTAGATACCATAAAATCAATGATGAGTAGCTAATCATGTATCCAATCATGTACCATGTACTAGAGCATCAATCATATATAAAACCAGTACCATATACCATGGCATCAATCATGCATAGACATGTACCATATCATCAATGAAGTGACTCAAAGGACCAAAACACGTGCCTCGTGCATATGCCACCATACATCAAATGTATACCTCAACCATACATCCACATCTCAAAGATATGTCTCTAACGATGAAGCATAATTGTCATTTCATAATCAGATACAAGAGTATACCTCAATCAACCATGTATCTAATATGTTCCTCAATCATGTGCCAAGAAAAACATACCTCAAGCATGTACCATACTGTAACCAAGTATAATCTTCAAAACAAGCACATAAGCATACCTATAACTTTGCATCTAACTTGATACATCGTAGTGCTGACCTGTAAACTTTCTTATGACCTTAGGGACCTGGTACAAGATTTCCCCCCAAATATGTATTTTCCTTGTAGGACTAAGACATGATATCATGCGGGGTCTCACATGGCAGGAATTGTGCAACCCACGGGGATGCCTCACTAGATACTAGTACTATAACCCATAGGGGTCAACCAAAACAGGGTTTCCTCAGAAAATTTTTCTCTCCCTTGCAACCCTGAAACTCCTGCACTTCTCACTTGTCGCTACCTCATATTTTTCCATCGCAAAATTGAAAAATAGATCACTAGTTCAATAGAAGATGTTCAATATAATAAGTGAGTGAATGTGCTTGTGAATAACTCCTTGATGTTTATTTATACTTTTTTTGGGTAACCTATTTCCTTAATCTTTGGGGCTTCTTGAATTTCTTGTTACAACCACTTTACCCTTTCATTAAAGACTTGTAACCAAATAGGGGCTTCTTGACCATTATTCAGGGCTTCTAACTTCACAAGGTCATAACTCCACAACCATGAGGAACCACATGGCATACCATATATCACCAGAAATGAAATTATGAGGACTATCCATCCATGAGTAAGTTACCTAAATTTACACTATCCTTCATGAGCTTTTTCCTTGATCAACTATGGGTTCCATAACCATAACTTTGGGGCTACTATAATTCTTCAAGGGTTGACATCAATGACAACCAATATTTCAACAATGATGATCTCAAATCCCAGATAGATGACAAGGGTTGAAATGTCATGGATGGATAGTCCTCATTACATTTTTCCCTTGATAAACTATGGGTTCCATAACCATACCTATGGGGATACTGGAATTCTTCAAGGGTTGACATCAATGACAACCAATCTTTCAAAAATATCCCCCTTTAGCATTGATTGAAAAAATGATGGCATGGTAACACTCATGCTCCACCTGTGATGGTTTCTCCCCCTGTGATCATTTCTCCCCCTATATCCATGCATTTTTTCTTTCTCTATGTTTCCATCCCTTTGTTATATCTCTCCCCCTTTGACATAAATGTGAAGTTGTAGTGCCAATACACCACCGAGTTCAAAAACATAGCCATCATGTTGGGTATCTCTCCCAAGAGCCCAGATGGACTCCTCAAGTATCTGGGGGGTTTACACAATCATCTACAAAATCAGGTGATGTTCTTCAATCCAAGAACAGTGGATGAGGCATGTGTATAGGCATAGTACCTGGAAAACATAGTCTAAAAGAAGGTGCATCTAAGTGGTTCGAAGTAGAAAGAGCACTAGGAATCTTCCAAGGAGGAGGAGAAGAAGAAGTGGAAAGGGGGAAAAGATAAGAAGATATAAAACACTACACATTAGTGTAAATATCTCAAAAATCATTGCAAGCATTTCAACATTGATGGCCATACTAATAAAAAATCTTGGAAACAACATCCAAAGATGAACCCAAAGAACCACAAGAAGGATGGAAAGAAAAAAAACATTTTAGCCACAGATTCATGTAATCAAGTTGAAAGTAGCTCAGAAGTGGATGAAAAGATTGTAAGCACATTTGTGCAGAAGGAAGTGGATTTGAGTAACCTTCATCACCAAGAAGAGAAGGATATGACCAAGATCTTCCACATCAAGGTTCAGGTCAAGAAGACCAATATAGATTCTTTTTTCAACTCTGGTTCACAAGATAATCTTATAGCATCGAATTTATTCAACATTTATTGATTGGAGGTTCATGATCATCGTAGCCCCTATCCATTGGGTTGGGTAAACAAGGATGCAGAGATAAAGGTAATGAAAGAGTGTAAGATTAAATTTTCTATAAATGTTGATTTTATAGATGAAGTGGAATTGGAAGTAGTACCCCTTGATGTATGTGGAGTAGTGTTTGGAATCCCTTACATGTATATGAGAGATTAAATATTCATATAGAGATCCAACTAGCACCGAATGATCAAGTATGGGAAGTAATGCATCATCAACACACATAAACATAAGTCAAATATATTACTAATAAGTACCAACCAAGACAAACAGTTGATTAGTTCTAGTAAGAAATGTTTTTTGTTTTTATTATGAGAAAATAAGTCTGATGATGAGTCAATGAGAGTGAAGGAATACCTAGAGGAGTGTACTAAAGAGAAGAAACGTCAATTGGATAATTTTATACATGAATACAAAGGATTGTTCATATTTAAAGAAGTTGACTTTGGAGAATGGGTAATATGTTTTTCATAACCTATGATGGATGAGGGAGTCATGGCTCTGAGGAAACCCTAGATGGATGTGCCTTACTCCCTCTGTCAATTTTGATAGAGTTTTTAGTGTTGTGTTTTTTAGAGGTAATCCCCAAAGATGTCATGAGATCTAGATTAAGATTCTATCTCATCCCCGTGGATGACATTGGAAGAGTGTGTTGAACTCATGGAATATTCCCCTGACCCCTTGCTGGGTCAGAGCATCTGAAGTTTTACAATTTGAAGTTTGTGGGAACCTTGCATGGAGTAGGTCACACCTAACCTAGCAATATCGATTAGGCAAGTGGCTCGGGAAGTTTTTTTGGTAGGTTCATCAGAGGCAGGGGTTCCTTATTTTTGTTGGTTGGTTTCTTTCTCTTTGCACTCAAACCCTACTTCTTTGGGATTATATCCACGACAGGATGCTTCGGGGAGGTATATTTCACCGGAGGACAAAAGTAGTCCATTTACTGGATTTTTTTTTCTTCTTGGAGTTTTTCTTCCAAGCCACAATATGTATGGCCAAAGATTATTTCTTGGCTTGGGAATGGATGTGATGACAAAGAAGAGAGCACATATATATGATTTTTTGGAGTGGTCCGAGCTGTGGATGTTTTAGGAGGAGATTCACCCAAAAAATTTCTCCCACCCGTGTTGTCCCCAAATCCAATTCTTAACAATGGGGTTTCAAGGGATCAAGTTGCATTTGTGGATTTTTTGTTAGTTTACTCGGGCTTTGGGCCATAGGCATAAATATATATTTGTGGTGATTTGGTGGAAGGAATTAAATCCCTAGTAGAGGACGAGGGTCTGGCATGGAATCCATCCTCACCTCAAAAATCATCTCCAGGGAGGAAGAAAAGAAAGTGTGTGAAGAAAATAGGGGAGGAAAATTTAGTGCTCAAAGGGGATATCTCGATACCTAAAGTTGTGGACTTGGTGTTGAGGAAAAGATATGATATGATCTTACTCAAGCATTTTCATATTCTGCTTGGCTAAATAAAAATAGATGGGAATATCACCCTATGTTTATAGCCATCAAAATTAATATCCTAAATCACAAGTATTGATTACAAGTGATTAGGATGGTTTTTATAAATAAAATCTTTCTAAAAAATTCATTATTTATGTGTTTTTCTGAACATAACAAATGTTGAGATAAAAATAGAGATAGAAGTAAATACACCAAGTCGATAATCATTATAGATGAGACATAAAGCAATCCTTTATTTCATTCCAAATCATCAAAGAGACATTCTCTTTACAAAATTTCGTGAAGAAGTTTTGGAACAAATTCAAACTTAGACGTCCCCGATGAAACATACAAAAGGACCTTTGACAGAAAAACAAAAAATGAACTCTAAAATATGGATCCACTTGCCACATATTGTTGCCCACTTGACTCTACACAATAGCCTTTGTCAGTCATGAAAACTAATTCACAAACAGAAAAGTCTACACAGACTATCAAATATAGATCAACACCTCTGAAAAACAAGTGTCTGAATGAAATAATTCAGCCCTGAATCTTCCTGTCTACAATAAGACCCTACTATCATAAAATGAATTAGGCTATGATAAATTAAGGAATGAATGACAACTGAACTATCTCAACAAAAACTCAAAGAGAAAACATTAGTATGCTTCTCCTTCTATTCTCCTCTTGTTCCTCCCTTTCCTTTTTCCTTTAAGAAAATTAGAATTGGTTGAAGTAGTTGAACTACTTCTTTAGTTAACTTAACTAAAAACTCAACCAACTTTTTAGTTAGGGGGAAAAGTAATAAATCATAATAAGGGTTTTAAATAAATAATAACTAGTAGGTGGGACCCCTTGTGACTTCCCTTTAACTCTTAAAAATCATAACATAACTAGTTAATTAAGTAAAACATCCCTCCTTGTGACTCCCATTATCACATTCATGTTTGACAATTTTTCTCATTGACATTTGAAATTATTTTCAAAAATACATTACTCATATATCCAAAAAACATGTTGTCCAAAACTTTTGAAGCCAACTGTCATCAACAATAAATAAAATAAAACTCAAAATCCATATTTTCCACTTTGAGATGCAATCTTTCCCTTCTTGTTGCTGTCAGCTTTTGATCTCTCTGAATTTCCCTTTGGTTGTGATGAGCCTGTAGGCTTAATCTCACTGATCACATGAGAACAATCATCCCTCAAATGCATCCGGGAGGACATGGATTTATTAGAATCATTGGAGGGTGAGGAAGGGGCATCAATAGATTTTCCTTTGTCAGGAGCATGGTGGGCCTCGATTTTCAACCTTTTGCTAGAATGTGAGGATTGAATTGGTCAGTGGATAGGGGCAGCTTCAACAATATGATTGATTGGTGGGGGAGTAGGTAAGGACAAATTTGGCCAGCCACGATGTTGGGAGACTATCAGGTGGACAATCTCTTTCCATCCATAGTTTTTGGGAACCTCGGGTTGTAATGAGACATGTGGGGGCATGGGAATACCAGGGGCTTGTGGAGCTTGGAAGGGAGGCCTCTCAGGCCTAGGTTGGACCACTCCTTACCAAATCCAATTGAAAAATCCAGCCTAAAATAGTTGGTCTAATTCTTGCAAGTTAGCATCATAGTGAATGGAGAATCTTGGCCTTCTAGGGCCCTTGTTCCAATTACCTCTTCCTCGATTACCTCTCCCATGGCTACCTCAACTGAAAAAGTTCATTCTTGTATGCATGATTTATTAGAAAATATTTCCTTTAACAACCATACATGACAACTCTTTTAAAATATGAAATAAATTTTGTCTCAACAACATATCAGACTCATGCAATCCAATCGATACAAATTGTTTAACCATTGTCAATGAGCAAGGGATTGAACAAAGGTTCTAGGATATGCGAGAGGTTTGTATTAAACAAAAAATGTTAAAATGAGGGATAAAATAATCATGGTTATTGCATACAGAAAAAAAACAATCAAATGTAATGTAAACCAAAGAACATGTCACTATAATCCCTCTAAGAAACTGTGATTTCAAACTATTACAATGCAGAATTCTTCTTAACTGTAATTAAATTTTAGGAATAGGGAGTGAAAAATGAATATGGGAAGGCGAGGGGATTGTAATTAACGAAAAGTGAAATAATGGTAGGGAGGATAGCGGTTACTATTTGAAAAATTAATTAATTCATTCCATAAAACCATTCTATATTAAAATCAAAAGATCCAACACTAACTAAATAATCACGGTGATCGATTAAACAACTACTGTGTATAATTTAATCATTTTTGTGTATCAACTTGCTCACTATTTGCAATTCAATCTTTAACACAACGTCATCAAACTCAAGATAATATGCCTTCCAAAACAACTTGTATAAGAGTTATGTTTCTTCCCATGTGTCCCATTCAAAATTTAAAACAATTCCCAAATGAACACACAGTCACTTGTTTCCACTCCGTTCCATCAAAACATCAACCATTGTCCACGAATTATTTACTTAAATTAAACAGACACAAAAATCATTCCCAATTCCATTCCTCTAATCAATTTAATAATGAAATCATATTGTTATAAAACCCATGCCAATCTCTGATGGTGTAACCAAACAATATCCATAAACATATGCAGTGGACATCCAAGTCATGGCTATCATGATTTTAAATTGAAATACTCTAGATTGGAAATTAAAACACACAGTAACAACAACTATTAATTCAACTTAAATATGTTGTAGGAAATGCACATATACCAACACATCACACACGAAGCACCACGATGACTTAATAAACTATAAACTAATGCTAGGTTAACAATCCAATTATTACAATATAAGAGACAACGACTGTGTATCCAATCCCATTTCACAAATCAACCAATTAACCATGTTGAGCTATCGATGCGACTGTTATAATAAACAATGTAGTGACTAAATACCAATAACCAAAACCATTGTCAATGTAATCAACAGAGACAAGCCAACAATCAACCATTGTCGATGATATCCCACCAACTTATAACAATCAACAATATACCCGATAGGATATAACAAGCTCCATTTATTAAAACCGATCCTTGACTAATCAAGGGTTCGCTCTATGGAACAACAAAGGGATACTGGAGTCAACCCCCAATAGCGAGTGAGAAACCTTCGAGACATATAGTGGACACACATGCCATATCACACATAGATTTTCAAGACAATGATAGAGTTCAACATCTAGGAGAGAATATGAACAGAGGAGAAGAGGTCCCTCACGGGCCAGTAAATAACACCCAGAACATGCAAAGCATAACCCTTGCGGTTTTTCCCAATCAACCTGAGTAATGATGATATAAAACAGAGCCATGAAAGAGAAATAAAACTCAAAGAAATCCCCTTGAAATAATATCCATCATAACCAAATACGCAGACACCAATAGTATAAACGAGCCCATACTCAGGTGAAACAATATACAGTGACACAAGGTGGTTTAAAATCAAACCCAGCAACCCCATAACAACAATATGACCAATCAAGGTGACAAGAAATGTGTGGAGACAGTCAGTCAATTCTGGACCAAATGAACCCTCCAACAAAAAACCCATAAAGATGACAGAGAACCTTCATGGCTTTCACACTCAGAATAATCAATAAAATTGTGACTTCATCCATCGTTTTCCATTTGCAACAAAAACCACACAACAACCATTTCAGAGAAATATCACAAGTTTACATAGTTGCCAGTCTCAAGAAAAGTGTTGGCCCTCAACCAAGTTTTGAGGAAACATTGGTATTGTTTGACCATTTTTGGGACTTCGACAGGCTGGTCGAAGATGGAGCACCCAGGAGGAGCGGAGATCGCGGGATCTCACTCATTTTGTGGGATTTTTAGGGTTTTTAGGGTTTATGTAACAGGTATGGGATGTCGGCCCATGGGTTTACCCATGTTTAGGCCTCTTTGTAGTTGTTTTTAGTTTTGCAGTTTTACAGTTTCAACCTATTTTATTTATTCAATAGAAGTTATTGTCCATTTGATATATGTTGTTGTTATCTGTATCTTTGAGTTATTGTATTCAATATGTTATTCATTTTGTTCTACTCATAAATCAAGATCAATAGGATCAAAGTGGTATGCTCTTCATTTGTTTTTATTTGTGCATGTCCCCGATAAGATCTAGGTACAAGACGTTGAGACTCAAACCAATTGAGCCTTTGCAATATCGGTTGCCCTAACCCTGACAACAACTCATGGGGGACTAGAAGAAAGATGATGGAGTCGTATATCCTTTTAAATTGTTGCTCGAGGAATCCTTTGCACGAAAAAGGAATGAAATGATGGAAAACATTTCACAGATCCTTCGACGGATGCCCACAGGGGACACATCTTCCTCAAGCGACAATGTAACCTCCTTCAAGTTAAAATTAAATTTTGATATTCCATTATTTGAAGGACTGATAGATGCGGATGTTGTAGATAAATGGATGAATTTTCTCGAAGGGTATTTTTTGGTCCATAGTTTTTCCGATAGGGAAAAGATTACTTTTTCACTCCTCAAGGTCAGTCCCCCATGTTAAGGACTAGTGGGATACTTACTCTGAGCAAAGGGCCACAAAGGAATCTTCAATATTTGTGGTCAACCCCACATGGGATTCCTTTAGGGATGCCATTAAAAAATAGTACTACCCTATTGGAAGCTACATGGACTAGTACACAAGATGGACCATGCTATGTCAAGAAAGGGACTAGACAATACCAGATTTCACCAATATCTGTTAAGGTCCTAACCCGAACATAGTTAGATCAATGTATTCAAATGTAATAATGGTCAATATTAATAATACCTTTCAATAAAATAGAATAAGGCAGATGTGAGAAGACCTAATAGAAGCTTCCGCTTCTAGAAGGTTCTTCCTCTAGATGCTTCTCTTAATAGACATAGTTAGTATAAATAAGGGTCGAGGGTATGAAAAACCCTAGCTTGGATATTATTGTAACAAAGCGCTGCTCGAATGGAGGTTGCCCCCTCAAAGAGGCCTATGAACATTGCTATCTGATTCAAAGTGCTATTTCTATTGCTATTTCGTATATCATTTCTGTGTATTGTGAAGATTATGCTAGATATTTTACTGTTATTCTATCATTTCTAACATTTCATTTATGTTCTGCATATTTTATATATCTGGTATCTTGCAAGTGGTATCAGAGCACTTTCCTTGGCAGAAATTGTGGGTATTTTTTTTCAGGGTAGAGACGTATTCCGGCGTCTTTAAGCCACAGAGATTTGTTGTTATGCGCATAAACCTGCGATTGAGGGATTCATACATGCAGGAAATACAAGTGGTTCTTAAGCGCATGTCTGTTGGCCACCCTTGTAACCCCTGTTGGTACCCCTTCGAGTGGTAGCGCATCAGACAACACCTGTGTACGGACCGGCCTAGATTTCCTAAAGCCCTCTGTAGATAAACCTATCGGTCGCCGGACTGCTATAGTGTCACCG
>ML802813.1:44437-75031 GCA_009831015.1 Picea engelmannii
TCCGAAAGTATAAGGCCTCAGGAGCTGAATTTTGAACCCAACGTACCTTTATCCGTCTAATAAATATCCTCCAATACATTTCTTCTGAAACATTGTAGAAAAAAAGTTATAGTGAAAATTCCAAGGTGTCTTAGATGTAGCAGTGAAACCCCAAGACCTTGAGCTCTGATACTATATGTTAAGAACCAAATACCAATATAGCATAGAAAAACCTCAGAAAAAGTAATCAATGCCTTGAAAAAGAGATAATTTTAGATAATAAGCCTCTTCGAGGGGGCAACCTCCTTTTACCCCACTTAAATGTTCAATTACAAGATGATTCAAAATGAAAATGTCTCCTTGGTATATATATGAGACTAGGATGTATAATTACAACTAATGGCCTAAAGCCGACATAAATAAAATAACATTACTAATATAATATGCCACAATTAAGGGGTAATGAGCCAATATTAGGGCTTAACAATACCTCCCTCTTAACGAAGGTGGACATTCTGTATCATGCAAAGATTGTATCTGAAGTACTCATACTTCACTCTAGACAACGACTTGGTGAGAATGTATGCTATTTTCTCATTCGTGGATATGTACTAGAGCTCCATGGCTCCTCTCTGCACCATGTCTCAGATGAAGTCTTGCAAGAAAATTCTGAAGCCATGCTGCTTCACAAATTACAATACTGGTTGCTATATAATTTTCCTCTGCTGTATTAAGTGCCACTGATGTCTGATCCTTTATCAATCATGAGATCACATTGATACCATACTGAAACAAAATTTGGAAGTACTCTTCCGATCCATTGAACTCCTTTCCCAGTCAGGGTCTGTATAACTCTGCAGTTTCACATCTCCATCTGAGGCATATCTCAATCCATATCCACTCGTACCACATAGGTATCTCAACAAATGTTTTGCTTTCAACCAATGCACATGTCTTAGAATCAAGGTTAAAAGGTCCACATCCTAGTCCTTCTGATTGGATTCCTTCACTGAAACACAAAATCCTTTCTAGGAAGTCTCATATCTCCTCAAGGTCTAGCCTCCTGTCTATCAGTCCTGGAGGAGGTTTCTCCCATTTGAATCTGATTCTGAAGAGGAATCCTTTCTGAATGAAAGTCTCTAAGAAATTGAATCTCTCTTAGATCATTCCCACTATGAGTTTGCATGCTCCCTCTAAAGCTTGACTCCCTCTGAGGCTATATAGTTTTCAAAGTCATTTTATCCCTTTGCATGTACCGACCTCCTCTTCTTATTCATTACATGGATGTGCACAACTCTATGTCTGGATAGTCTTGCTTCATGTTGCTTCCTGTGATCGTCATTATGGATCCCTCTCAGAGCTATTACCCATGACTTGCCCGGAACAAGAAACAAGAACAACCAAAAGCATCAGATTCACCGAGCAATCCAAGGAGACAATTCACATTCTGTTGATGCCATGACAACCATGTCTTTACAAAACTATATACAATGACCCCACAAATGATATGTCTTATACCATCCATCATATACTTGATGTCATATGGATACCAACACACATCCATCATATACTCGATGTCATATGACTAACCATATTGATTTTCTAGTGTTAAATTAGACAAGCACAATTTTCTGCAAGTGGTAATTACTTCCAATGATATACAATATTACTTTAGTAAACTCTATAACATCACAAGTAATTACACTCAGAAAATTTCAACTACTTAGAAAATTTGGTCTTTTAGATCACTTCCCATGTGTGAGAGAGAACAATTGTGTGTCTATCGTTGTGTCTTTCAGGTGTCTTTTTATAGTAATATTAAATTGATCCAAAAAGATACGTCTCTTTGAAGATTAAATTTAAAATTAAATTAAATTTTCTTACCTCCCGTAACTACCCAAGGACTAACACTAATTTGGTTATAATCCATCCACATAGTATTTGATTTTGTTAAATTGTTCCTCCATAATTCATGCGATTCTTTGCATAAATTTAGGTAGAAGTAAATAAGCAATACATTCTTCATATTTAGGTAATTAGACATTTTTACTAGAAATTACTGCCCACCATAATTTATGGAATTCTTTCTATAATTTAGGTAGGAGTAAAAAGTAAATATGTTGTACATGGAGATTATAACAACCCCATAAATTTAACACTCCCAACACTTTACTCTACTCTCATTTTCCTGGGCCCTCCTGTGACAGAGTCAATCCCACCAGTCCTGCTCTGATACCATGTTGATTTTTCTATATGAGATATTATATGAGACAATATTGTATATGAGTTGATGTGATTGATTCTATGATGGATGTATTATGATGATGAATGTGCCAAATATATAGAGAACCTAAAGGTACATATGGTGACCATCCATGAAAGGATGTGTCTCTAATAATTATAATAACTATTTATTATTATTATTAATTATTAATTATATTATTAATTATTAATCTAGGAGAATATCTTCCCAATGTTCTCCAAACATCAACACATAATAGATCAAGTCCAAAATGATTTTCGAGTCTTGGCCAAATGTGTGCTAGAAGGTGGCCTATATAGGTTGCCTATGGATTTGAAGAAACATGGACCCACATCAATTCATGACTATGGAAAGCTTGGAGAGCTTTGACACTAAGGATTTGGTCACCTGCACTATGGAGCATTGCCACTCTCGAAGGAAATGAATGATTAGTGTAGGTATTGCTAGAATTCAAGATCAAGATGTCATGAGTGTGCAAGGGCTATGCAGTCAGAAAACATATGGAAATTTTCTTTTCCAAGCAATGAGCATAGATCAAGAGAGATCCTTGATTTGATCTATTTAGATGTATGTGGCCTTATCTCATCAACTTATTTTACATGGAACATTTATTATGTTTCATCTATTGATGTTTCGTTTAGAAAGCCTTGGATTTACTTTATGAAGACCAAATGAAGTCTTTAGTAAGTTTCGATAGTTTAAGGCTATTGTGGAGAATATGATAAGGAAACAAATCAAAGTGTTCGATGTTGACAATGGAGGAGAGTACACCTCCAAGGATTATGATGCATTTCGTAGGGAAGAAATAATCAAGAGGGCAATGAAAATGTCTTACAATTTGTAGTAGAGTGGGGCTGCAAGGAGGAAGAATTAGTGCATCATATAGATAGCCAAGGCTGTAATTCATGACTTGGATTTTCCCGTGTTTCTTTGGACAGATGTGTGCAATACCATTGTGCACATTTTTAGTGGATTTCCTCATAGGGCATTAAATGACAAGAAAACAAAGGAATCTTTTACTAGTGAGCAATCATAAGTATCTCACTTTTGTGTATTTGATTGTTTTGTCTATACTCATGTGCTTGAAAAGAATAGAACTAAGTTTGAACCCTCGAGTATCAAGGGTATTTTTGTTGGGTAAATTGAAACACCATAGGCTTACTGGATCTACCATCCAACATAGTGGAAGATAGTGGTAAGTAGGGATGTGAATTTGATGATGGATAGTTTTCAAGTTCCCAGGAACCTGCCACAAAGATTGTGTAAGTTGAGAAGGTCACTGATCCAAAGGATAAATCAAAATTAGATTTAGTTAAGAAAGGTCCTATTTTAGAGGGAGAGGCCTTATTACCCTCAATTTTAGCTAGGAAGTTGGGATGGTTTATCCATAGATTCAAAGAAGCAGAGTAAGTGGGAGCACTGAGGGCTAATTTTCAGGTGATTCATCCCCCTAGAATATATCCTTCTTATTTTGCATTGATGTATTCTATCATCAATGCAAAGCCTTCCAACTTTGAGGAGGCTAATGCAGGGAAAATATGGCATGAGGCAATGGTTGAGGAGTATAACTCCATACTGTAGACTGATGTATGGGAGACTGTGTTGAGACCAATGGAGAAATCTATGATACATTCTAGGTGGATCTACAATATTAAGCATGCAATAGATGGGATCATAGAGACGTGAAAAATTGGATTTGTATCCAGAGGATTCTCTCAGAAAGAGGGTGTTGAATATGGGAGAATTTTGCTCCATTTGCAATGTATACTTCTATCAAAATAATCATGTCTAGTACATCAATTTTCGGTTATCCTTTATATTGGATGGATGTAAATATTGTTTTCTTGAATGGTTTGATTGAAGAGGAAGTACACATTAATTAACTAAGAGGTTTTGAGGTGCATGGGCCATTGGGGATGATACCCATGTGCATAGGTTGAACATGGCCCTTTATGGGTTGAAGCACGATACTCATGTGCATAGGTTGAAGAAGGTCCTTTATGGGCTAGAGCAAGAACCATGTGCATGATTCTCAAGGATAGATGAACACTTATTGAATTTGATCTTTACCAAGACTACAATATATCCAAATATTTATTATTTATATGATAAAAATGATTTTCTTGTTCTGGTCTTGTATGCAGATGATTTGATTCTTACAGGTAGTTATGAGAAGCTTATTTGATGGTGTAATAAGAAGTTGGAAAGAGAAAATGACATAAAGGACATTGTGCATATGCATTGATTTTTGTCTCAAGATGTTTGATAGGGTGAAAGTGAAGTTTTCCTTGGGTAAGGGAAGTACATAATGGAGATTTTGAAGTGATTTTACTACAAACCGTTGATCACTCCTATGGTGCAAAATTTGAAGTTATATTTTGATTTAGATTTCAATTTGGTAGATCCATATTTGTATAGGTAGTTTATTGGTTCCCTTATGTATCTTGTGAATATCATTCTAATATTTGTTTTGAAGTGAATACTTGAGCCAGTTCATGGTTGAACCTAGGTAGATTCATTGGAAATTTGTTAAACATGTGCTTAAATATCTGAAGAGAAAAATTCATTATGGTATAAGGTATGTGGGAGATAGAGAGTTGTTACATGTATTTGTAGATTTAGATTGGATAGGAATTGTAAGCACAAGGAAGATAACTTCCTATTATTGCTTCATCTCGGGATCAAGTATGATTTCTTGGTACAAATGGATGCCTCGAAGGTTCTCTGTGATGGTTGAAATGGGTTCTATGAAAATGATTCCAGAGTGGATGCATGGGATAGTTGTACTTAGTTAAATTGAAGAAGAGCATGTCAGTGTCATTGTAATTTTGTGAGGCCATTTGGTTTCACAAGTAAGTTGACCAAATTTGAGGTTGGATCCCACGACTATGTACTATGAAAATCAAGGTTTCATTAGGCTCATTGATAATCTAATGCTTCATGATTGCTCCAATCACATAGATATTTGGTACTATTTTTAAAAAGATAGAGTATATAGGGAAACTATTATTCTTGATTATGTTTCAACTAATTTGTAGGTTATTGACATTCTAATAAACCACTTGAAAAGTGGAAGTTTGAGATTCTAATAGAGGAGCTTGGCTTGGTGGAGAACACCTTCCTCACATAGAGAGGGTGTTAGTTTTTGGGTGCTCCAAGTTTTTCTCCTAGGAAGAGGATGAACGAGTGTTGGATGGGATTTCTTGCAAGATAGGCGTGCCACGTGGGAGGGATTCCCTTACATCCATATGATAGATTCCTTACACTTATGATGCTTGACATATTCTACTTTGGTTGGTGTAAAGTTATGGTAGATTCTATGCAGTTACTATAGATTCCTTTTACACAATAATGACAACTTTGATCACGGGTTTTTTACATTGTTATGATAGATTCCTTTCAAGGAAGAATGTGTAAGTGTTGTTATTAGTAGTTAAGTTTTGTAACCATACTCTTGTCAAGTTTGACTATATGAGGAAGGAAACACTAGTTAGGGTTATATATGCATATATGTGAAGTGTGTGAACATATAATCAAAATGTGATGGCTTGAGAGAATCCATTGTTGTCTCTTGAAGGACAATATTGCATTTTTCTCGTGTTAATGAAAAGATAATGATTTATATTATAGAATTTCAGCTTGTTGTTTGCTACATTCATGCTCTTGTTTGTGTATATCAAAGTTCATCTTTTGTAGGGTTGATTTCATATCTTGATATGTGGTGTTTTCATTCTTGAGTTTTCAATTCAACACTTTTGTTTATGCATATTTGATTCTTTGAATAGTGTTTCAGTCTTTTTGTTTTAGTTCTAAGACAAATTATTTGAGTGGAGATCTTTGTATCATGTGGATTTAAAATTAGAATAGCATCACACGACCACATTATGACACAATCATCTTTGTTTATTGATGCCATTCTTCACAAATGTATTTGATAATCCATTTAACCTCTCATTTTGAAATTGCTTACTCCCAATCATCACTTTGTTGATTTCAAATCCCCCCTCATGCACTTTGTCACTTTTTCACAATGGGAAAATGCAATTTTCCCATTTTAACCCTCAACATTGAAATTTCCTCCCATCCTCTCATCCAACTCATCAAATTTCTCTTCCAAGAATCATGATAATTGATGTAAAAATGACTAAAAATTGACCAATTAAAATAAATTCTCACCTTGGTTATATTTTAAAAAATAAGCCAATTAGTGTTGGCTCTTTCCTTCATAAAACTCATTAATATGCCACATCAACAATGCTTTTTTTCTTCATTATTTTCATAATTTAATTGTTTATTTAAAAAAATCATCCTTTGTATTTTTTTTGCAATCAACCACATTTAATCATGGGCGGTTGTTACCAATTCACATTGGTAGAGAAAACCACTCATGGGTGGTATTTCCAAAATATTCTCCATGGGAACAATCATATGCTCCACCTTTGTTACAAATTACATATCAATATTTTCTTCATCATATTCATACCACTCCATATTCATATCACTCCATATTACAAATTACATATTCATAATATTACATATTTTGTTCATGAAGTTAAAAAAGATGAAGTGCAGGTCAAACTAAAAAATTACAACTGATATTTATCTCATGAATCATAAAAACAAGTGTGAAAAATAGCAGATGAAGCTAAAGTTGAAGGAGAGAATGCTCCCATGAAAATTGTTGGAGACATAGGTGGAGTGGTATGTAATTACAAATTACAAATTGATATTCATATTCATACCACTCCATATTACAAATTACATATTCATATTGATAGGTTTACCACCTTTGTTACAAATTAGAAATTAGAAATTACAAATTACCGAATGAGCTCTATGTATGAGTGTCTCACTCTTCCTTTTCTTATGCATTTTTTTTCAAACATATTCAATCCCGAACCTATATAGAGGGAGCTATGGAAAGCATCTTATCCCTTAAACCACTCTCAAACATCCTTCACAAATCTCAAGGAGTTTTTTACCCCTTTATTGCCATAACCTTTCAACTTCAACATTTCAATACAATTATCTTTAGACAATATAACTCAACAATTCTCTAAACAATTTATGCTCACAAGTTTCCAGAAAATGAGATTAGCTTTGATACTAATTGACATAGGACTACGCAATAAGCTGCAAAACCATCAAATTTCCATGACATATATCATACCATCAACAATCATAATACAGTTGCTAACCATGATTCAAATTAAAATCAAATTTACAATAAATAAAATAAAAGTAAATAAGGTATTTCCTTACCACCAACAATTCCAACCCATCCAAAGATCCCACTTTTTTTCTATCGAAAACCAAGTAGTTATAATTGTTGGCAACATTTTTCCTAACTTAAAATTTCAAATTTTATATAGTAGTGGTTTATAATTCCAATATTTAAAATTTACTGCTAACTTGTTTGTGTTGCTAGTGCTACAACTCCTTATTGACTTATAATGAAGGATTTAACACATCTTATTGCACATAAATATCTAAACAAAACCAATAATAGGCATAAACATACATCATACATAGATATTCATGCTCTAGGCAAGTAGATAAACTATTACATTAATAAAAGAATTTAGGAAAACAACCAAGATACACGACATACATATATAAACATACATCGTACATAGATCTTCATGCTTTAGGAAAGTAGATAAACTGCTACACTAATAAAATAATTTAGGAAAACAACCAAGATACATGACACATATATAGTGAAGGTTGTAAGGAGCCCCCAAAGATCTTATTGGAGTCTAGTTTAATTAAATTTGATATAAGTTCTCATTGATTGCGTTTAACCTTGCAATATTTTTTATTTTTATTTATTTACTGAAATAGTTATGATTTGTATTAAAAAGATGTTGTGGTCTCACTATACAACATAGTAATAGAAACACAAATAGCCTTATTAACAACTACTTTTATTGAAAAATTCTAGATGTAAAATTGCTTCCTATAATATTAACTGTTCTAAGATAAAAAAAAAAAAAAAACATAGCATAGGGTTTTGCTTGTATATATCGTGAGAAATTGTCCTAAAATCAAAATTACTTTGCAATACATAAATAAACTTTTAAAAAAGACATGCCCACTATAGAATTCTTGCTTTCTTTCTATTGGTAGTTGGTTCTTTGGCTCCAATTGCTCAATTTCTAGATCTCCTTAGGCCTTTTGAACCATTTCTTCCTCAATTGGTATAGTTGGAGCAAACATAATTGACAACTTTGGGTGAGAGACTACATACTAGTTCTTAGTTAAGCTTAGGACCAATTGATACAACGTTCCACATTTAGCTTCTTACTATTAGATATATAAGGCTTACCACATAATAAACTCACTTTATGACTTTAGAATTTGTTAATGTTCACTTTTTGTATAAAGCAATCTATCCCACATTCATAAGTGGAAATGATTTGCTTAATAAGAAATGATATACAAGGAGGTAAACTCCTTTGTAATAGATGCACCGACTATCATTTATAATATCATATGGTGTTATTATGAGTATCTTTCTTTGAGCTTAGTTATGTGACTCAACCTTATCCAGGGTTTCCTCATTTAGTGATCTAGCTCATTTTGTAATATGGTATCAGAGCAGGAAGTCGTATCAGGAGTCTAAGACAACTTCGATAGTCTGAGAGACATGAAGTGCCACAATTCGAGGAGTCAACAAGGGTTTTATTGTAGTTCTATGACCGATCTCTCTCATATTTGTAGTATCTACAACTTTTGTTTGAATAACCTTTCTTTGCATCCATTGGTAATTATTTTTTACAAAGAGATGTCATTAGAGAAGTACTCAAGTTTCAATTTTCATACGTGGAAAGTGAAGATCTAGATGCAATTAATGAAGAAAAACCATTGGGGAATTTTCAAAGGAACCGAGGAAGAACCTGTAGATACAAACAAGTTGATAGAATGGGGGATCAGAGATGATAAGGAAAATTCCATTATTGGCCTTGCCCTCTCATATTCAGAGACACATCATGTAGATATGGACAAATCATCTAAGGAGATCTGGGAAAATCTCAACAAGTTATTTGGGGCACAAGTAGTGAATGCAAAATTTTCCATGAAATTACTGTTATTCAACTTTAAGATGCCGACTGAAGCCACCATATCAAGTCACATAAACAATAAAATATCTGTTATCAGAAAACTTGCTGAAGTCAAGGAAGTAGTTGATGAGGAGGATGCCAAGTCTATTCTCCTGAACATTTTTTTGCCTAAATACAATAGTGCTATCTTTACCTCGATTCAAATACCTTCACAAAGTATGGAGTAAATGATTGCATCATTGTTAGCAAAAGAAAAGAGAACCATTAAATATGATAGCCAATAAAACTTGCATTCTATGCAAGAAACAACCACAATGTATCAACAAAAGGTAGAGGAAATAGAATTCCATTATTGCAAGAAGATGGGTCATACATCTTGGAATTGTAGACAATGAGCCAATGGTGTTCTTAAGGGAAAGGTTAAATACATAAAACATATAGCGAGTGTAGCCATGATTGAAGATCCACTAGATGCTGACAGTGGTGAAGAATCTAGTGAAGAAAAGGGATTTTATGCATTTTAGGAAGCCTGCGCTTTGAATAAAGGAAGGGACCAAGTAACAAATAAAAATGGATTGTTGCTCAGTTAGTTCATAAGTTGTGGATCTAGGGAAATATCCCTCATTAGTTGGAGATACATGCATGTGGATTTCAATCTACTAGTGAGGTTATGCGACATGCATGTGGATTGTTGTCCAGTAATTGATTTTGAGAGATTCATGATTCGAGAGTTTTGGGAGGTAGAATCTGGGAACTTAATAATTCAAATCAACAACCACACCTTTACGAGGGTTATGAGGAAAATTGATGGAGTTCAAACTGGTCCAGGAAGTGTGTTCAAAGAAGAACCTTCTAAATGATGTTATTGATGTTTAGTGTTCAATTTACGTGTTTTGCATTGAATATATGTATTTGATTTCAGTTTATTTCATCACTGTACACCTTATGGGGGGTATTAGATATATAAGGATTACTATGTAATAAAGTCACTTTATGACTTTAGAATTTGTCAATGTTCACTTTTTGTATAAAGCAATCTATTCCACAGTCATAAGTGGAATGGTTTGCTTAACGTGAAATGATATATTAGGAGGTAAACTTCATTGTAATAGATGCACCAATTATTCATTGATAATATCATATGGTGTTATTGTGAGTATCTTTCTTTGAACTTAGTTATGTGACTCAACCCTATCTAGGGTTTCCTCATTTAGTGATCTAGATCATTTTGTAATACTTCCATCTCAATTTGTTTTTCTATTGTGTCAATATCTCCATAGTATTTGCATTCTTAGTTTTCTAATCTTCCTCTAAATTATATATATTGTTGTTCAGATTTCCTATGCCTATTTAATTATCAACCTAAATATGCTCATAATGACACAATATGTGCCTCATTTTCAAGGACTGAAAATAGAAGCACTTGGGATTGTGCCCATCCATGTTTCTATTCATCCAAATGTCATATGTTAAATAAATGCCAAAGACACAAGACCAAATATGGAGAGAGCACCATGGGTAACACTCAAGGAATCCCAACACAAGAAAATCCTCAACGACCTAGCAAATTAATTTGCATGAAGAGTTTGAAGCACTAAATCCACTGTCACCCTTGAGACAAGCCAAGATCTAAAGATCGAATGTTGAGGAGAAATCCAATATTATACCACTCATGAGATCTGTAAACCCTTCACCACTCTTAAGAATATTCTTTTCTATTGAGGATAAAGCATGTTATGGTACCAAATGATGGGTAAGTGTTAATTCCCATCATCTTGAATTAAATTAATACTGCCACTTGTCTAGATTGACATCCATTAAAATTAATTTGATGATTATCCATGGAATTAGTCTAAATCAAATGTGCTAGGGAATATGAGAAACTTATAAAGATATCCCTTTTTTTCTTAGTAATTTGGATCCAAATCATGTTGCTTTATTGGCGAATCTAACTACCTAGATATTTTGATCCCTAAGCACTTGGAAAAATTCTAATGATTCAAACCTTGTTGTGTCCTTTTGAATTTTGAGAATGAGTCTTGCTAAAGAGTAGTTCTTTGATGAGGTGGAGTGGCACATATGGCTAATGATAAGAGTTGAATCACTTATAACTAGAAGTTTCTTGATGCATCTTGATTCTATAAGATTGAATCTGTGGTAAAGTGCCAATGCCTTTGCTTGATTGTTGGTGGCTTCCCCTAGTCCCCAATCATAGCTAGATTCATGATTTCCTTCAGGATAAAACTATTTCATCAAAACAATGGTCGCAAAAGTATTAGAACAGAAATAAAAAATGACCCCATGCATCTGCCACACTTGTTGATATTCATTATTAATTTGTATAAATGTGCATAATTTATTAATTGTCATCAATCAATGTTCTACTTTTTTATAATTTTTTTATATAACGATAGCAATTATTTTTATATCAGAATAAAAATTGTGGCTTGACCATACAACATTGTAATATAAGAAAGAAGGGAGGGATACAACCCATGAGAAAAATCAAGTGTTCTTGTTCCATAAGACTTGACAATGAATTATCCAATCTCTCAACTAATAAGGATGGTAAGTATAATGACAAACATAATAACCCAAAAGAAACCTAACTTGACAAAACATTACATGAAACAAAAGAAATTGAAATGCAGGCCCATGAAGGGAATATTCTAGCACCTGAGTATCCCACTTGGATTCCTCATGATGTGCGTCCTTGAAAAATTGATCCTCATAACAAAACTGCTACATTTTCAACTAGTTCCAGCTTTGGACCATGCCAATCAGTCAGAGTCTTATCCCTTGAGCCTAAATTTGTAGAAGTTTATAGAAAATGAGGATATTGAATTACTTCCCTTGGAAGGTTAAGAAACCCATAAATTTGAGCTACCAACGAAACCATTAAAACCAATTTCAAGTCAAGTCCTAGAAACTTTCTTTGCTAAATTTGAAAGCCCACATTTCCTTCTCTAAGAGCTGGAGCACTCTTAGTTGGATAATAGTCTCAATGAAAAAATGGAACTTCTCCTAGAGTTCCACCAAGATTTTCCCCTTTCAATCCTCATGTCAATGATTCCATTACAAATTATATGACACCAAAATTTGTTGTGCTTTACCCATGATCCAGGTGGATATCGGTGGCCACCCACCTTTTTTAACTGGATCAAAACAATTTTATGGCAATTTTGGTAATTTACTATTCTTAGCAGTTTTTAACTTTCGAGGCCATTTTGAGGGCCTAAATGAAGGTTTTTAGGGATTGAGCTCTTCAATTATATTCAAAGACTCTAATTGAGCCCCCAAAATGAATCTCCTCAACGATACCTTTCCAACAATATATTGTGCGCCCCAAATGGAGATTGTATGCCAAAGTTATGCCCCCGTGAAGTTGATACACCAAACTACCCAAAACATGGTCCACAAAACTGTTGGATTTTCATCTTCTGGGGTTAGGGTTTTGGATTGTATTTATGATAAAAAGGCCTTTGGAGCCTCATTGTAAAATCATCTTCTTGCGAATGAGAGTATCCGTCACATCTCTTCTTAGAGATAAGCCACCACCATTCCAACAAGCTTGTTTTCCGTTGCATTTTACAGTTTAAGCTTATTTCCTTATTGAATACAAAACCAGTTTTACTGTATCTCTGTTATTCTGTGTTAAGAATATTTTAATAATCTATATTCATTTCGTTCTACTGATAAAATTTGGATCAATGGTATCATAGTAGGATGCTCTTGATAGTTTTTCAGTGCATGTCCCCGACGAGGTCCGAGTATAGCAAGTTGGGTCTCAAGCTTGCCTCTCTTGAAGACAATCTCTCTCGCACGTCCAAGAAACCCTCCATGGTGGAAGAAAAGAAAAATGGCAGAGAAAACAATTCTATTAATTTGTTTCTTGAGCAAACTCTCATGCGACAGAGGGATGTAATGATGGAGAATTGTTCCCTCATCCTTCAACGCCCGCCGATAACAACATGCGTGTCTTCATCAAGAGACCACTTTGGAAGTACCTCTCCTTTCAAGGTACAAGTTAATTTTTATATTCCCATATTTGAAGGACAGATAGATGCAGATGCCTTAGAAAAATGGTTAATTCTACTAGAAGTTTATTTCTCTATTCATAAATTCTTTGACAGGGAAAATATCACCTTCACACTCCTTAAGGCTCTCCCCCATGTCAAACATTGGTGGGAAACTTACTGGGAGAACATTTTCACGGAGGAGTCTGGAATATATGGGGCCAAGCCCACTCAGGATTTTTTTATGGATGCGGTAAAGGAATAATATTACCATGTTGGAAACTATGAGGACCAGTACATGAGATGGACCACATTGTGGCAAGAGAGGGGCTAAGCAGTTCCAAATTTCACCAATACCTTCCATACCTTGCGCACCAAGATGGGTATCAAAGACTCCAAATGACATTTGGTTCTGAAATACCATGGGGCTCTACACAGATACATCCAAACTGAAATGAATTTTCTGGACATCTCATCACTCGATGTTTCTTATCGATATGTTGTTAAAATCGAGCATAAATTTAAGCACCAGAACAAATGGGAGTTCGGGTATGCAAATCTGCAACAACCAAAGTATGATAAATATGGCCCTAACAAACAGTATCCTGAAAACTAGTCAAATCCATATGAAAAGAAGGGTCACAGGAAGATGAAGAAGGACACCGAAAAACAATGTGATTTCCACAAAATCCCTTGGCACAAAACCGATGAATGTCGCTCAAAGCATTCATTGGTGGATGGGATCAAATACAAGGAGCCAAACTCTGATTCATAATTTGATTAAGAAAATATTGATAGAAGACAGATCATCGACACAAACCCCACTACTATTGTTGTGACCGCCGCAATTCAACTAGAAGAACCCACAGATCCTGAAGAGGGGGAGCACCTTTTTCATTCACAGATGTGGGTGAAGGGGACCCTGCTGCATTTTATTGTTGATAACGGAAGCCATAAGAACCTCATCTCAGCAGAGGTCATCAAATAGTTGGGATTGTCAACGACACCACACCCACAACCATACAACATTGGGTGTCTTTGCCAAGGATGAGATCTTGGATTGTCATACGACATCCAACCCTTCAAGGATGAGGTATTATGTGATGTTTCCCCACTGTATGTCTGTGATGTTCTCTTGGGCTATCCATATATGTGGAAGCACCATGCTATCTATGAGTCTCAACCCCGTAGTGTCATTGTTACTTTGGGGGGTCATCTCTATAGGATACTAGAGGTAGTTCCAACTATTGTCCCACCTAAAAAATGTCGCAAGGTAGTATCTCATACTACAAAATTCAACTTCTTCACAATCTATTCAAAAGGTGAACAAAAGGATACTGCAACCACTACAGCCTCGACCTAAGCACCTTCTATCCAACATAAGCAGGTCGACAAGTTTGCAAAAAAGTGTAAATATTCCTTCTGTACACATGAATCTCATGTAGCTAGACTGGTTAAAAATGTCCAACCCTTCCAGCCACAGGTTCATTACAACCTTCAACAAGCTAAGCATCACAACTCCTCCAACAATGAAAGCAACTCATCAAGATGTAGATTCAACAAATGCTTTTCCCTCTCCCCTAGGCACTCTACGCAATGGATACCATTTATTCCTAAGGAGGGAGGATTGATCCAGGTGGATATTGGTGGCCACCCACCTTTTCCAACTGGCTCAAAACAATTTTATGGAAATTTTGGTAATTTACTATTTTTAGTAGTTTTTAACTTCCGGGGTCATTTTGAGGGCCTAAATGAAGGTTTTTTGGGATTGAGATTCTCAATGATGGAAAAATGATCTGATTGATCCCCCAAAATGAATATTCTTGACGATACATTTCCAACGAGCTATCGTGTGCCCCAAACAGAGATTGTATGCCAAAGTTACGCCCCCGGGAAGTTAATACACCAAACTACCCAAAACGGGGTCCACACAACTGTTGGATTTTCATCTTCCAGGGTTAGGGTTTTGGATTTTCTTTATGATAAAAATTCCTTTGGAGCCTCATTGTAAAATCATCTTCTTGCGAATGAGCGCATCCATCACATCTCTTCTCAGAGATAAGCCACCACCATTCCAACAATCTTGTTTGTCGCTGCATTTTACAGTTTCAACTTATTTCCTTATTGAATAGAAAACCAGTTTTATTGTATCTCTGTTATTTTGTGTTAAGCATATTTTAATAATTTGTATTCATTTCATTCTGCTCATAAAATCCATATCAATCCATCCCATTCTCACACTTTTTAACATTATGCAATATATTAGCTAGCTCACACTTCATACAACCATCTCCTATATGATGTGCCATTAATATCCAACAAAAAAACAAATTCCAAGACATGTTTATGTTCAAGACTGTAATAGATATGTCCTCTAGTGACCTGAAGTGAACCCATATCAATTTTTGATTGATGGCCTAGGTGCTTTCTCCTATGCTCACACCATTGTAACAAAGGCCATGAGTGAGGAAGGAAGAAGCCTCTACAGGTGCAAAAAAAACATATGAATCCAAGAAACTACATGTATAATAGGGATGATCCATAGTACTCATTATTAACTTTTGCAATAGAGAGAAAGAGCATCAAAATTTGGGAGGAGTTAAGAGCCTTAAATTTCCATCTCGAGATTTTTGTGTGATAAGACATCTAAATGAGAATCCCAAAATGATTATAAGGTATAGAGTATTAGAAGAGGGAAAAATGATATGGCCCCCATTTTTATTTTGATAGAATATTCATTCATCCCATGTCAATGTTGGGAAGATGGTAGACTTCCTGATTGTAGGCTTGAAACACTTGGAAAAACTTAATTGATTCAAATTTCTTTACCAAAGCAAGAATACATTGGACAATATGAGAGAGACAAGGATTATGTGGAGTAATTTGATTTCTATGGGTTTTTATTATTATCGATGAATCACAAACTTCTATTTATTTACTCACCTCTTTCACCTTGAGCCTTTGCAAACCTTTATTGGCAGCCATTGCCTCTGCCTCACGATTAGTGGAAAAGACTAATCCCCAAGTAAAAATATGTTTTTTTTTTCGTTTTAGATCATAAATGATCCTCCCCGTACCTACCACCCCTTTATTATTCATAATTAATTTGTATAAATGTGATCAATTTATTAAATGTTGTAAATACGTTTTTTCACAATGTTGTAAGTGATCCAATATTAGTCAAACAAATCTATAAAATTATATACTTAACCTTTTTTATAAAATTCACTATTTAAAGTGTTGATGATTAAAGCTGCATGAGACATCCTCCAGGACACAAACTGAGCAAATTGGCATGAGAGAAAGCCCATGAGTTGGGTGTGTGGTTCCTCTTTGAGAAGTAGATGGAATGTTGTGTACCCCTGTGACGGGTGAAGGAACCCATGTGATGGGTTTACTGTTCTCCTATGTGCAAAGAGTTGAGATGATACTCCAGATGATTCTCCTGTGTAACGCAGTGAGAAATAATATCTGTTGAGTTGGATGTGCCTGTGGCTAAGCAAAAGTGAACGTGTGGAAAATCCCATGAGTTGGGTGCATCATTCTGAGACATAGATGAAACAATGAATTAGCCTCCTTTGAGAAAATAGCTGAGATGATGTGATACTCCAGATGATTCTCCTATGTAACACAGTGAGAAAGAAGATCTTTTGAGTTGGATGTGCCTTTGGCTGAGCACATGTGAACATGATCCTAGTGGTTGAGAACTAGTGAGTGTGGTTCTCTTGTGAGATGCAGTGAGATAGAGATGTAGACATCCCTGTGGCTGAGCACAGATGGATGTGCCCCTAGTGGATGTATGATATTCCTTGCTATATTGTCCAAGATTCAAACTTACCTGTAACCCTATTTGTGATGCAAAGGGTACAGGTCGGCCCCACCATAATGTAAAAGATAATTAATGTAAAAGATAATTAATATACAAGATAATTAATATGGTAATTATTAATTATATTTTGAGTTATTAAGGTCATCCCTATTGTTACAATAGACACATCATTTGATGTGATAAGTCTTATATAAATAAAGGTGAATCCCCATTGAGGAAACACACTTAACATTGTGTCATCTCATGATTTCAGAAGTTGTGGTCTGGATTTATGAAAATTACAACACCCTCTTGTGTGCTAGGTTTGTTGATGGTGTGGGAGGTCTTTCTCTTGAAGAATATAGAAAAGGATTGGCTGGGTTTTCTTCCCTTGTTGAAAAGGGTTTCCTAGGATACTTATTGTGTTCTTGTGCATGGTTATTCTTCTTGTGATCTTGGTTTGTTGCAGTAGTTATGGTTCAAGTTAAAATCTAAACAAAAAATTTAATTAAATGCATGAGCCAAAGCTCATTGAAAATTCAACATGGTATCATAGTAGGTTCTGAAGATGACCATTGCACAGTTGAATAAAGGTTTCTAAACCTTTACCACTGATATAAGAAAAGAAGGCCATACTTTTTCTTAATTTTCTGTGGAGATTTGATGACCACATTCCAACCATAAAGAGGGACTAGGTGAATCCTCTAGTTCATTTTTTTTGGACAACACTGTGAAAAGGAGAGTATCCGCAGGGCTAGACCTATGTGGAGGGATACTACCCATGCTTGAAGGGATGCCACCATTTAGTTAAAAGAACAACCGACCTAGAAGAGGCCAGACACAACCTACAAGAGGTTCATACTAGGGAAATAAGGTTGCGAGAGGCCTAGAAAAATATCGCTGAGTCTAGGAGGCTACCCCTGCTAGTAAGCAGAATGTGTTTGGGTGTTTTTGGAGGTTCATGAGATATTCCTAGGGAGGCCGAAGATTGTTGGGAAACTTCTAGGAAATTCTGGGCAGTGTTGGGGGTTGTTACAACCACCCTAGCAACAATATAAAGGGCTACCATTATGGCTGTAACTTCCAATACAAAAACATTTTTTTGGGGCAATTTTGAGGGCCACTTAAGTGCCATTACAGACCTGTGATAACACAAGGAGACCTGTGGCCAAGACTAAATTATGAGTTATATATCTGTAAGGATGTATTTTACTTCCTTGCTGAAACATAGTATTTATTGTGGGGGACTTTGCCTAGCATACGAGATTTGTTTGTTCTCTTAAAACCTTTATAATATCAGATCTGGGATATACTATGTTTTCATGAATTTTATCCAATAGAAGGCTGTCCCAATGCTCCTTACTATAATTTTTTTGATGTCATATATTGATGCAAGTATTTAATGGTGGTGCTGGTGTATATCCCAACAAATATAGAAGGATGTTGTTGATGTATTTTCTATGAGTTTCCATCTATTCTTGAAGTTATCTCCACAGGAAATTATAATCGCTTTCCTAAGTGCATTGAAGATATTTATTACAGATTGGATTGAAACCCTTAATTACAGATTTGAAGACAAGTAGTAACGGTTTTGAGTAGCAGCATGAGCTACAAGGATAGCTACAACAATGTGTTTGGAATTTTGTTGAATGTCAACAATGGACATGACCTTGATAAGCTAAAACAATCATAACAAGTTGGATCACCAACAAAAGGGAAAAATTACTAACATATGATACTCTCATAATGGTTACAACAATAAAGGTTGATGCAGACTTCGTCAAAGACTTGTGTGGTATAGGTGGCTACAAGCCAAACACGCAAGGAATTCCATTGATCATCATGACATTGAAAAACAAGAAGAACCTCCATTGGTGTACACTCTTAGGTAGGCACTTGTATATATATTATTTTCATCATTTTCATAAGGGTACTTGCAGGAGGAAGGATCCCTTGGTGCAATCATGGACCCAGAGAGGTCTCAGTGCCTTCAGAAGAACAACACACTAGAAGTGAAGACTCCAGGTTTTATTTTTTTAAATTAGCATGCCTCTAACCTACATTTCTAAGGTTGCTACATTACAAGTAGGTGTTGTAGTTGTGACAACAAATGTTTTGATTCTAGATATGTACTCATGAATCTCCTCTAGGAGATATTCTTGTCTTTTTTCCTTTCGTTTGTTTTCTTGTTCTAGGAAGCTTAACAACAAAGTAAGATGCTTATCCTTCAGACTTCAGAGGGAGTCACTTGAATCAGAAGGAGTCAAACTAATTGAGAAAGAGAGACAATACCTTCTTCCTCTTCAACAATCCAGAGGGACATATCCATTAATACAGTTGATCCAATTGTTCCAGTTGATATTCCCAGGGACTTTGCAGTAGGCTTTAAAAGTCCTGTCTAGGCTTGAAAAACTCTACAAGAGAAAAAAATACATGCAACTGATGGAAGTGTCGAGAAATACAAAATAATACTTGTATTCAAGGGATTCTCACAATAAGAGGGAGTGAACTATGATGAGACATATTGATCCAGTAGCCCGATGCACTTCCATCTGTACTACCATCCATGAGTTGGAAACTACATTAGATAAATGGATTCTTGATGAGTTTAGGTTTTAGCAAGAGTGTTGCTGATCCAAACCTATACTATTACATTGTTGGTGACGAGAGCCTGATTTTGATGACTTATTCAGGAAGCCATGTTGTTGGATACAAGCAAGCCTTGAATTCTGATTTTGAGATGAAGGATCTGGGTATGATGCACTACTTATTTGGACAAGAAGTATGACATAGGACCAATGAAACTTTTCCTAAATCAAGGAAAATATATAGTGGGGATATTAAAGAAGTTCAGTATGACATAATGAAAATCCATGTCTACACCGATGGTGATGGATTTGATGAAAAATAAATGATGATGATTCAGACGATATTGATCCACATGTGTACCGACAACTGATTGGATCATTGATGTATCTGGTTAACACCGGACTTGATATATGCTATGCAATGAGTGTGCTTAGTCAATCCATGAGTTAGTCAAGACAGACTCACTGGATAACAGTAAATCATGTATTGAGATATATACGAGGCATAGTTGGATATGGCCTGAGATATGCCTCCAGTGTGGACTTGAGTTTGTAGGGATACACCGATACAGATTGGGCAGAGAGTACAGTGGACTGGAAGAGCACATCCGATTGTTGTTTTTCCTTAGGTTTTTCCATGGTTTCTTAGTGCAAGAGGAAACAAATCTCTGTGGCCTTGAGTACCACAGAAGCAGAGCATATAACATTGAGTGTGGTAGTCCGCGAAGCAGTGTGGCTTCATAAACTTTTGACAGATTTATTCGATCATGAGATGGATCCTAATACTATTCATTGTGACAACTAGAGCTATGTGAAGCTCTCTGAGAACCCCATGTTTCATGATAGATCAAAACAAATTGAGATAAAATATCATTATATTAGAGACATGATTCAGAGGAAAGAAGTACTTGTGCAATAGCTTCCTACACATGAACAGATTGCATATATCTTCACCAAACTGCTTGCTGATACGAAGTTCGAGTACTTCCTTGAGAAACTGGCTTGGTGGAGAATACCTCTCTAGCTGAGAGGGAGTTTTGGTGACTACAACCAAGATGAATTTCAAGTACTTCCATGCGAGATTTGGCTTGATGGAGAATGCCTCCCTAGTTGAGAGGGAGTGTTGATGATTACAGCTACATGAGACATCCTCCAGGACACAGACTGAGCAAGTTGGCCTGAGATAGAGCCCATGAGTTGGGTGTGTGGTTCCTCTCTGAGACGAAGATGGAATGTTGTGTACCCGTGTGAGGGGTGAAGGAGCCCATGTCATGGGTTTACTGTTCTCCTCTGTGTAGAGAGTTGAGATGCTACTCCAGATGTTTCTCCTGTGTATCATAGTGAGAAAGAAGATCTATTGAGTTGGATGTGTATGTGGCTAAGCATAGGTGAACATGTGGAAAAACCCATTAGTTGGGTGCATCCTTATGAGACAGAGATGAAACAATGTATTAGCCTCCTCTGAGAAAAGAGTTGAGATGATGTGATACTCGAGATGATTCTCCCATGTAACACAATGAGAAAGAAGATTTGATGAGTTGGACGTGTGTGTGGATGAGCACAGGTGAACATGATCCTAGTGGCTGAGCACTAGTGAGTGTGGTTCTCCTATGAGACGTAGTGAGATAGAGATGTAGACATCCCTGTGGCTGAGCACAGATGGATGTGTCCCTAGTGGCTGAGCACTAGTGGGTGTATGAGATCCCTTGCTATATTGTCCAAGAGTCAGACTTACCTGTAACCCTATTTGTGATGTAAAGGGTACAAGTTGGCCCCACCATAATGTAAAAGATAATTAATGTAAAATATAATTAATATAAAAGACAATTAATATGGTAATTATTAATTATATTTTTAGTTATTAAGGTCGACACTATTGTTCCAATAGAAACATCATTTGATGTGATAAGTCTTGTATAAATAAAGGTGAATCCCCATTGATGAAACACACTTAACATTGTGTCATCTCATGATTTCAGAAGTTGTGGTATGAAATTATGAAAATTACAAGACCCTCTTGTGTGCTAGGTTTGGTGATGGTTTGGGAGGTCTTTCTCTTGAACAATATAACAAAGGATTGGTTGGGTTTTCTTCCCTTGTTGAGAAGGGTTTCCTAGGATACTTCTTGTGTTCTTGTGCATGGTTATTCTTCTTGTGATCTTGGTTTGCTGCAGTAGTTATGGTTCAAGTTAAAAGCTAAACATAAAATTTAATTAAATGCATGAGCCATAGATCATTGAAAATTCAACATAAATAAGCATTGGAATCAAACATTAGCATCATAAAGATATTAAATTAACATGAGAACCAAAATATTGTAACCCGTTAAACAATATTGTCAAGTAACACAATAAGAAAAATATGAGAATCAAAATATTGTGAGCCAATAAACAATACTATTAAGTAACCTATTAAATAATATACATGAGAATAAAAAATACTGTAACCCATTAAATACTACAATCAAGTAACCCATTAGTGTCAAGCACTTCTGCTTATATTGCAAGTCAAGTATAAATATTATTACAAAATTAACTTATCTATACTCACTAATATTCCAAGTAAACATGTAAAAATACTATGAAAATCCAAGTACAATGAGTCTCCAACTCCACAACATAAAAGAACTACAAATACTATTCTCCAACTAGACAACTTAAAATAATTCAAGTACAACTAGTATCCATGAACTAAACAACATAAAGGTATAAGTATTAGTTGTCTCTAACTTGACAACATGAAGAAGAACATATTTCACAAATATTTCTAAGGCTATTGTGTGAAACTTTGGATTTTTTTTTTTAATGTTCACTGTTAGGGTTCCACCTTAACCTCCCTACTTAAGGGTACTTATGAGTTAGTAAATTAATGTACGCCATATTCTTTGAATAATATCCAGTAAGTAGTTGGTGTGTGGTTAATCAATGTAAAAGATCCATCTTTGTTATATAAGGCCCATTAGGTAGTTGGTACTCATTACTGATGAGACCATGACTGGATCAAATTTTGGGTAGTGAGAAACAATTTATAGAGGCAAAAAACTATGTAATGTTTTATGAAGTGTTATTATTGTATTGGAGAACTAATCATTTGAAGGTTTCTCCCTTAAATAGGCCCGTGAACATTGCTCTCTTTCTATACTATCAATATAAGGGTTAAATGTAAGTGCACTACAAGTGGTATCAAATATCTTTCCTGCACTCACACACCCAAATTTTAAACATATACATACATACATACATACATATTTTTTCTTTTTTTCTAGGCTAGAGACAGGTTCCAACTTTTTTAAACACAAATATCTATTGTTCAATGTGAAAAAAATATGGTTGGGAAGCATACATGCATGGCATACAAGTGTGGTCACCTAGTTGGATTCCCTTGTACATCTATGTTGGTACCTGGTACGTTGTACCACATAAGATATAATCTACTCACATATTTAATCTTCCATGTACACTTGGGTATATTGGAAGCCCCCTAAACATTCCTAAAACCATCCCTACAAAAACCCTTTGGCAATTTTGTCGCTATAGTACATTGAGCATAGTGCTCGGGGATATCACTCTTGCATACTCTCTAATTGAGTAGTATGGCTAAAGGTGTAGTTTATCCTCCTTTTCTAGTGCCATGAAAGACCTATTGAGTACTATTTTTGGAGATTTATAGTTTATTAGAGAGATATAGTTCATAACACTCCTTTTCTCTTAGGACCCTATCAAAACCTCGCTTATGTAACACAAGGAACAAATTTTTTGCATAATTGCAAATGTCAATAATTTCACAACTCATCAATACAATAATATTTAGTATGATAATCAATCGATATCTAAAAACATAATAAAATTTGGAGCTTGTCAGCACCATTATGGGGGGACCTTTTTGAAAATAATCGTTGCACAAAGTTGATGGTATTGATGTAACTCTTTGATAACCTTTTAGGTGGACCCAACATGCTTGGACCATCATGGGGGACCTATCCAAAAATAACCCCTTATGTGATGTTGATCATATTGGTGTAGCCACTTTATTAACTCTTTTGGTGGACCCATTTTGTCTCATGACTACCACAAGAATGGAGAACAATTTCAATTACCTAGAAGATAGTCAACACGCTCCCAATCCTAGAAGACAAACTCAATCACCTCTCCAAACTCATTCAAAAACTCCATTTCAAACTCCAAAATTAAATGTCCATTTTCAAAACCTCCACTGATAGTAAATTGAACATTTGGAATGATTAGATCCCTCTAATATATTATGGGGAATATTTCATGGATGGTGGTTATGGAAACGTGACATCATTAAATGACACTCCAAACTATATGATGCATACATTTCCTAAGACCAGTTTGAATAAGTTTAATGACTTACATCCAACATAATTAGATGGGCCAGAGGGAATAATGAACAACTAGAATTCCTTGTAGGGGTACCATATTTGGACATGGAGCATGAGTAGTGGTTGTAATGGAATATGAAGGAATACATGGGGTACATTAGGTGGGACCAATTTGTGAAGGATATTTATGCTAGATTTGAAATTGATACCCATTTTTTGGGGATGATAACTAAGTTGTGTAAAATTAGCAGAATGGAAGACTTTATCATCGCCTTCAAGATATTGGAAATCATAATAGAAGGTATGACCTTGTTATTTAAGAAGTGTTTTATCAATGTTCTTGAAGAGGAAATTAAAGCATAGGTCTTGATGTCCACCTCACTACATGATTGGAAGCCTCTCAACTACAGAAAAGACCTAGTTGGTGGTCATTGCCCCAAAAAAGACCCAGTTTTGTTCCACTACCATGTCCTTGTTTTGTGCCCACTACCACTCCACCTACTTCTCAACCCTTACAATTCCATGATTTGACCCCAATAATAGTAACAAATCATCAATGTCTCAACCTTTGTGATGCTTTTTTTTCGAAGGGAAAAAATATAAGTAACAAATTATTTGTCACATATATGACCTCATTGGGCATGCATGAGGACATTTACAAGGATGACATGAATAAGATAGACTTGGCCAAGGCTCCACAAGATGAAGTACCAACTTAGGAGACTCCTTGTGAGGAACCCAAAATTTCCCTCCATGCTTTGTAGGAATTACAACTCCCCAGACCTTCAAGTTGGTTGGCTATATCAAGCATAGGAAAGCGATTGTCTTAATTGACATTAAAAACACTTATAATTTTATTCATTGTTGAGTCACAAAATAAATCCACTGTTATTCCCATGAGGTGCACAATTTTCAAATAATTATATCCAAAAGAGGTATGATGAAATGTGGTGGTAAGTGTGAGAATGTGAAACTTCAAATGGAGGATTATTTCCTCTAATCAAACATTGGTGCTATTGAAATGGGGGGTTGTGATGTAGTTTCGAGAATAGAATGGTTGTGAACATTGTGTTCCATTACAATTAATTTCTAAGAGTTATACATGAAATTCAATAATTAGGGCCATAAACACACCCTTAAAGGTCTCCATGTAGGTTCACTAGAAATGATCTTCTCTTACCATATGGAAAAAATCTTGAAGAAAGGTCACTTAGTAGTTATTGGTCAAATCAATGCCATCCAACTTATGGGAAACTCCCAACATAAAATTAATATTGAATTCTAGTTGGTTTTGAACAAACATCACTAGGTATTTGACAACTTACCCCCTTCATGTGACGAGCATGATCATGTAATACCACAAATTTCAGGTGTTGAACCACCCAATGTGCATCCTTATAGATATCCTTTTTCATAAAAGACGATATTGAAAATAACATTCAATAATTGTTGGAGACACGAGTGATATGCCTTAGTAGTATCCCCTACTCTTCCCTTGTCATCATACCGGTGGAAGAAATAAGGAAATTGACATGTGTTTGGAATTCCATTATCTTAACAAGTTGGTGATCAATGATAAATTTACCATCTTGTTAAGGCATCACCAAGTCCCAAGTATTTGAACTAGGGGAACCTCCATTTTTTTAGTTTTTTAGAAGCTTGGTCATCGAGTCACTTTACCTGGTTCGTTTTTTGTTATTTGACTATGATTATACTTGATGATTGAAGGGGTTTCTTGGATTTTGATGTGTCTCAAGTTTTGAAGGTGTTGGTGGAATATTATATTTGTTGAAGTAGAATGTTATTCATATTTGTAACATCCCCACCATAATCCCAGTTTAATTATTTCATAATGTAGATATGAATGTGGCTATGACCAAGCAATGTAATATGAAAAATGTATTTTTTGATTTTAATAAATATAATGTGATACTAGATATTGGGGATATGGATAGATATGGGGGATGATTAATCCAAAAGAGAGGGGGTTTGACTAGGGAGTGTCTAAGAGGAGCCCTAGGGGGGAAATTGATTGAGGGTATTAATTCAAACCCATAATTCTGAATTTTATTATCATTTGGGGAAACCTTCTATTTCTGTTTGAGTGTATGAGATCCCAATCATTAAAATCATGTAAGAGGGTGGGTGTGAGAGTCAAATCCCATTGTTATTGGAAGCATGGGGTTGAAGCAATCAACATTCGGTAGAGTGAGCAGTCAATTGTCTTGGGAAAGTAGAGGAAATTTGTATGGGGGAATTAGGTGGTTTTTCACATTTGAGTTTTGGCATGAACAATAAGGAGGGAAGCAAAATAAAAAGAGCTCTAGATCTAGAGAAAGGAGGAAAGGAGAATTCAGGAGCATGCTAGAGCATATGTGGAGCATTTTGGAGCTGGAAATTGAAGAGCCAAGTTGTCAGGCATGAAGAGTGAACTCCTAAGTGAGTTGTACTGTAACAACAAGTGGTTGATGTTCGTTGTTGGTATTTTTCTGGACAATGAGTTCCCTTGAGTCCCTAGCAGAGAGATTCCTAGTTACTTGAGCCAGAGATACCCTGATAAACAAATGGGATGCCCGATCGAATGAGATAAGTGAAGGGGTACATTCCTTGGGTCGGGTAGGTCAAGAGGAAGAGAGATGGAGGAAATTCAAGATAGTTGTAGGAGAATACTAGTGGGTTGTGTGAAATTGAGTTGTGAGTGGACTGTGAAAGACACCCTTATTTTGTGGTTTCCTAGCCCCATCTCAGGGGTGACTTGATATTGAGATTTAGAATATAAAGTCTATGGTTGGGTGGAGCATCCTTCCAAGCAGCTGGTTGCACAAGTGTTTTAAAAGATAAGTGTTTATCTATTTTCTAAGTTATTTCGTGATTTAATTGTTGTGCTTAACTTTGTGTATGTGAATGGTTATTTGTTGTTGTGAATGAGTTTATTAGGGGTATTCATGTTGATTTAGAATGATTTAGATTCATTCATTATGGGTATCAAAACCTGGTTAAAAATGGGTATAAATTGTAGCTGATAAGCTACAGTAAATGGGTCATCAATTTTTTTTGAATTATGTGTATTTTTCCACAAGTAATGTCCTTTGGTTAGGATGGGATATGTTAGATTGTGGTATCAGAGCAGAAGGTTGCAACATTGGCTTGCAAGATCCCGCTACATGACCATAAAAGTTGTTTGGATCATTTTTTTTTCTTTTGGGTTAAAATTATTATTTTTCTATTTTGCTACAAGACAACGTTGGAAGGAATATTTTTTGTGGTTTAATGCTGCCATGAAGACCATGGAAACTATGTTCAAGTAATTCCTCAAGACCATGGATTTACATCGTGCTCTCACTCGCTCGATTTGGGCATAAAAAACATGAGTTATGCCTCCCAGAAGGCAACACACAAGATCCATTGATCGAGCCTTAGCGTAGATCCCCGACCATTGATTTGAGATTTATATTGTTCTTTATCCCACATGCATAGGAAGGGGGTTCATTTTATTTGTTTATAATTAATACTTAAACCTTTGTGACTTGTGCGTGAATAAAATATATCCACAGAAACTTGTGGAGCCTCTGCACAACATACACTTTTGGCCGGTAGGCCAGTTCCCTCGTGGGATGATCAACCAGATCAGATCTATTTGGATGCAATTTGCGTGGGGGCAGTCTAGTGGGATGAAGTTGGATCGTAGGTTGTTTGGTTGGAGGTTGCGTGTGGGTGGTCTAGTGGGATGAAGTTGGACCATAGGTTTTTTGGTTGGAGGTTGCATGCGATGGGATGGTGCTCATGTGGGTGGTTAACAATCGAAAGGGAGCATGAAGGTGCATATAAATGGTGCCCAGTGGGCTGGTGTCCTGGTGGACCAAATTGACATCGTATCACTAATTGCTTATTGGAGGTGTGTGCGGGGTGAGATAGTGGGACAATGGAATGGACCAGAGGCTTCTTGAATTTTCGTGAGGAAAATGAATGTGGAGAGTATCTCCCTGGTGGAAACCCACATATTCCAAATGGTTCAAAACTATTTTTTAGAAATTTATTATTTTTATCATTTGTTCGGGTCCTAAACTTTTGGGGCCATTTTGAGGGCCTAAATGACACTTTTTCATGATCGGGAACCTCAATTATTGCCAAAGGAATCATTGATCCTATTTAATGAATCTCCTCATCAATACCTTTCCAACGAGCTATCGTTCACCCCAAACATAGATTGTATGAAAAAGTTACAACCCCAAGAAATTGATGTACTAACTTACCCCAACAGGTCCCACATGACTTTTGGCACTTCATCTCCTAGGGTTAGGTTTTTGGATGTCTAGGGTTTTGGAATTCATGTTTATTGTAAAAAGGATTTCAGAGCCTCATTGTACTCATCTTCTTGTGAATGAGCATAGTAGTCACATCTCTTCTCAGAGCTAAGCTGCTACCATTCTAGCAAGCTTGTTTTCAGTTTGCATTTTATAGTTTCATCATATTTCTTATTTAATATAAGTCAAGTTTTACTGTATCTATGTTATTATTCACTATGTCTCTGTGTTAATATTATAAATCTGTGTTTTCATTTTGTTCCGCTCATAAATCAAGATCAGTGGTATCAGAGTGGTCTGCTCCTTGTCATTTTTAGTGCATCTCCCTGACGCTGTCAAAGTATAGAGAGTTGGGTCTCAAGCTTGTTTCTCTCGAGGACAACTTCTCTCGCACACCCAAGAAATCGTCCATGGTATGCAAAAATAAATATGATGGGACATGAGATCCTTTCAAAATGTTGCTCGAGGAAGCCCTTGAGCGACAAAGGAATGAGCGACAAAGGAATGAGATGATGGACAACTTTGCATAAATCCTTCGACAACTACTGACAAGCGATAGATCCACCTCAAGCGGAGGCGCCTCCCCTTTTAAGTTACAAATCAATTTTGATATTCCTATATTTTAAGTTCAAATAGATGTATATGCCGTAGATAAATGGTTAAAACTTCTAGAAGGGTATTTTTCTGTCCACAACTTTTTCGATAGAGAAAAGATTACATTCACGCTCCTCAAGGCCATCCCCCGTGTCAAATATTGGTGGGAGACTTTCTGTGAGAAAAAGGAAATAGAGGGATCCACATTATTTGAAATTGCACCCAATTGGGGTTCCTTCAGGGATTCTATTAAGAAACAATACTACCCTGTTGGAAGTTATGACGACTTGTATACAAGATGGACCACACTGTGACAGGAAAGAGACCAAATAATGCCAGAGTTCACCAATGTCTTCCATACCTTGTGCACCAAGATGGGTATCAAATATTTTGAGCGACATATGGTGCTCAAGTACCATAGTATTCTGCATAGACACATCCAGACATAATGGAGTTTTTGGACATATAATCCTTGGGAATGACCTATCGATATGCCATCAACATTCAGTAGAGGATCAAACAAAAGACACGACAGTTTGGGTCTGGGAAAACCTAAAAAAAAAAGCAAGGCAAGGGCAACCCCAACCAAAAGAAAAAATTATAGAGCAAAGATGGGAAACCTCAGGACAACTATTCCAAGCTGCAAGCAAAGAAGGACAATGGAAATATGAAGAAAGATACTAGGAAGTGGTGCAACTTCCATAAGATCCCTTGCCATAACACTGCTGATTTCCACTCAAAGAAGTCATTGGTGGCTGAGGTTAAAGCCTATGAATCATATGCGGGTTTCGACTCAGAGTCAAAACTAGAAAAAGGGAGACACATCATTGACACGAAACCCAGTGCCACCATTTCTACCACCAAGATCTATCCCAGAGAACCTAATGAGCCACAGGAAGGTGAGAGATAGCTCCAAGTGATGAGATGTCCAGAAACTCCATTTCAGTTTGGATGTACTTGTGTAGAGCCCCTATTGATGAATTCATCTATGTGAGACATTCTCCAGATTACAAACTTGTGAGATGTGGATCATTGCATCTATGTGAGTCTTTCTCCCAGCTTACAAACCTGAGAGAAATCCATTAAGAAGGGTACATGGTTCCTACTTGAGATAGATCTAGGAACATAGAGATGAACTCCTTCATTCAAAGAGTTGAGAAGAAATCCAGATGATTATCCAGTGGGAAAGGTGATCTGTTGAGTTAGACGTTCCTGTGGCTGAGCATGGGGTGAACATGTGAAATCCCAAAGTGCTCGGTGCATCGTCATGTGAACATAAATGAAGATGATGTATTAGCCTCCTCTGAGCAACAGAGTTGAAAAGAATACTCTAGATGATTCTCCCATGTGAGGTAGTGGGAATGAAGATCTGTAGAGTGGACGTGCTTGTGGAAAAGCATAGGTGAACGTGTGAAGATATGGTTCTTTTGTGTAATGCAGTGAACCAAAGATATGACATCCCTATGGATGTGCCCCTAGTGGATGAGCACTAGTGGGTGTATAGATCCTTTGCTATATATTGTTCAAGATTCAGACCTGCCTGTAACCCTAATTGTTATGTAAAGGGTACAGGTTGGCCCCACCTTAATGTGATTAATAATAAATATAAAAGATAATTAATCTGGTTAATATTAAT
>ML802813.1:110386-128588 GCA_009831015.1 Picea engelmannii
GATCAATTACTTCTTCTAAAAACATTATCAAGTTGGTAATTAGGAGATCCATCGGTTGTGTTTTTAATGTTGGTTGAAAATCCTTTTATGCTTAGTGCTTCAAGAATTAGGTGTCTCTGAATCAAGGGTAAAGGGTGCTTGAAAGTCCCAAGCTTGAGATTTCTCCTTCCATTCTAAATAAGAATGCACGATTGCTACAACAACCAATCAATTCCAACATGGGTTAGGTAGAGAGGGTGAGAGGTCATAGGTTTGGTTCCAAATCCATTATATTGACCCAATAACTGAGCATGAATCCGTATCACAGTCATCTAAGGATAAAAAGTTGTCTCAAGGTTTCTTAACTAAGATTCACTATGTTAGGAAGGGTTCTTTTCATATTGGAATCAATAGGTTTTTTCAATTACTTACTATCCATTCATATTTATGGCATGCAATACCCCGGTTTTGAGTCCCTAGATTAATAATGTATTTTGTTTATTTGAAAAGGGTCAGAGTGCCTAGGAAATGTAATACTTTGAACATTGCAAATAATAAAATACATCGTTGGTTACAAGATGAGCAAGAACAAGAGTTATAGGGGGATATGATTCCATGAGAGAGGGGGATAAAGGGGATAAGTATTTCTATTATATTTTATCTACCCATCCTTGTTTTATTTGAGGAAAAGTGGTTACATGAAATTATTGGGGGGGAGATCCATGTGGTTCTTGATTCTCCATGTAAATATACAAAACTTTGTTTTGGACTATTTGGGGGTTGCTCATCATTTGGTTCATCATTCATTCACTCTTCTTGCTCATTCATGTGTTTTCTTGGGGAAAGGAAAACAAACTGTTGGAGGTAAACAACCATGGTTGGATGGTTCTAGTAATTATTAGCGTATTCCAACCATGAATTGGTTCAATTATTCCTGAGATGCATTAGCATGTGTTAAATCTTGTTCACAATTGTGAATCCTGAGAGTTCCAGCATTGATATTTCCTGACCAGAATCACTGGAGCCCTGGAAAGTGGTGGCCAACCTAAGGGATTGTGTGGCATTAAAGGGGGTTCATCATGTTTGGGTGGGATGAAGGGGAATATAGCTGGTAAATGGGATCTTTGGTTGTGTGTTTGAGAAACATGTGAGATATTGTTTTCCGAATGGTTTAGGAAGATGAGAGTTGGAATGAGACTCATCCTTATGGATTAATAGCCCTATCCCAGGGGTGACATGTTGTTGATACTTGGAACAATAGTTCCTAAGGTTGGGTGGAATGTCCTTGGTTTTCACCCAGTTGGTGATTGGTTTTATTAAATATAGGTGCTCTATGTCATGTGTTTCTCTGCTTGTATATTTATTTCCTATAGGTATTAATTTTTATCTCTGAGATATGTATTTATAATGTGACGTCTTGTTTTTTATTTCCATCCATGGCATGATTAAGCATTATTTTAAATTATAGCATGAATCTTGATTATTGCATGTGTTTTTATTGTGTTTCTTTCATGATTCTTCATTAATCAATTGTTATCAGAATTCAAAATTAGTCCTTGAAGTGCATTCTTGAAGTAACATGGCTCATCCTATTGGTGGTTGGGTACATTACATGACCCTCCTTCTAGTGCTATTTCTGTTGACGAGTCCAAATGACCTATCAAATAGGTAAGGGACGATACCCAATGGCAAGCCCTAATTAGGCTCACTCACATTTTGTATGGAAAATTATGACCAGTATGTGGGCTTGGTTTCCACTTATGAATATGTCAATTAAAAATATGAGGACATATTTTCCTCCAAATAATCCTTGTCATAATTTAAGTGAACTACTTAATATTACAATAAAACTAACTATTATGATATAATTCTATACTATCCTGATCAGGAGAAAAACTAACAAGTTGAACACACCATGAAATGATGTTATAAATGGAAAAATTAGTCCTTGTTAATTAATAACATGTTAAAATAATAAGTCTACAAATTCTTTCACAAATAGTTACAAAAAAAACCTCTAAGATTACCATTGTATCCACTATAAAATCATAAACATACCAAATTATATACACACAATTAGTTCACATGATAAGCATCCAGGAAATTTAAATAACGAACATATACACATAATAGTCCCATACACCTTTTCCAACAATCATGATCTCAAAATGCCTTATTCTCTTTATCTATTAAAAAAAATAGTATTATATCTCTATATAATGGGAAAAAGTCCCTATTTCTTACATCAAACTCTCTTTTATAGAATAAGAGAGACTTTTCAACTCTCGTGACTGTTCATTTTCTAGAAACAAATTTATATATTACCACATTGTCTTATTGTTGGCACAGGGGTAGACCCAGGGTTCAATGCTTTCAACAACGCACCAACAAAACCCTATCTACCGGCCCTTTCGGCAACACCTGTGAAGAATATGAAGTCTCACACGAGGTAGAGGCAGGGGGGGTTATAGGACTCAAGTGTATACAACCTAGCTGGGACACAGATCTGTGATTACACCACTTAACATAACACTTAGCCAACAATATGAATTAGGTTATGATCCTTATTCACATCGAAAATTTAACCCGTATTACAAATCAACATAGTAGTAATCAAGATTCAATCACATCTAATCATTTAGCACATAACATCAGAGCAAATCTAGCATTTATTCATATATAACACACTAAACATCCATGGATCTACCTATCACACATTAAGAACATTGCACTAAGAAAATAGATACATAAACATCATGAACAACATTGCAAAAAGCACAAAAACATATGATATACGTGGTTCACCCTGGTGTGGGGATACGTCCACCAAATCTTCTTCTTCTTTATTAGTGTCTTTCAATCTTTTTACAGGCACCGAGCCACAAAACCAACCCCACCAAGGACAGGAGATTTGCACGCACCTCACCAGATCCTCTTTCCTGGATTAGGTCAAGGCACAAAGCTAACTCCTAAATAGCACAAAGCCTCTTACAATCCTCTTTCACTTAGCTATGCAAGTCTTAACACATTCCCTTGCACTATGCCAATTGAAATTCTTTGCACATAGCTAACACTAGAACTTATGCATATGACGCTTCTTACATTGCCTAACTACTTATTTATACATTACAAAAGGCCTAAGCATGGGTAAACCCATTGGCTGACATCCCATACTCGTTACATAAACCCTAAAACCCAAAAATCCCGCAAAAAGGGCGAGGTCCCATGATCTTTGCTTCACGTGGCCGCTTTGTCTTTGACCAGCCTGTCGAAGTCCCACAATTGGTCAAACATGACCAATGTTTCCACAAAACTTGGTCAAGGGACAACATGCCCCCAACACTCACCTGTGACTTGTCCCGAGTCACTCTGATCTGGGTAATACTGCTTTGAAGGTCTCGAGCTTAGCTCGAGCTAACTTGACTTGCTGCTTCGCCAGAGCCCCCTGCTCAATGAACTTCCTGATGACTTTCTCGGTGCCAAGCCCTTCCAGGCGTTGTTCCACTGTTGAGACCACTTGTTCCAACTATGATCCTTGTCCCTTGATCTCTTCAAAAAGTGTGTAGGCTTTGTCCTGCACCGGATGGAGTCTTTGTGTCACCTCCATAACTCTTCTCTGAATGGTAGTGACCTGCTGCTGAAATGCACGTTGTTCCTGTGATCTCTTCATTTTCTCTACTAAAGTAAGCAACTTCATCTGCTCTTGCACAGTCGATGCCTGTTGCTTCTCCTCCTGGAGCCATGCCTCCAATGTCCTCATCTCTGGGTCTTCTACAAGGCACTCATAGGACTGTACACTTTGATTACTTAGTTTCTTACATTCTAAGGCCAATGCCTTGATTCTTTCTACTATGCTCTTGGCAGTTTCTTCCCTTTGATACCGCACTTCCTATGGAGTGCTAGGTATTTCTTGGATTTCTAGCTCTACTACTCTTGCTTGAAGCTACTGAATGGCCTCATCGAGCTTCCCCACTTGGATCTCGACTATCCATTCTTCCATATGTACCAATCTCGACACAGAGAAAAGTTCTCTAGTCATTGCTTCCTTGACCACAGTCTTCTCTGCGAGAAACTGGTCTTTCTCTTTCTGGATTCTCTCTCTGTCCTCTTCGAACTTCACTCTAATGTCATCTTTCTCTTTCTCCGCAACCCAAAGTTTCTATAGGATATCCTCCTTTTCTTGCTTCAAGGCCTCTGTGGCTTGCTCCTTTTCTTCTTGGGCTTGACGAAGTCAAGCCTCTGTTGCATCTGCTAATCTACGTAATTGGGTGGGCTCATCCCCCAATTCTATATTTTTCACTGAGGATGGCACAGTAGACACTGCGTAGCTTGATTGGATAGCTTGCTGGATGTCTTTGAGCTCCTTCCCTATTCTTTCATACATCAACTCTTGTTTTTCTCCATGTCTCTACCATATGTCTTCTGAAGCATCCTTGACGATTGTGATGATGAGATCGATGTCGTCCACGGTGAGTACATTCTGTGACTGAGGTTTATTGGCTCATGATTTCTTCTGTGCTGATGGTTTTTGCAGAGAAACCTTCCTTTTCTTTAACGTCTCGACCTCTGTAAGGGGATACTTTGGCAGTGTCACTTCACGCTTTTCTTGCTTGTCTTTTCCCCCTTCCTCCTCTTGGTTTACTTCATCGCCTCCTCTTCCTCCAGGTGAGTCAGGTGCAGTTTCTTCCTATGCACTATCCTTTTCCTCACTGTCTATGTCACACACTTCCTCCTTTTTATTATTTTTCTTTGCATTGCTCGGTCAATCACACTCAGTCCAGGTGACCAAAGGACTTCCGATGATATCGGGGTCAGAGAGTTCTGCATCTCTGACCGGTATAAGGAATTCGTCTAGCCATTCCTTGGTTATCTCCTCCATGTCTTTGTCATTCAATTTGTAGTAAGACTGTAACTCCTCTTTACTTTTGTCCCTGTGTGCAGTGATGTAGATGAAGTGTTAGTCTGTGCAGAACTTCACTAGAAGCCTGTACGTATGTAAGATGTTCGGGGTCATTCGGGGGAATGATTCAATGGAACACTTGAGTTGTAGATAGTAAGCATGGAACACTGCATTTGATTGCCACTGCTTTTCCATATCGCTCATATACCACAAGGTGGTGAACCTCACGACCAATGGCTCCGATGGATTGAATTTCGAGAATGTCACTCCCTTCGGCATCTCCCAAGAGACAAATGCAATGAGAATCAACAACCAACTGAGGTGAAATTCGTAGCCTTGGTCCTGCACTTCACAACAATCCTTCTCCAACTCGTTGATGAGGTAGCTCACCCAGTTCATCTGCATCCCTTTGACACACTTCCCTATGAGGTCGACTACGAACCCTGTGACTTGTGTCGGTCGGTTCTTTCTGATGATCTTGACAGCGATCAACTGACAAGCTAGGTGCACTGTGCCATCCTGGATGGAGGATACCTTGTAGCCTCACTTCCCCTTATCCACATCGCCATATACCTCCTTGATCCACTGCGCCAGGGAGCGATCTGCAACCTTCCCTAGGTAGAACTGGTGAGGGCCTGGTCCTTGCATGCTCAGTCTATTAATCCGATGGATGAATGCTGGATCCACAGTTACATGCCTATCTAACCAGAGATAACCTCCATGGTATCACGACAGGAGGAGTTTAACGCACACGTTAACCTTCTGATGTCTGCCGAAGTGGGGGATATTCATAACATTTAAGATCGTCGACCATGCGATCTCTTTAATCCATGGTTAGGGGACTATATTGGGCTTCTTCCTTGTCGTCTTCATTAGGTACCTATCCAGTGTGAGCATCACATAGTTCTTTCAGTCTCCAAGGTTAAAATTGTTGATCTTGAGATATGGGATCAGTCTGAACTACGTTCTGATTGCACGTATCCCCTTCGAGAGGTACGAAGTGATCAAAGTGTACTCAAAGTCACAAGGTACGATATCACGACTAACTGCACTAGCCAATGACAGGATGTAGTCGGGCAAGACCGGCGAGATCTTCTTTGCGTTCGCCAGATCATCACGGTGCTTGCTTCTATTTCAGTCGCAGTTCAGGATGACACATATCGATGTCCAATAGAGTTGGATGCTTGCAATCCACCCATCAATGATGCCTGTATACCTACAGAGATGAATTTCTCAGCCATAAGGTTGATCAAGATCTCTTCTACAGATTTCTCTATTGCACTAAGGTCGCCCGACATGCACGCTTGTAATCAAATAACTTGGGTAGGCGAATGGACACTCAAGGTATATACAGTACAATGTGGTATGCGATCAATTCTCTGTTAGTTCGAATATCTCAGGTTGCAAAAGTGGTCCCATTGCAACATTCAGTAGATTAAATAAACAATTTCATAACAGATTCCTTCAACGAGTCAAAATGCCTTAATCAATACAAATCCATCCATTATGGCGCGGTCTCAATGGTCCAATGGCAATATTTCTGGAAATAACCACGTTTCTAGTTGTTTTGAAGTGTCGTTCTAATGGTCGAGATGCCTCCAATAGTCATATAGCTTCGCCATGGTGAAGTGCCATTTTGCGCAGTTCTGTGATTCCGACGAGGTTCAAGTTCTGCAAGCCTGCCTTCTGCGAAATCTCCTCTGGAACTTCCTGTAGTCTTTCTAACTTTTCTTTCTTCTTTCCGAGATTTCTTTCCTTCTTCCCTGTGATTTGAGTCACTGGGTTCCTCTTTCCATTCTTGTTCTTATCTTCTCTTAGGGCAATAACTTCGCACTGCCAAGGGTCTTTCAAAGGATTTGAGTGTAATACCTCTTCTCTTACTATTTCTGGGGTGGGTGCTCTTCTCTCCTGCATGGACAGGTTCTTTAAATTTTCTTGTGTTATTTCAACTTCAAAAACCAACTTTCTGGTCCATAGTTGCTTCGACTTGTCCTCTTGTTCTTCTATTAGTCACACTATTTTCCTAGCCATGAAGTCCCTTAATTTTTTTATTTTTTATTTTTTATTTTATTTTTTATTTTATTTTTTATTTTTTATTTTATTTTATTTTTTTATTTTTTTTTTCTGTTCTGTAGCTTCCTCCTCTGCTTTCCTTCGGATCTGATCTTTCTCAATTCAGGCCGTTCCTAGAAAGAGTGAAAAAGGGGTGTTGTTCTCAACAAATTTAATGACCTCAAATTCTTCTTCATTCAATGTTCCATGGGCAATCATAGGCAAATTAGTAACTCTTCCACATAGGTTTATCATCTTTCCTTTAAACAATCCTATCCTTCTTAATGAAGGAACCATAGCAGGATTTCCCAAAATTTCCCAAGTGCTTTCTGGCATGATATTCACCCGTGTTTCCTCATTCAGAACACAATCTACGTCGAAGTCTCCTATTCTTGTTTCTATGCATTGATTCTCTTTTAAGATATCTGGTAAACTGATGTCTCTGTGATCGTTCAATGTTTCTTTCAGCTGTAATAACATAATATCTGATTCTTTCTAGTTCTCTAACATATCCTTACTTTCTTGACCTTCTTCATAGTTTTCTTGTCTCAGGTTCATCTTTTCAACTTTAGAAATCATTCTAGGGCAATCCAAAACCTCATGACCAACAACTTTACAACAAATAAAAATAGGACATGTACCAGGGAATTCCTTAGCAAGATGTCCCGATCTTCTGCAGTTATAACCCAATGTCAATCCTCTCCTTCTCTTAAATGATCCCCAACCTTTCCTGTATTGTGCACTGGGATCACAGTGATGGACCTGTAATCTGCAAAAATTTGTTCTAGGTTCTTGCACCCACTTTTTAGTCCAAAAATTATTTCTATGCATAGGAATAACATATCTTTCACTATTTCTATCAAATCTATTCAGATCAAATCTTCTTTCTTCTAGTTGTGCCCTAGTTTTTAGACTAGGACAAAATCTGTCAAACATACCAAGATTCATACTTTCGAAGGAAAAATTTCCACTTATCTTACCTTTATCAGAGCACAAAGCTTTAAAATATTACCTCTTTTCTTTAGATAAGACTTCTTTTTCCTAGCACAAAGCTTCACAAGTCAAGTAGAATACTGTGCACTACAACAACAGATCCACGCACATAGCTTTTTATTTTCTTTAGTTCCCAACAATCATAGTTTTAGGTCCCAACATCGGAACCATTTGTTGGCACAGGGGAAGACCCAGGGTTCAATGCTTTCAACAACGCACCAACAAAACCCTAACTACCGGCCCTTTCGGAAACACCTACGAAGCAGATGATGTCTCACCCGAGGTAGAGGCAGGGGGGTTGCAGGACTCAAGTGTCTACAACCTAGATAGGACACAGATATGTGATTACACCACTTAACAAAGAACTTAGCCAACAATATGCATTAGGTTATGATCCTTATTCACATTGCATATTTAACCCGGATTATAGATCAATGCAGTAGTAATCAAGATTCAAGCACATCTGATCATTTAGCACATAACATCATAGAATATCTATCATTTATTCATATATAACACACTAAGCATCCATGGATATACCTATCACACATCAAGAACATTTCAATAAGAAAATAGATACATAAACATCATGAACAACATTGCACAAAGCACAACAACATAGGATATACATGGTTCACCCCGGTGTGGGGCTACGTCCACCAACTCTTCTTCTTCTCTATTAGTCTCTTTCAATCCTCTTACAGGCACCAAGCCACAGAACCAACCCCACCAAGGACATGAGATCTGCATGCATATCGCCAAGTAATCCTTCCCCATATTAGGTCAAGGCTCAAAGATAACTTCTGAATAACACAAAGCCTCTTACAATCCTCTTTCACTTAGCTTTGCAAGTCTTAACACATTCCCTTGCACTAATCCAATTACAATTCTTTGCACATAGATAACACTAGAACTTAGCCACAGGCCACTTCTTACATCACCTAACTACTTATTTATACATTACAAAAAGGCCTAAGCATGGGTAAACCCATGGGTTGACATCCCATACCCATTACATAAACCCTAAAACCTAAAAATCCTGCAAAAAGGGCGAGGTCCTGCGATCTCCACTTCATCTTCGACCAACCTATCGAAGTCCCACAATTGGTCAAACATGACCAACGTTTCCACAAAACTTGGTCGAGGGCCAACACTTATATTGTAACACCCCAGGTTTTGAACCCCCATTTTAAATAATGTATTGTTACAATGCTGAGAGGCCAGAGTGCCCAAACAATTATTAAAAGGCCAGTGTGCCCAAGACATGTAATGTTTTTATCATTATTAATAATAAATACATGACTGGCTACTAGATGGACAAGGACTAGAGTTATAGGGGGCTATGATTCCACAAGAGAGGGGGCTTGAGGGGCTAAGTGTTTATTCCTATTCTAATTACCTCTTTTTGTCTAAGGGAGGGGATCGATTACATGAGCTTCTTTGGGAAGGCCACGAGGTTCTTGATTTCCCCACGAAGTTACTTAAACCCTACCTCTGGTCTGATGGGGGGGTTGGTGATTGGCTCATTTTCTCCTTCACATTTTCATTCACACCATTCTATACCTCACACACTTTCATGCACGCACCTCCATGCACCCACTTACTCGTTCATTTATCCATCTGTCATCTGCATCTTGGCCCGGGGAAAGGGAGCCGAACTACTGAATATTAGCCATGGGATAGTTGGATGTAGTGGTCGCTGGTGTGATCCATCCGTGACTTGAGGCCGCATGTTTGAGATGCATTGGCATGTGTCCAACATTGCTCACAACTGCGAGTCTTGAGAGTTCCAACATTGATATTATGGAGAAATTGCGCTGGAGCCTGAATTAAGGAGAAGGATTGCCTGAGGGACTGCGTGGTAGAGAAGGGTGGAGGTCCGTTCTCTTGGGTGGTGCAAGCTGGGTAGAAGAGAGATGGGTAATTGGATTTCTATGAGAGCTAGGAAACTTGTGAGAGCTTGGGTTTTGACTGGTTTGGGAAGCCAAGTAACACTCTAGAACCATCCTTATGGATTCATATCCCTGGCTCAGGGGTGATGCTGCTATTGAGATTTGGAACAGTAGTGTCTACGGTTGGGTGGAACGTCCTTGGTCTATAGCCAGTTGGTGTCATATTTCATAAAGACAAGTTCTCTCTGTTATGGTATCATTTACATGTACATGAATGTATTTCCACTGTGTATATTTAATTATCATTTAATTGAATCTTTAGACTATGCATGCTTGCTAGATATTGCTGTGCATGTCGTTAAAGTCCTTTCTTTTATGCATCCTTGAATTTTAAAAGGTATCTGTAAGAGAAATAAGTCCAATGGCAGGATTGAATGTAGCATACCCTGACTTGTGGGTGGCTGGGTATGTTACAGTTTAGTATCAGAGCTTCTGGTTGAAACATCGGGCCAGTATGGGTCGGGTCTGTTGGTCTGAGTCTCAGAGTCGAGATCGAAACCTGACCATGGAGATGAAAATATCAGGAGGAATGGCGTTGCAGAATCTACGTGGGAGATAGAACATTAGAGACCCATGTAAGGGGTTCGAAGGATCGTGACCATCCCCTTTGAATTTGGGAGTGACCACTGTAGGATCAGGAGATATCCAAGATCATTGGATCAGAGGACAAGTGAACATGGGTCGTCCGATGAAAAGGAAGTAAGGGTTAAGGTCACAACTGTCAGATCCCATGGGAGAGTGAGATCAATGGACATGAGGCATTGCGGGGAACCGAGTTGCATGAAAGATAATTTCCCAAGGAGGTCCCACAATCCAAACCATGGTTTTCCCAAAGGGTTATGTGTCAGCATTAGGAGAATTCTGGGGTGAAAAGCAGGTTACTCCAAACCATCAATGCATGCCCCCACAAATTGAAAGGCATACAATGATGTGACAGGTTAGGGCTCGAACATCGAAACTCCAAATAACCGAAGTAGCTAGGGATTTTTGATCCATAGGAGGACACATGTCAATCGATCATGTGCTCCAGGTGAAATCACTCCTAGAAAGAGTGAGTGAGGAGAAGTTGAGAGTTGAAACTCTCGAAACCCGGAGAGATGGAGAACCAAAGTAAACGTCGGCTGTCGGATCATCTAAAGTAGATCCTGAGCGTTGATTGCCAAAAGGTTACGTGTCAGCAGATTAGTAACTCCAGAGAAATATGTTCGAGAGGTTTTCAATTGAGATTTGATACTCCCAAAGCATGAAGAGCCGGAGAGACGAAGTAAATATCGATCATCTGATCATCTGAGAGGATCTCAACCATTGATCTATCAAGAGCCATGCGTCACCAGATCCATGGCTTCAGATAAAAGCCACTAGGGCCAAATAAGTTTTGAAATTTGATATTTTTGAAGTCTAAAGACCTGAAGTAAGCCTCAACCTTTAGATTAAGGAGGACATGTGGTTCCGATTCATGGACTTCGGGTGAATACCCGAAGTGAATCTTAGTCGTCCGATCTAGGAGGACACATGGTGACAGATTGGCTAGTTTGGGAATGCAGAGTTTGGTAGAATTGGAAGTGTTCGAGCATGGAAACTCTCAAAGTACTGAAGCCCGAAGAGTCGAAGTGATGGGGAACGATGACATCACCATAAGGTGATGTGGACCCCAAAATTTTTGAAGTGACGTGGCTTGCAGATGTCACCTGGGATGATGTGGAAATATAGAATGTGTGCCATGTGCCAGTAAGTTTTGAGCATTTGGAGTATTGAAAATTCAGTTAGAACGTGATACATGTCACCTTCCTGATTGGGCCACTTATCTGCTTCCATTATTTCACAACATGGTGACAAATTGTGTAGTCCAGATATTGGACACTCTGGAGGGGAAAGATGTGACAGGTTGCATTGGGTTAAAAACTACCAAAGGCTTGAAGGCCGGAGTACATATCGACCATTGATTCCATAAGACACACATTGAAGGATCGTCGAATTCGGGTGAAAGCACTCCGGGAGAAAGTGCAGGAGGAAATTTTGGAACTTTCGAAGCCCACAGAGTTGAAGTGATTCACAACCGCTGATCTATGGGATGACACTTGTCGATAGATCATGAACTCTGGGTAAAAGTGTTCCTAGAGGATGAAAGCGAGGAAAGTTGAGACTCCCAAAGCGCGGAGTCTTGAAGTGGATCACGATCGTTGATCGTGAAAGAGGACGAGGACCATTGATCTGGTCCTGGTTGAAAGTTTCGAAGTCCCAAAGCTCTAGACAAGTAATTTTTCAACTAAGCGCAGGGTCATGGCCATGGTCATATGTGGAATTGGGAGCTAAGGGAAGGAGGGATAAGGGCCAATTTGGTTGTCTTCAAGACAAAAAGGTGCTAAGGAAGGATTTAGCTGCAGTTTCTAGTCGTGGTCACTTGGGAAGGTGGTTTGAAGGAAGTGCCTACGGAGGATGAGTTCTGTGTTGGCCAAGGATAACAGAACATTGTTATTTTCAAAGAATGGGGATATGATCTCCATGAGAAAAGAAGAAGAAGAAGAAAGATACTTGTAGCATGGTTTGGAAATTTATTTATCATATGCATAATTCGAACAAATTGTTCGCTTGCACATTTTTCATAATTAAGGGGCTTAAGTACATGAGCTCAGGGTGCGTATTGAGGAAATGGAAGAAGGCAAGGGAGCCTCTAGTCATGATAAGGTGGCCAAAGGCTAGAATACCAGAGTTGGTAATGCAGAGACAAAGTCCAATGGACACAAGGGAAAACAAGAGTAGGAAACATTAATAGAAACGGTAAGAATCTTGAAGATGGAAGTACAGAGCTACAAAGCAAACAACAAGAGACTGATGAGAGAGAAAATTCAGATAAATGATCGAGTGTTGCAGAGATTAATTCACTTGCAGATACAAATGAAGAAGGGATCAAACTCAAGACAAGAGGAAGAAGGCAGGTGCCATCAAAGAAGGAATGATCATGGAAGAGCTGGTTATTCTAGAAGTGCTAGCAGATCTCATGGACACCACTCACCACCTTACTCAGAAATAAATTTTTACGCATCGGAAGATACTGTAAGCAGTCCATAGGTGTCTCCTGTCAGACACCAAAGAAGGAAACAAGAGATAGATAGTTTGCAAGGAGAGTTGAGGAAGCTCAAGCCACCTTCCTTCGACGATGAAAGAGAAAGGGAAGATGACGCCAAAGCATGGTTTCTTGGGCTCAGGAGATATTTCCAGTTGCATAACTATTCATCAAACCTGGAAGCTAGGATTGCCACCTACCATTTACATGGGAAAGATGAAATGTGGTGGGACCAACTGAAGCAAGTGAAGCAAATTAATGAAAGTGGGATCACTTGGAAGTAGTTCAAGAAGTACTTCCAGAAGGAGTACCTCTCAGAGAATTTCTATGACAAGAAAATGTAGGAGTTCTTTGATCTCAGGTTGGGAAGCATGACTATGGCAGAGTACAAGAAGAAGTTCTTGGGATTGTTAAAGTATGTCAGGTTCATTGGTGATGAGAAAGTGGAAATACAAAGATTTCTAAGTGGACTACCAACCTTTTATAAGGAAAATATCAAGTATGATGAACTCAAGACCTTGACTGAGGCCATCAGGAAGGCTAAATACCTGTATGAGCAAGGCCAAGGAAGATAATCCTTGCAAAAATCTTGGAAGGACAAAAAAAATGCGAAGTCCGATCAGAGGAGGAAAGGATTCAAACCTCCCTTCAATAGGAATGATCCTAATAGAAATCATCAATATCAATTTGCTAAGGGATATTTCAAGAAGGAATATTCCTTGGGGAAAAGGGAAAGACCACCAATCCAATATTGGGGATGCAAGGAATATCACCTATACAAGGATTTCCCACACATAAAGGACAGAGTGAAGACTATGCACAACATCCAAGAGGCTAGAACAGTGGAAGATATGGGAAGAATCTATGCAGCGTTAGATGATCGACAAGTAGAGTATCGATCCAATATGATCGAGGTGGAAAGTAAGATCATAAATCAACCTATTTCTATTTTGATTGATTCAGGAGAAAGTCATTTCTACATTGATCCTAATATAGGGGATATATTACATTTGGAGAAGAGTAAACTTGGAAAAGAAAGTTTGGTTCAGTTAGCCACTGGAACCAAAAGAAGAATCCATGATATGATCAGAAGTTGTTCCATAAGTCTTAATGGCGTGAATACTAGTATTGATCTAAATATCATACCATTGGGGTCTTATGATATTCTGATTGGAATGTATTGGTTGGACAAGCATCATGCTGTCCTAGATTGTCATAACAAGACATTTACATGTCTTGATGGAAATGGAGAACATAGCACTGTGAAAGGAGTTCCAAGACCCATCTCTATAAGGGAGATTTCAACCTTATATCTAAAAATATGTTTTAGGAAAGGATGCCAATTGTATGCATCTCATGTGGAAGAGCCAGATAATACAAAAGGGCCAAGCCTTGAATATTTCTCGGTACTACAAGAATTTGAAGATGTATTCCAAGAAATACTCGGATTGCCACCAAGAAGGGAGATAGATTTCTCTATTGATTTAATGCTAGGAGCTGCCCCGATGTCAAAAACAACTTACATAATGAGCACACCAGAGTTAAAAGAATTACGAATGAAGTTGGAGGAATTGTTGAAGAAAGGGTACATACGTCCAAGTGTTTCACCTTGGGGAGCACTAGTACTTTTTGTCAAAAAGAAGTATGGAACCTTGAGGTTGTGTATTGACTTCTGACAACTGAACAAGTACACTATAAAGAACAAGTATCCTCTACCCCGAATTGATGACCTCTTTGATAAGCTAATAGGAGCAAATATATTCTCAAAGATTGACCTGAGGGTAGGATACCATCAGGTAAGAATCAAGGAAGAAGACATTCATAAGACAACCTTTAGGACCAGGTATGGGCATTATGAATTTGTAGTGGTGCAATTTGGATTGACCAATGCACCAATTGTCTTCATGTGCTTAATGAATGACATATTCAGAAATTATTTGGATAAGTTTGTCATAGTATTATTGGATGAAATACTTATCTATTCTAAGTCTGAAGAGGAGCATGGACATCACTTAAGATTGGTGTTGCAAGTACTGAGAGAACATCAATTGTATACCAAGTTGAGTAAGTGTTCTTTTTATCAAAATCAAATCCATTACTCGGGACACATTATTTCAGAGCAGGGCATAGTATTAGATCCAGAGAAGATCAAAGCCATTAGAGGATGGCCAACACCCAGAAATGTGTCAGACGCTAGATATTTTATGGGATTAGCTGGCTACTACAAAAGGTTCATAGTAGGGTTCTCTAAGATTTCTCATCCCATCACTTCTTTGCAAAAGAAGGGAACTAAATTTGAATGGACACTCAAGTGTGAAAATAATTTTAATCAGTTGAAGGAATTACTTACTGGTGCACCTGTGTTAAAGATTGCTGACCCAAATGAAAGTTTTGTGGTATGTACAAACACATGTAAGGAAGGACTTGGGGGAGTCCTCACGAAAAATGGACATGTCATTGGATATGAGTCTAGAAATCTTAAGGAACATGAGAGGAACTATGCCACCCACGATTTGGAACTTGCTGCCATTGTTCACACCTTGAGGATGTGGATGCATTATCTCATGGGGAAGAAATTCGAATTAAGGACATACCACATTGGCTTGAAGTATATTTTTGAACAATCGACCTTGAATGCTAGGAAAACAAGATGGCTGGAATTTTTAAGTGAATATGACTTCGATATCAAGCATATCAAGGGAAAGGAGAATAACGTTGTCGATGCACTTACTAGAAGAGTGCATATCATGCATGCTACTGCTGTCAATACACATCAGTTAGACTTGAAGAGAAGAATTTTAAATGGTCTTTCTACAGACCAACATTACCTACAGGTAAAGGAAAACTTACAACAAGGAGATGTACAACAAAAAATAAAGGAGTATGAGATATAGGAAGACATATTACTCATGCATAAAAATAGAATCTATGTTCCTAGTTCTGGAGAACTAAGGAATTTGGTATTGAAGGAAATGCATGATGTCCCTTATGTTGGACATCCCGGTTACCAGAAAACAATTACAACAGTAAGAAGCCATTTCTTTTGGCTAGGAATGAAGAAGGATGTTGCCGATTACATTGCTCGATGTATGGAATGTCAGAACGTGAAGGATGAGCATAGGCACCCAACGGGTTTGTTGCAACCATTTCCAATTCAAGAGAAGAAATGGGAAGTGATCACCATGGATTTCATCACATGATTACCTAGAATGAATAAGCAACATGATTCAATCATGGTGGTGGTTGAAAAATTAACAAATGTTGCTCATTTTGTGCCTGTGAAGACAACACATACAATGACTAATATTGCAGAAATTTTCATGAAGGAAATTGCTAGGTTGCATGGGATATCTAGGACAATTGTCTCGGATAGAGATACAAAGTTTACCTCCAATTTCTGGAGGGGATTGTTTAAAGGATTTGGAACAAATCTAAACTTTAGCACAACATATCATCCCCAGACAGTTGGGAAAATAGAGAGAATCAATCGAATAAATGAAGAAATGCTGAGAATGTATGTGATGGATAAGCCATCTAAGTGGGAATATTACTTACACTTGGTTGAGTTTGCATATAATAATGGGTATCAAGATTCATTGTGAATGAGCCCATTTGAAGCCTTGTACGGTAAGAATTGCGATACTCCAATAAGCTGGGACAACCCAACAGATAAAGTGGTACTTAGGCCGGAGTTTCTCAAGGACATGGAAGACCAGGTGGTCAATATAGAGTATAATTGTTGGCCCTTGACCAAGTTTTGAGGATTCTTGGTCATGTTTGACCTAATTTTGCGACTTTGACAGGCTATCTGAGGAGGGGCACAAGACGAAGCGGAGATCACAGGATCTCGACCCCTTTTAGGGCCCTTTTTGGGATTCATGATTCTGTAATGGGTATGGGATGTTGGCCCATGGGTTTACCCATGTTTAGGCCTATTTTGTAATGTATAAATAAGTAGCTAAGCAATGTAAGAAAGAGAGAAGAGACCTAGTAGGCCGGTGTGCTAAGTGCTAGAGTTGGATCTATGTGATCAAGAGTTGTAAGTGATTTTTACATACTGTGTGAGGCTTGCAAGGATAGTGAAAGTAGTTGTAAGAGACTGTGTGAAGGCTTTGTGCTATACCCTAGCTAGAAGAAGGAGGATCTGACGGAGTGCATGTAGATATCCTGTCTTCTGCAGAGTAGAACTTGGATGCTATTTTCCTGTAAGAAGCTTGACCAAAGATAATAAATAAGAAAAGAGTTGGTGTATGTAGCCCCAGGGTGGGGGTGAACCACATACATGCTGTGTTGTTATGCTTTGTGTGATGTATTGATATGTTTATGTGTTTACTTGCTTAGTGCTTTAATGTAGATGAATGATAGATAGATCTGTTGATGCTTAGTTCTTAATAATATGGATGGATGTTAGATCTGACTTATGTATGTATTCTTAGTGCTTAAGTACTTTAGATATGAATAAATATTGAGATACTCTGTAATTAGGGTTTAACTACACTGTAACTAAGACTGGATATTGGTGAATGTTAAATGCTGAGTGCTCTATTAAGTGTTAGAATCACAGATCTGTGTCCCAGCTAAGGTTGAATACATCTGAGTCCTGCAACCACCCCTGCCTCTACCTCAGGTGAGGCTTCATCTACTTCGTAGGTGTTACACAAAGGGTTGGTAGTTAAGGTTTTGTTGGTGCACTATTGTAGCATTGAACCCTGGGTCTTCCCTTGTGCCAACAAATGGTTCCGTTTTCGGGACTTGAAACTATGATTGTTGGGAACTGAGGAAGAAGAAGATTTGTGTGAAGATCTGACCTGAAATTGTGAAAGCTCTGTGCATAGATCTGTCGCTCTAGTGCATAGTATTCTACTCAATCCATGAAGCTACGTGCTAAGAAAAGAAGTCTGATCTGAAGAAAAGAGGTAAGATCTGAACACTTTATGCTCTGATAGAAGTAAGAATAGTGAAAAGTTTTAGATCTGGAAGCTTTGTGCTCTGTTGAAGATAATACTAGTGGAAATTTATGTTTCTAAAGTATGGATCTAGGCATGTTTGATAAGATTTGTCCTAGCTTGAAAACTAGGGCACTGATAGAAGAAATACGATTTGATATGAGTAGATCTGATAAGAATAGTGAAAGATATGCTATACCTATGCATAGAGAGAATGTTTGGACTAACAAATGGATGCAGGATCCTAGAAATAATTTTTTGTAGGTATCTACCATGATCCTAGTGCGCAGTACAAGAAAGGCTGGGGATCATTTAA
>ML802813.1:132961-160982 GCA_009831015.1 Picea engelmannii
TCATAGTGTGCTATCATTTATTCCATGAAAATTGTCCAAGTGACGAGTGATTTGCGAGAACAAAGCCATCAATACCATACAAATTGATTAGGTTCTAAATATAAAGAAGCAATTCGTACCTTTTGTGTATGTGGCACATTATGGATATCAAAGAATTGCACCATTTGAAGTATCCATGTGATTGGGTCCTTGCCATCAAACTTCCTCATATCAATCTTAGGAATGTGGTTGGTCTTCAAACCAAAGTTGGAGTTTCTCCATTCTTGATTCACCTTCCTTGTGTCATCGTCATGAATTTCATGGGATGCATTTTCATTTTCAGGTGTCTTCTCTGTTACGAAATTTTTCAATACTTCCATGATCTCCCCTTTTAAACCATCCATCTTAGTATCCAACTTAGCTTCCATTGAATCTATCTTAGTATCCAACTTAGATTCCATTGAATCCATCTTCTTTTGTAGTTCATTTATGTCCCTACACATTTCTTCACCTTCATCAAGAGTCCAAGTAGGATTTTCTAGAGGCTTATTTGGTGTAGAAGTTCCCTTTTCTGGTGGCATGTTGGCCAAGTATCACTTTTGAACCTTGATTTTGAGGTGGTTCTGCTAGACAATATTTCTTTTGTTGTATCTCCCAAGTTTCGGCCCTTATGGGTATGAAACTTTATTTTATGTAGTTCTATGATATTTCTTCTCTGCAATTCCACAGGTCTAATCAAAATTGGATGTGCCAAGTGGAATTTACGGTAACTTCCCCACAACTTGCCGATTTTTGTCCTTTCCAGGAGATCTCACTTGTATATCGTGCCCTACACAAAATAATTGACATAAAATTTTTAAACTCCCACCAAAAATACTAAATAATGTCCACGATCCAATGAAACCAGTCCCACTCAATTTGGATACTCTAGGAAGAAGTTATGATTGTTTTACTTGGAACACCTTCTTGAGACTAGTCAGATACCCTATCTTATAGATGGTGTATCTACAAATTTATGATGACCCAGAAGCTAAAATTTTTACCATAGATACCTTACTAATTTATGTAAATAGCCTCCATATTTCAGGGTTTGAAATGTTACATAAATGTTTTTATAGCGAGAATTTCGCAATGACTCAGTTCAGGATGATTCCAGAACCCTATCTTGTATAGGCTGTATCTCCGAAAGTATAAGGCCTTAGGAGATGAATTTTGAACCCAACATACCTTGATCTATCTACTAAATATCCTCCAAGCCATTCCATATGAAACATTGTAGAGAAAAAGTTATATCAAAAATGCCAAGGTGTCTCAGATGTAGCAGCGAAACCCCAAGACCTTGAGCTCTGATACCATATGTTAAGAACCAAATATCAATATAGCATAGAAAAACCTCAGAAAAATTACTCAACACCTTGAAAAAGAGATAATTTCAAATAATAATCCTCTTCGAGGGGGAAACCTCCTTTTACCCCACTTAAATGTTCATGTACAAGATGATTCAAAATGAAAATGTCTCCTTGGTATATATAGGAGACTAGGTGGTATAATTACAACTAATGGCCTAAATCCGACATAAATAAAATAAAATTACTAATATAATATGCCCCAATTAAGGGGTAATGAGCCAATATTAGGGATTAACAAATACTAGGGCATCTGGCTAAGGAATGCCCTAGTAGAAGACCTAGTTACCTCTATTGCAAATCTATGGACCATGAAGTATTGGATTTCCCTAGAATGATTTCTAACGTTGAAAGGATGAATATGAGACAAGAAGACCACGAGAAAAGTCAAGCAACTGAAACCATGATAGAACCCTAGAAAGAATCCGAAAAAGTATTGCTACAGATGAAAGAAACCCTAGATGACCACCGACATATCATCTTATTAGAGATCTTCAAAGAAAAAGAGTGCATTGAAATAAGAATAGGATACTTTGACATTGACTATGTTCTGGATGAGGAAACACAGGTGAATATCATGATAGAAAGAACTTGGGAACTTTTAAGGGAGCCTGCTATGATTCCTTCATTAGGAGGAATAAGATTATTCAGAGGAAAGATGATACCCGTATGTGGAAGACTTACCCAGATATCTATGAGTGCTCATGGAACTTTGACAGAGGAAGAATTTGAAGTTGTTAAATTTATTGACAACATCGCTCCATTTTCTATGTTACTAGTAAAACCTTGGATTGAAGGAGATTAGGTGAGAATGAAAGAAGAAGAAGTCTTAGAACTAGGAGGATCGCACACTTGATTGAAGAACATGAGAACCAAGCAAAGCTATTTAAAACCAGAGACTTGGATGTCAAAGTGGGAAGAAAACTAGAAGACCTACAGAATACTGAAGTACCTACTCCAGATACAGATGAAGTATTACCCCTGATTTCTAGGAAAGAATCTCAACAACGCGAAGTTACTCTGCCAAAAGAATATAAGAATCATAATGGAAAAAGGAATTCTGAGATGAAGCTCACTCGAAAGAAAGCTAGAAAAATAAGTAAGAAGAGAGATAAGATCGAAAAGCTACAAAATATTCCAGAGGGAACTTTGCAGAAGGAAAATTTGCAAAATTGGAACTTTGTCAGGATATCAAAACTGCGTCATATGGCACTTCACCTTGGCGAAGCAATATAGTTGTTGGGAATAGTATAACCGTTATACCAATGGACCGAATAGGTATAAAGGAATTTATGGTCAGAAACTTTGCCACTAGACCGTTGGGACCGTGCTATAATAGACATAACTGAGTTAATGAAGGCTTATCACCCATTGCAAGAGATCCATTGCCAAGTTATCTATTTATCCTATCATGCCAAAAAATGAGAACACTTTTTCCAATCGTGACTATCCAAGCCCGCATAATAGTTGATTTCGCACAGTGATCATCATGCTATTTCCATGTATCCCGTTTCATTGAGCAATTACTCTTTGAACCCGAGATATCCAACCATGAGCGTGTATGTCCGAAAAACTTAGCGCACTCGAAGAGTCTATGAAGGAAGTACTCATCAAACTCATTACTGAGAGATTCATGTATGAAAGAGTGATGTCTGTGGGTGTACAAGCATCCTCGATGAGAGGAGTGTAAGCCTCTCCGTCGACTACTCGCGGAGCCGGACCATCCTGACCATCAGTGAAAAAGAGAACAAAACACAGAGATGACCTATTAAATGTGAAGCTGATCTCGACCATATTGCCCGATTATATCCCACCTATGGCTAGTGTGGTGAGTCGTGATAGTGTTCCAAGATATTTTGAGTACACCTTGGTTACTGCGTACCTCCCGAAGGGGATATGCACAATTCGAGTGCAACAGGACAAGATCACAGTGTTGAAGTTCAATGACTTGAACCTCGGAGATCACAAGAACTATAGTATGCTCACCCCATATAAATACCCGACCAAGATGAAGGGGAAGAACTCAAAGATAATCCCCCAACCATGGATGATGAACCTCGCGCAGTGCACCCTGTTAAATGTAATGAAAATCCCACACTTTGGAAGGCACCAGGAAGTCAATGCCTGTGTCAAGTTATTGCTTTTATGTTACCATGGAAAATACTTTTGGCTAGACCACCGTATCACAGTCGATCCGATGTTGATCCATAGGATCACATGATTAAGTATGCAAGGACCGGACCCACAAGAGTTCTATCTAGGAAAAGCCATAGATCACACACTAGCACAGAAGATCAAGGATACATATGATGATGTTGAAAAGGGGATGCGAGGCTACAAGGTAGCCTCCATCCAGAATGGCATAGTGCACCTATCCTGCCAGTTAATAGTTGGAAAGTTAGTAAGGAAGAACATACCTACGTAGGTCACAGGATTTGTCGTTGACCTTGCAGGGAAGTGCGTGGAAGGTCTACAAATGAACTGGGCGAAGTACCTAGTTAATCAGCTGGAACTAGACTGCCATGAAGCATAGGATCAGGGATACAAGTTTCACTTTAGCCAGCTCCTGATCCTCATCACCTTTGTTTCTTGGGAGATAATAGAAGGTGTGACCTTCTTGGATATCGAACCATTTGAGCCGCTTGCTGTGAAGTTCACCACACTCTAGTACTCGAGTGATATGAACAAATAGTAGCAATCGAATTCTATTTTTCACACCTATTACATTCAACTGAAGAGAGCCATCGAAGCTGAACCTCGCATGACTCTGAACACCCTATAGAGGTTTCAAGCCCTAATGAATTTCTACGCAAGTCGACACTTCATCTACCATACAACACGAGCCGATGAACATAAGGAGCAGCTTCAGTCATACTACAAACTCACAGAATAGGACCTTGAGGAGATCACTAAGGACTGGTCAGTAGACTTCCTTATTCTGGAAAACCCTGTATAGATGTCTGACCTTGACAGCCCACAGACCACACACAAAGAACATGATACACCTGAACCCAGTAGAATGAAGAAGACCGAAGAGGTCCAAGATTTTAGCAGTGCCTCAGGAAATACTGCTTCAGTATCAACTGACCGAGGGGGTGATGATGAAGTAGAAGAGATAAATGGTAAAGGAGTTGAACAAAAGTAAGGAAAAGTAACACCGTCCAGAGATGAGACCAATCCCCTGAAGAAGAGGAAGGTTTCTCCCCCAAAATATTCTTCCCAGAAGAAATCGAAAGCCACTGTGACCAATATGAAGACTATGCTCACTACCGATGATTTTGACTTCATCATAGCAACCCTAAATGACGTCTCGCTAGAAATCATGGAGAAACAAGAAGCTAAGCAGGAGGAAATGTACGAAAAAATTAAGGTCGCATTGTGAGGGGTACAACAGAACCTTCAGTCCATCCGCGCAATGTCCACTGTGCCCCTACCATCAGGAGAACCAGAGTTGGGAGATGAGCCAGCCCAACTCCGCCGACTCGCTGATGAGGTCGAAGCTCACCTTCATCACACTAAAGAAGAAACAAAATAATCCACCCATGCCTTGAAGAAAGTTAAAGGAATAATCGTAGAACAATGCAAAGTTGCAAAACAAGAGAAGGTTGCTCTCCAGGAAAATTTTGAAGAAGCGAAAGCCCAGATGCAACAAGAAAAAGAAAAGTTGCTTATAGAGAAACTCAACATGAAAGAAGCAGTCAACAGATCCCTCCACTCTGTGATAGGATTAGAACCATAGGTAGATTCCCGAGTCATGCATAAAGTAGATCAACTCACATAAGCTATCCAACAGATACAACAATGAATAACAAACTTAGAGCTCTGCACTCTACCGAACACCCCGTAGGATGTAAGGGATCAAAGAAAATCAACTGCTTGAAGCGCAGTTGAAAGAATCGAATTCCTTTCCATGGAATGCAAGCAACTGAGTGATCAAAGTACCCATACCTATGAGTGAATCACTGAGAATCCATAATTTAAGGCACTGGAATCACAACTATAGGAAGCGAAGCAGCAAGCAGAGACAATACAGGCACAGTTGAAGCCCCTGTCAGCTATGGAAATAATGAAGCGATCCCAAGAACAACGCACTACCCAGTAGCAGGTCCACACTATTCAGAGTAGAGTTATGGAAGTAACTCAGAGGCTCCAACCTGTACAAGATAAGGCTTACCAACTGTTCATAGAGATCGAAGGCCAAGGAGCGAAACTGGAGAAAGTCGTCACTGCAACTGAACAACGCCTAGAGGGACCTGTCAATGAAGCAATCATACAAGAGTTTTCTGAATAAGAGGCCATGGCACAACAACAAGTCGAAGAAGCTCGAGCTAATCTTGAGGATTTTGAAGTAGAACTAGTCAGATCAGAGTGACTCGGGACGAGTCACAGGTGACTGTTGGGGGCCTTTTGGCCCTTGAACAAGTTTTGAGGATTCTTGGTCATGTTTGACCTAATTTTGGGACTTTGACAGGCTGTCGAAGGTGGGGTGCAAGACAAAGCGGATATAACGGGATCTCAGACCCTTTTAGGGCCCTTTTTGGGATTCAGGATTATGTAATGGGTATGGGATGTCGGCCCATGGGTTTACCCATGTTTAGGCCTATTTTGTAATAATAATATGGATGGATGGATGGATACCCATGCTTAGTTCTTAATAATATGGATGGATGTTAGATCTGAATTATGTATGTATGCTTAGTGCTTAAGTACCTTAGATATGAATGAATACTATGATACTCTGTAATTAGGGTTTAACTGCACTGTAACTAAGACTGGATATTGGTGAATGTTAACTGATGAGTGCTTTGTTAAGTGTTATAATCATAGATCTATGTCCCAACTAGGGTTGTAGACATCTGAGTCCTGCAACCACCCTTGCCTCTACCTCGGGTGAGACTTCATCTGCTTCGCAAGTGTTTCCGAAAGGGTCAGTAGTTATGGTTTTGTTGGTGCACTGTTGTAGCGTTGAACCCTGGATCTGCCGTTGTGCCAACAAATAGTTACATTTTCGGGACCTGAAACTATGATTTCTAGGAACTGAGGAAGAAGAAGCTTTGTGCGAAGATATGACCTGAAATTGTGAAAGCTCTGTGTGTAGATCTGTCGCTCTAGTGTGCATTATTCTACTCGATCTGTGAATCTCTGTGCTAAGAAAAGAAGTCCGATTTGAAGAAAAGAGGTAAGATCTGAATGATTTATGCTCTGATAGAGGTAAGAATAATGAAATATTTTAGATCTGGAAGCTTTGTGCTCTGCTGAAGATAATACTAGTGGAAATTTTTGTTTCTAAAGTATGGATTTAGGTATGTTTGATAAGATTTATCCTAGCTTGAAAACTAGGGCACTGATAGAAGAAAGAAGATTTGATATGAGTAGATATGATAAAAATAGTGAAAGATATGTTATACCTATGCATAGAGAGAATGTTTGGACTAACAGATGGATGCAGGATCCTAGAAATATTTTTTTGTAGGTTAGCTACCATGATCCTAGTGCGCAGTACAGGAAAGGATGGGGATCATTTAAGAGAAAGAGGGGACTAACCCTTTCTTACAGTTGTAGAATACTAGGACATCTGGCTAAGGAAATCCTTGGTAGAAGACCTAGTTGCCTCTATTTCCATCAGGAGAACCAGAGATGGGAGATGAGCTAGCCCAACTCCGCCGACTAGCTGATGCGGTCGAAGCTCACCTTCGTCACGCTGAAGAAGAAATAGAACAAGCCACCCATGCCTTGAAGAAAGTGCAAGGTGTAATCGTAAAACAACACAGAGTTTCAAAACATGAGAAGGTTTCTCTCCAGGCAAAGTTTGAAGAAGAGAAAGCTTAGATGCAACAAGAAAAAGAACAGTTTCTCACAAAGCAACTTGACATGAAAGAAGAAGTCAACAGATCCCTTCACTCTGTGATAGGATTAGAATAGGATTAGAACCACATGTAGACAACCGAGTCATGCATCAAGTAGAGAAACTTGCAGAATCTATCCAGCAGCTACAATAACAAATAATAGACTTAGAGCTCCACACTGTACCTGACACCCCATAAGATGTTAGGGATCAAAGAGAAGAAACTGCTCGAAGCGTAGTTGAAAGAATCAAATTCATTGCCATGGAATGCAAGTAACTAAGTGATCATAGTGCCCAGATGTATGAGCAACTCACTAAGAATCCATAATTGAAGGCACTGGACTCACAACTATAGGAAGTGAAGCAACAAGCAGAGACAATATAGGCGCAGTTGAAGCCCCTGTCAACTATGGAAAGAATGAAGCGATCCCAAGAGAAACGCACTGCCCAACAACAGGTACACACTATTCAGAGCAGAGTTATGGAAGTAACTCAGAGGCCCCAACCTATACAGGATGAGGCTTACCAACTATTCACAAGGATCGAAGGCCGAGGAGCAGAACTTGAGCAAGTCGTCACTGCAGGTGAAGAACGCCTAGAGGGACCTGTCAATGAAGCAGTCATACAAGAGTTTGTTGAACAAGATGCCGTGACACATCAGTAAGTCGAAGAAGATCGAGATAATATTGAGGCTTTTGAAGTAGAACTAGTCATATCAGAGTGACTCGGGACGAGTCACAGGTGAGTGTTGGGGGCCTGTTGACCCTTGACCAAGTTTTGAGGATTCTTGGTCATGTTTGACCTAATTTTGGGACTTCAATAGGCTGTTGAAGGTGGGGCACAAGACAAAACAAATTTCATAGGATATTGGCCCCTTTTAGGGTCCTTTTTGGGATATGGGATTATCTAATCGGTATGGGATGTCAGCCCATGGGTTTACCCATATTTAGGCCTATTTTGTAATGTATAAATAAGTAGCTAAGCAATGTAAGAAAGAGATAAGAGACCTAGTAGGCCGATGTGCTAAGTGCTAGAGTTGGATCTATGTGATCAAGAGTTGTAAGTGATTTGTGCATACTGTGTGAGGCTTTCAAGGCTAGTGTAAGTAGTTGTAAGAGACTGTGTGAAGGCTTTGTGCTATACCCTAGCTAGAAGAAGGAGGATCTGGTGGAGTGTGTCCAGATCTCCTATCTTCTGTGGAGTAGAAATTGGATGCTATGTGCATGTAAGAATCTTGACCAAAGATAATAAAGAAGAGAAGAGTTGGTGGATGTAGCCCTAGGGTGGGGGTGAACCACGTACATGTTGTATTTTTATGCTTTGTGCGATGTATTGATATGTTTATGTGTTTACTTGCTTAATGCTTTAATGTAGATGAATGATAGATAGATATGTTGATGCTTAGTGCTTAATAATATGGATGGATGTTAGATATGACTTATGTACGTATGCTTAGTGCTTAAGTACCTTAGATATGAATGAATATTGTGATACTATGTAATTAGGGTTTAAATGCATTGTAAACAAGACTGGATATTGGTGAATGTTAACTACTGAGTGCTTTGTTACGTGTTAGAATCACAGATCTGTGTCCCAGATAAGCTTGCAGACATCTGAGTCCTGCAACCACTCCTACCACTACCTCGGGTGAGACTTCATCTGGTTCACAGGTGTTTCCAAAAGGGACGGTAGTTAGGGTTTTGTTGGTGTGCTATTGTAGCATTGAACCTTGGGTCTACCCCTGTGCCAATAAATGGTTCTGTTGCCAGGACTTGAAACTGTGATTGCTAGGAACTCAGGAAGAAGAAGCTTTGTGCGAAGATTTGACCTGAAATTGTGAAATCTCTGTGCGTAGATCTGCCGCTCTAGTGCGCACTATTCTACTCGATATGTGAAGCTCTGTGCTAAGAAAAGAAGTACGATCTGAAGAAAAGAGGTAAGATCTGAACACTTTATGCTTTGATAGAGGTAAAAATAGTGAAAATTTTTACATCTGGAAGCTTTGTGCTCTGCTAAAGATAAGACTAGTGGAAATTTATGTTTCTAAAGTATGGATCTAGGTATGTTTGATAAGATTTGTCCTAGATTGAAAACTAGGGCACTGATAGAAGAAATAAGATTTGATATGAGTAGATCTGATAAGAATAGTGAAAAATATGTTATACCTATGCATAGAGAGAATGTTTGGACTAACAAATGGATGCAGGATCCTAGAAAGATTTTTTTGCAGGTTAGATACCATGATCCTAGTGCGCAATACAAGAAGGGATGGGGATCATAGTCTGGGGAAGCTTTTGGGAGAGTATGTTATCGAATTAATTGCTTCAAAAGAGATATTATTGAAGATGCTTTTTTAAAGAGTTCTATTGGAATACCCATTTTGGAAAGATTCTCACTAGAAAGAATAAAAGGGTTGAACTAACCATACTATCAAACATAAATTTTCCCAAAGGAATATTCAGTATTTGGTATTGGGAATCATGTCAATGTGTGGTTAGTAAAGGGAAAATTATTCATGTTTCATATGAATTTGTATTAATTAAACATTTTATAATTAAACCTCGTAGTCATATTATAATATTTAAAAGGTATACAAATGGGGAGAGTTAAAAATGTTAATTAATTGTTAATGAAGGATATACAGTATAGCCTATCAAGATAAGTTCTTCAGAAGGATTGAGTTGGATGATAACATAAGAAAAATTTCAATTAAAAAACCCGAATAAGTATCTCAAAATAAATATTCTTGTTTGTTGATTAATTGGGTTGGTTGTCATTGATGACAACCCTTGAAGCAAGTCCAGTAGAAAATTTCAGTAGCCCCAACAATATGATTATGTGACTTCAGTTTGATTGATCTATAAAGGCATGAATATCAATGAATTTACATGTATGACTGTTCTAGATGGATAATATATGTTACGCCATTTCCGATGATATTTGGAATGTCACATAACTCCTCATGGTTAGAGAGTTATGGCCATATGAAGTTGGAGAACCCTCATGAGTTATTTAGAATCCCATAGAAGGTCAAAGAAGTCAATTATTCTAGAAGCTCCTAGAAGAAGTGTACTAGTCAAATTGATGGTAACTAGGAGTTAATCATGGGTATAGGTGTTACGTTAAGAAAATAATTAAAAATAAATTAGTTGCAACAAGAAGTTGTGAGTTTGGTATTTATGGTAAAGTAGTTTTGATGAGAACATTGAATAGTCAAAGTGGTTGCCCAAGAAATAAATTAAATAATAAAGTGGTTGCAACAAGAAGTTAGCTAAGGGAAAATAAGTTATGAATTGACTAAATATAGAAAAGTTAGTTGCAACAAGAAGTTGTGAGTAAAGATAAATTATTTAAATAATAAAGTAGTCAAAGTGGTTGCAAAGAGAAATTATTTAAATAATAAAGTGGTTGGAACAAGAAGTGGTGAGTTTACTATTTATGGATAAGTCAAAGCGGTTGTAAAATAAATAAATTAAATAATAATTTTAGTTGCAACTAGGAGTGGATAACTTACTATTTGTGGAAAAGGGTTAAGTTAAGTGGACAAAGTGGTTAAGTGGACAAAAGTTGATACTTCTAGAGGAAGCTACTTGGAGAGTATAAATAAGAGAGCAAGGGTCTCCCATTAGCACCTATTGAATATTATTGAATATCTATTATGTGAAAGGTTATTTGGGAAGGTATTATTGATAGAGGAAAAGTGTGGCAAAAAAATCACGGCAGGAAAAGTGCGATAGAAAAATCGAGGCACGAAAAAGGGCAACAAAAAAAGTGCAGCAGAAAAAGTGCGATAGAAAAATCACGTCAGGAAAAGTGCGGTAGAAAAATTGTGGTAGAAAAATCGTGACAAGAAAAGTGCAACAGAAAAACCGCGACAAAAAAAGTGCGGCAGAAAAATCACGACAGTAGAATCGCGACAGCAAAATCGCGGCAGTAGAACGCTACAAGAAGAAAAATGTATGGTTTTTATATGTGTAGTGTTGAATCTATGAATCTGGTTGACAGTTTTCCTTGTAAAATTGTTGGATGCCCTCTTGGAAGTTTAGGGCTTGTTGTAGAGTTGATCTGAGGCATATCTATTGAAGTTTATTATTGGTTCATGTTTGAGGGCTTTTGGTTGAGTTATGTTGCTGAAGTTATTGGTACAGATAGAGGTTGTATAATAGTGAGGTTGTGGCAGATGGTTGATGTGAGGATTTATGGTATTTGATTTATGGAGAGTGTGGTGCATTGCTAGAGATATCTTGTTGGTTATATTTAGGGACGATTTTAAGGATGAAAATTTATTTTAAAATGTAGAAACCTTGGCGAATATTACTAATCCTTCATATGCCAACTATAAAATGTTTGGCGATACATTTGTAAAAATATTCAAATTTGTAAGGATTTTATGTAGTTTGTATAAAATTTTGGCGATTTTTAAAGTAAAATAATTTTATCCTATAGAATTTGGACGAATCATTTTTAGAATAGTGAATCGCATTTTGGGAAAACCTTGGAAAATTAGCCCATGAGTGAAATTTAACCCCTAAAATCATCCTTGGTTATCTTGGTGTATGTTATTGGTATATGGTAGAGGCATATGATTGGGTACATGGATGAGATACATACTTGAAGTACATGGTGATATTGATGCATCTTGTTGAGACATAGTTTGGTTTGTTGTTGATACATGATTGGTACATCTTGTTGGTTATCTTTGTATAGTGTTGATGTACATGATTGCTGTGCATTGTTGACACATGGTTGGAGTGATATTCTTGTGATTTTGGGTATGATATTTATGTTATCATATCTGATATATTAAGGAGATTATTGGTACATGTTGTTGGTGTATTTAGTTTGGTTGGTACAAGCAAGGCACATGTATAGGTTGGTTACAGGGCATTGACACAGGTTGATTACAATTCAGTTGAACATATTGGTACAAGTTTACATCAGTATATTTCAGAGTGACAGTGTGACAGTGGTTCCTTCATTCTACTTATATTTCAGGGTGGTTGGACATGGAAAGGAACAAAGGTTGTAGCCTCCTTCCGATTGGTGCCGAAGAATTTGGGAGTTGGAGCTTCCTTCAGGTTGGATCCTGAGAAATATGTGGTTTTAGCTACCTTCCAGTTGTAGCTGAAGAACATAGGGCGTTGTAGCCTCCTTCTAGTTGTAGCCAAAGAATTAGGGAGTTGGATCTTCCCTCAGGTTGTGTTAGCACCATAAGTCACCCCTAGATTGCAGTAGGGATGAGCCTGATACCCATCAGTTTGTATGCCATAGTAAACAAGTTTAAGGATGGTCTAATGGATGCAGTCTTAGGACTATATCACTTTAACTCAAAAAACTGGGTTGGAGATGCGTAGATAATTGAGGTCTTGATCTAAATTAAGCTAGTAAAGTTTTATAGTGGTGAGTAGGTAGAAGGAAGGTGGGAAAGTATGAAGGTATGCTCTGGACATCCGATCTTCCAGTAGAATTTAGAGGAAAAGTATCAGATACAAGATCCTCTTGGATCTAAAAACCTTAAGAAACTGAAAATGTTGCAACTACAGATATAGTCAAACATACACTATACTATAATCACAACACCCGACTGGATCCTCCATGCCTGTGCATTCAGATTCAGAAGAAAAATATAAAGAAAGGATATGGATGCCATTAAATGAGAAGTCTCAAGGATCAGCTCATAACCAGAGAACTAGAGTCCTCGTCAAAACATTACAATCAGGAGCTTAGCTCTACTATCTCTTCAAAAAATTCCATAAATGCCTACATATACTTATAACTAGCTCTGCTGTTGGAGGCACGATCATGTCACAAGTTTAAGGCTTTGCATTGATGATTTTCTCAGTCAGACTGTGCATGCAGACGTTGGTCAGACTGCCCATGCAGTCTTCTATCGGAAGTGATCTCTGTCAGTTCAGACTGACAACCTACCTCTACTCTTTGTCCCTTTATAGCCTTCTACTTATGGAAGGAGACAATGTCTCACCCACCTTCCATATTTACATTAACTGCTCCCTCAGGATCTGAGTGAGCGGAGTCAACGTCTGAACTTGAAGATGTGGCTATCTTCCCTTTGAATTCTGTGCCTTGTTGGATACATGCGAGGAAGACTGGTTGGCGACCATGGATGCTTATGAGGAGGAACAGGCAAGGTAATGGGTACAGTTTCAGTAGGATACACCACATTTTTGGTGGCCGAGTGGAAGTTCGTGGCAACGATGCAGCGGGGAAAAAGGGTGTGGTGGCGAAGGGAGAGTGGGGATGATCATATAGGTGGAGATGACATGGGAGACAAATGGCGGGAGGTGAGAGGCAGAGGTAAAAAGGGGGATGTGGTATGAGGCAGGGAGTGGAATACACGCGACAGGAGGGGATATAGTGAGGAGCGACACTAATACAATGACAGAGAAGGGATAGGTAAGTGGAAGAAAAGTGTCATCGGGAGGTGAGGGAGGTAAGTAGAGGAGGTAAGTGGTATATCAGAGGGGGGGGTATTTGGTTAGTGGTTTAGCGCGGGGGAGGGGGGAGGTGGTCCTATTTCATGAGGAGGTGCCATGATAGTGGGGGGCCCGCAATTTAAAACCACCATATCAGACCCACCCCCCCCATTTAAGGCAGAACGATGGGGGGGGGGTTCGATATGGGACTTGCACCATAGATCTGAGCACACAGATCTTGGGCTCCCAGATCTATGCACTCCTTAGCATGATGCGGCCGGACATAAAACTTAGGATAAGTGGGTTTTTTTTTACCCATTCTTGCCACTTTTTAGCCAAAGGGGGGCCATTTCTTATTAAAACACTCCCTTACAAACATATGTGATAAAATTAGGCTCCATGGGGGATGGATTTCTCCCTGCGAGATGCCAAAATATCTTTTGCAGCTTCAGTGCCTTACTGTTGGGTTATGGGGTCACTTACTAAAACAAAAAATCAAACAGGGAAAACGATATTTACAATTATAAGGGAGCCACTTATGGCTCAAGTAAAACATTTCTTCAGGAAATGCCCATTCATAGGGCCATTAAAAAATTCCTCACCCTCCAAGTCCTGTAACCTGTAAGTATTATTTGAAAATACTTCAGAGATTGTGAAAGGCCCGATCCACAGAGCTTCAAATTTGTTGTGCTTTCCTCTGTCCTGCCTAGGTGCATCCCATTTAAGCACTAGATCTCCCAACTAGAAATATTCTTTTATGCTCTTCTTGTCGAAGGCCCGCTTAATCCTTTGCTGACGGTCATGAGCTCTTTCCATCACCTGCTCTCTAGTCTGCTGGGCTTCTACCAGTTGATAAATTCTTCTGGTCATATTGTTAGGTTCTCCTTGATAATCCTGAAATAATTTCACCACGGGTAAATCCAGCTGAGAAGGAAAAGCAAATTCAGTCCCATAAACAAGTTGGAAAGGGGAGATTCCTAGGGATCTCTTTGTCGTGACTGGATCAACCCACAAAGCTAACTTGAGCTTTGAATCCCATGCCTTCTTATTATCTTCTAACAATCTTTTAATAAGCTTGACCAAAATTTTGTTATAGGACTCTACCAGACCATTGCCTTGGGGATAATAGGGAGTGGAGTGAATTAATGAAATCCCAAATTCCTTATAGAACTTGATCAATGGCTCAAAATTGAAGGAGGCAAAATTATCAGTAATGATTCTGTTTGGACAACCAAACCTTTCCATAATATCTTCCAGAAAACCAATGATCACTTTGTGTGAAGCACTCCTGGTGGGGATAACTTCTATCCATTTGGTGAAATAATCTATTGCAATTAAGATCCACCTATGTTGACCACTAGAAGTAGGATGGATTTCCCTAATGAAGTCCAACCCCCATTGTTGAAAGGGTCCTGAAGCTACTATAGGCTTTAGTGGTAGAGATTTGAGCTGCTGCTTTCCTGAGAATTTTTGATATTTAATACAAGCTCTGATTTTTGTACAGACATTGGTGAATAAAGTGGGCCAGTAGTAGCCAACCCTGAGGATTTTGTAGGGCGTGGTCTTCCAGAAATGGTGTTCCCCACATAGGCTGCTATGGAAATCAAACATAATTTTCTGGGCCTCCTATGAGTTAGACATCTCAAAATAACTCCTAGAGGATATTTCCAATACAAGACCCCGTCAATAAGGAAATACCTAACTGCTTTGAGATTTAAATATCTTGCCTTGATTTTTCCCATATCATCAGGGGGTCTTAATTTTTACAGAAAATATATAATATATTTATACCAGGTGCATTCTACCAATGGAGGGGTGCCCTGAGGATTTTTATTAGCACGCTCATCTTGCTGACCCTGAGAGCAGGTGTTGATGAAATTTACCCCCAAATCTCTGCAATTAGATTCAGCCAACAAATTGGCTAAACCTTGGCCTTTAACTAGCTTGGTGGGTTTTATTTCCAGATCAAACTTGAGGATTTTGGCAATCCACTTGCTCCTTCTTCCATCTATGTCAGGATGAATGAGAATATCCTTCACAGCAGTTGAAGGGACATATGCAATAACCCTTGAATGAAGAAACATAGATCCTGAAAAACTTAAGGGATTTCACCAATGCATAGGCTTGCTTCTCCATGATTTCATATCTGATCTCTACATCCCTCAATGCCCTGATAAAAAAGGAGATAGGCTGTTCCAATCCCTCAACATTTTTCTACAACAAAACAACTACCACTATATCAAAAGAAGCAAAAGAAAAAATCATAAAATCCTTGGAATAGTCAGGACTGATCAACATGGGGGCCTCAATCAATTCTTTCTTAATCTGGATGAAGGATTCCCTGGGTTCAAAAATCCACTTTATTTCATTCCCCTTCTTGAGCATGGCTGTGATATGCTTCACCAATTCAACAAAATTTGAAACAAACCTCCTTAGAAAGTTAATCTTGCCCATAAAAGACTGGACCTCATTCCTGGACCTTAGGAGTGATAATGTTTGGATTGCTTCCACCCTATTGGGATTGATATTGACTCCCTAATCTAATACTATGTTGCCAAGAAAATTTCCCTCCTTCATAGCAAATAACGATTTCTTGGGGTTCAGGGAAAGACAAAACCTTCTTTATTTCAAGAAAAATTTCCTCAGATGATAGCAATGTTCTTTATCAGATCTAGAAAAGAATGTTATGTCATCTAGATAGATGACCACAAATTTATCTTTCTCCCCAATGAAGGTGATGTCCATGGCTCGCTAAAAGGTTTCTCCTGCATTCATTAACCCAAAGGGCATTTTGGCATACATGAATGTGCCCCAAGGAGTGGTGAAGGTTGTCTTTTCTCTGTCCTCAAGTAAAACAGAGATCTGATTGTAGCCGGAAAATCCATCAATAATGGAAATCCTGGATGTGCCTGTTACCCTTTGCAATATGTGTTCCATATTTGGTAGTGGGTAATTTTCCTTCTTTGAGCTCCTATTCAGATTTATGAAGTTGACACAGAGCCTGATCTCTCCATTCTTCTTACTCACTGGGACCAAGTTGGCTACCCATTCTGAATATCTTAAGGGGACAATGATTTGGGCATCCAACAACTTATTTACCTCCTTCTCCATGATAGGCAGTAACATACGATTTATCTGCCTCAACTTCTGCCTAAATGGTTTGGATTCTTCCTTCAATGGGATCTTGTGCTTTATAACGCTGATGTCATATGTTTTGAGGTCTTCATAGGTCCAGGAAAACACATCAACAATTTTTTTTAATAGCTCAGTATACTCGGCCCTCTTCTCCTTTAAAAAGATATTAGACAACTTGACAAACTTTGGCTTCTCCTCTGTGCCAATATTGCACTCAGCCACATCAACATCATCATTTGAGATTTTTACCTTTACTGCCACATCATTTCTATCAAAAATCCTTTCCAAAGGAACTAGTCCTTTGGGGATGTGATTGCTAAGCAGTTGAACAATATGATGATCAACAATATTTTTCAGAAATTCATCAGCATAAGGATCGGCTTCAGAAGCAGGGTCTTGATCAATATGAAATGCTGTAAACTCCTCTACAGTCTCCAGGAACCTTTTGATTTCAAGGTCATCCTCAAACAGTTTCCAATGCTTGACATCATCAGGTATGGAGGGCCTGTATTTTACTTCTGTATCATACCTAAGCTTAGGTGGCAGAGGAACTCTAAAATTTCTCGCCGAAACAACCAGGGAATCAACCACAATGTTTTCTCCTCTTGGAATAAATGATATATTGAAAGCTAGGAAAAAAATGTCAATGAGGTCCCGTACTTCATTTCTGTAACTCCTGAGCCGAGGGTGTTTGGCCTGATAAAATTTTCTGATATGCTGGATAATCAACTCAGCATCTCCAAACACTGATATCTCTTCAATCCCCATGTCCTTTGCAGTCCTTAAGTCCAAAATGAGAGCTTTGTACTCTGCCACATTATTGGTGGCTTCAAATTCTAATTTGTAGGACAGAGATATAGTTTCCTAAGAAGGGGAAACAAGGAATACTCCAACACCAACACCTTCTCTAGAAGAGGATCCATCAAAGATCATTTTCCACACAGAGGTAATTGGGGGAGAATCTTCAATGGGGGTGAGGGATTTCTTTCTAATATTAAGCGGAAACTCAGGGGCATTAGTGAGCTTTAACAAGTTAGATCCCAAGTTAGTATCCAGAGTGAAAATAGGGTGATTGGTGGGGTTTGCCTCATCACTGATGATGTAGGCTAGATGGGATTCCCTGTATAGTATTCTATGCTCCCCTCCAAAGACTGGAATGGTAGCATATGTGAGGTCCATCTGCAACATTCCCCCAAACCTTTTTATCCAATATCTTGACAATAGCATGCCAAAATTGGGAGGACCATCAACCACCACAATATCCATGACCACACTTTTCATGGGCAACTGAAACAAGGTTACCACTAGATCTTTGATGACCCCAAGACATTGCACCCTCCTAGAGTCAAAGGAATACAAGTCATGGTAAGATTTTGTGACTTCCAACCCGAGTTCTTCCATGACAGTTTTGGGCATGAGATTATGGGAAGCCCCTTAATCGATCAAACAATTATGCAACACCTTGTCATGTATGTTCAATGATGTGTAGAAGGGAGGGGACAAATCATCTCTATCTTCTACCATAGGACCTAAGATGACTGCTAGATTTTCTTCTGGGAGATTCACTGAGTCTATGGAATGGTAGGATGGTTCAAACTACAATAGCTTAGAGAGGGACCTTTTGAAATCTTCATGTTTGACTAGCTCTGAAATGGGCACAAGAATTCTGATTTTTTGAATTTCATGCTCAAAGTTAAAGGATGAAGGAGTCTTCAAAATTTCTCTCACCTCTAGGACATGGTCTTTGGCTATTGACGATGGATTCTGAGTTTTCTTTTCCTTGGAGATATTTGCTGCATGCTTAACATGTTTCTCTTCTATGAGAGGTTGATCAGGGATGCCAAACTTCCCTTCTTTCTTCTTAGACCAGAGGTTGTATTTATTGGGACTACTACTGGCCCCTTCCCCCTTACTTAGCTCATTTATTTGACTGTTCATGAGGAATTATTTGTATGAAGATTGAGTTTAATGAGGAAATGGGGAGGTGTCTCCAATATATTGAATCTCAGGGTCCATCTCCTCTTCTTCCCTTTCCTCATCAATAACAAGGTTGTTATGAAGAGGGGTCTAGATTTTATAATCATTTCTTTCTCTGTCCCTTTGTTCCATTGGCATAATCTGAGGAACATTGTTATTCAACCTCCTAAAGTTGCCTATGTTGTCAATGTTTTGAGGATTTCTATATGTCGGCCTCCCCTCCACTTTCATTTTCTCCATCTCTGTAGACAAGGACTTTACCATTTTGGTCAATTCATCTACTTGAGGGCGAGCTGCAGAAGAACCAAAGGTTGAGGTCTCAATTCCTCTCCTTCACTTTTCTCTTTCAGACTTGCTTCTGAGCCTGTCAACTGCCAACACATTGGATTCTGCTTCCAGGGATGCATCTTGCATGTTAGCCAAGGAAGTATATCTTCTTTCTCTAAGTAGGAGGCATAAATTAGGGTCAAAAGCACTAGCATAAGGGAATTTAGCAGAGGCTTCTGTAGGCTTTATCTCAACATGGATATTATTGTACATCTTGTTGAATCATTTGGAGAAGTCAGAGACAAATTCTCCCTCTTTTCTCTTTAGGGACCCAAACTCTATAATATAATACATGAAATCCTTTTTATGCCCCCACTGTCTCAAGAAGGCATCATCTAGAGCCTCAATCCCAACAATAGATCCAGGGGTCATCCCCCTAAACCATTTCCTAACCTCACCATCAAGGCTTTGGACAAAGACTCTCATCAAGACATCTTCATTTTCAATATTTAGATTGTCTGGATAATTGTAGAAGGTAGCGAGGTTCTCTTTAGTAGTTACATCTTCCTCTCCAGTGAATTTTAGCATATATGTCAGGTAGTCTCCAATAGGGAGAGCATTCATGGGATGAGGTAGAATTAGAGGGGCATATATTGCAACCACTATGGCATCCATTCGGTTTTTGGGAGGATTAGCACTTGCCATAGGGATGTGAGATTGAGGAGAAATCAGAGGTGAAGGTGTTAGGACAGGGGAGGCTGGAACTGAGCTTCCAAGGGGACAGGGAAACAACAAAGGGTTTGGAGAGACATCTGGAGGGCTTGGGGGAGGTGGGGTCTCTCTTTTTGTGGTAGTGGAAACATTAATAGAAGGAGGAGTGGTGAAACCCGGGGTAGGAAAATATTCTGAGGCACTGGGTCTAAACCATGGTACAATTTCAGGGGAGAGTGGAGTGAAAAGGATTTCTCCCTCGAGTCCTAGACCAGGAGAGGAAAACTCAGTAGGAACACTCCCAAAATTTAATGTTAGGGAAATTCCAACATAAGGTATAATAGTAGAATGAGAAGCAGAAATTGGAGTTCTTACAGAAGGAGATTGAAGATCATCAGAGATACCTGGTTCAACAGTGGAAGTACCTTCTTGGAGGGTCTTTCCCTTTCTGATAATATTCTCTGGGTCCACTTCAAGTGTTGCTATGGGCAGCTGTGGAGTAGACCTCGTGTGTCTGCCTCTGGAAGCCATAGCTGAAACAATGGAGTCGCCAGGTGCATAGTCACAATCTTGATGTACTAGGCTCTGATGCACCTTCAGAACCAGTAAGATTTGTCGTTCAATCCCAAGAAAAATGTTCAACTTCATCCCTAGCAACGACACCAGAAATGTTAGCACCGGAAGTCACCCCTGGATTGGAGTTGGGATGAGCCTGATACCCATCAGTTTGTATGTCACAGTAAACAAGTTTAAGGATGGTTTAATGGATGCAGTATCAGGACTGTATCACTTTAACATAGAAAACTGGGTTGGAGATGCATAGATAAGTGAGGTCTTGATCTAACTTAAGCCAGTAAAGTTGTATAGTGGTGAGTAGGTAGAAGGAAGGTGAGAACGTATGAAGGTTTTCTCTGGACATATCGTCTTCCAACAACCTTTAGAGGAAAAGTCTCAGATACAATATCCTCTTGAATTTGAAAACCTTAAGAAACTGAAAACGTTGCAACTATAGATATAGTCAAACATACACTATACTATAATCTCAACACCCGACTATATCCTCTATGCTCGAGCATTCAGAGTCAGAAGAAAAATATAAAGAAAGGAGTTGGATTTCATTAAACAAGAAGTCTCAAAGATCATTTCATAACCAAAGAACCAGAGTCCTCATCAAAACATTACAATCGAGAGCTTAGCTCTACCATCGCTTGAAAAAATGGCAGAAATGCCTACATATGCTTAGAGCTGGCTCTGTTGCTAGAGGCATGATCATGTCACGAGTTTAAGGCTTTGCGTTGATGAGTTTCTCAATCAGACTGCGCTTGTAGACGTTGGTCAGACTTCCCATGCAGTCTTCTTTCAGACACGATCTCTGTCAGTTTGGAATGACAACCTGCCTCTGCACTTTGTCCCTTTCTGGCCTTCTATTTATTTAAGGAGACGATGTCTCACCCACCTTCCATATTTACATTAACTGCTCCCTCTGGATCTGAGTGAGAGGAGTCAACGTCTGTGCTTGAAGACGTGGTTGTCTTCCCTTTTCCTTATGTGCCTTGTTGGATACATGTAAGGAAGACTAGCTGGCGGCCATGGATGCTGATGAAAAGGAATGAATGAGGCAATGGGTACGACTTCAACATGATACGACACATTTTCAATGGCTGGGTGGAAGGTCGTGGAAATAATGCGGCGAGGACAGAGGGTGTGGTGGAGAAGGGAGAGTGGGGATGATCATATAGGTGGAGATGACATGGGAGACATATGGATGGAGGTGAGAGGCGAAGGCAGAAAGGGGGATGTGACATGAGGCGGGGAGTGGAATACACGTGGCAGGCGGGGATCTAGTGAGGAGCAGCGTTGACACAACGACAGAGAAGGGACAAATAAGTGGAAGACAAGTGTTAGCGGGAGGTGAGGGTGGTAAGTGGAGGAGGTAAGTGGTATATCAGAGGGGGGGTGGTCCGATTTCATGAGGAGGCGCCACGATAGTGGGGGGCCTACAATTTAAAAGCACCATATCGGACCCCCCCACCTTTAAAGGCATAACGATGAGGGGGGGGGGTCCGATATGGAACCTACGCTGTAAATCTGAGCGCACAGATCTCGACCGCCCAAATATATGCACTCCTTAGCATGATGCACCCAGACATAAAACTTAGGATAAGTGGGTTTTTTTTTAACCCATTCTTGCTGCTTTTTAGCCAAAGGGGGGGCATTTCTTAGTAAAACACCCTCTTACAAACATATGTGATAATAGGTTGTAGCCTGAGAAACTAGGGAGTTAGAGCCTCCTTCCAATTGTAGCTAGAGAATTGGAAGTTGGTGCTTCCTTGAATGTAATTCTTGACATATAAGAAAATCATTCTGTGGTTTTCTCCTGCATTGGGGTCCCACGAAAATATTGGTGTATTTTGCATTGTGTGGATGTTTTTGTTATTGTTTATTATTCACTGATGAATTCTAATGCTTATGATATAGTGATATATTAATGATGAAGAGATGAACATGGTTGAATAAGTAAAATAATATATTTTGTGGTTTAAAGAATTAATAATTAGTATAATTGCTCATTACTGATTCACCCCCCCTCTCAGTAATCCAACAATGTTTTGATATTAGGAAATGTGATAAGACATGCTTAACAAAAGGCATAGCATAAAAAGGTGTTAACAATGTGTATAGTTAAACAAAGGTGTCCTTTGGATTAATCATAAATGAGAGACCATTTAATTAATAAAATATACATTTTTAACATTACACCTTTGGAAATAAACAAGTGGGGAATCATAATTAATTAATCTTATGAGAGTACTATTAGAAGAATACTCTTAGGAAAAAATCAACAGGAATATTAAATCCCATTTAAAATTCCAATGAAGGGGAAACCGAAAAGGAGTGACCAATAGGATATTAGGCTCCATATTTTGGAAGGAAAAATTTACAAAATCATTTTGTCATTTTGGTAGGAAACAACTCGAAGATAAAAGTCTGATAATTTTGTCGGACTTCAAAAAATTCTTGTGATTATGACTAGATATCCTCTCAATCGAATGAATCTAATAGATCAGATCTGATAAGATCGCAAGCTGATATGAACCCGAAGACTCCACGTGTAAGATATGAGTTATGTACGAGATTTAGGGAATTCAAAATTAAATAATGCATTGAAATATGATCAAGGATAGAGAAAGAAAGGGTGGTTTTCAAACAAATCGGGATTAAAGGCTAGAAATATGAGAGGTCAATAAGGTATGAAAATGGAGTCCTTCCTCTATACACCTTACAAAATTACCCAGACATGATTAACCACTCTTCAACCTTAGTATCCATATAGAATTTTAGTAAGGGGGGGTCATTTGATTTCTCCTAGAATGGAAGAAATTGATGGAAGTTGTTGAAGCCACAACAGGCATGAAGTTTGAACATATAAGTTTCAAACTCATAGCCAATATCATCCCAATGCAGTTGTGAAGAATAAGTAGATCTAATAGTTTAAGTTGATCTAGCAACACAAGTATCATGAGTATCTAGTATATTTTGGAACTTATTATAATTCATCACTTCAATAGTTTGTATGATTATTTATTGTTCCTTAATTACTATTATATTCAACAAGTCAAACTTACTAGGAGAAGGAGAGCTCAAAAATGTGCTTGAGAGAACCACTTCATTTAAAGCATGGAAAACCATATCATTGGTTGGGATAACCACATAAGTAGCATGGATAGTCACAAGTGAGGCATTGGAGCATCAAACATACATAGAACTGCAAACACTAGGAGAGCCTCAACCTTGTAAGTATCTATTGGAGCATAGGTAGCTCTAGCTACCTAAGTCTACATCCAAATTCTCTTTAGTTTAAGTCACCTTCAATCTTTCACTTCACATGTCATCACCATTGATAAGTCTATACGACCATCAGTGTGTCCTTTAAATTACACTACTTGAGTTAATTCCTTCCACTAAATCTCATTAGATTCTCCTTCATAAACAAATATAAGTATACATATACATATACACAACCCTAGTTCTAAAATAATCACATGAAAATAAAAAAGGCACTAAAAAGTCTTAGTAACATTTCTTTGTCAACCTTTTGGTTCCTTCATTTTTCTTCAAATAAACTTTACACCTTTTCCTACATAGATCACATCATCTATCTAAGATTAGCATAAAAATTATTTAGCAACCTCTTACAAATATTATCTTGGGTCGTATTTGGAGGGAATAACTTAATTGGAATCCATGTTTCATCTCCACCCACTTAGCGAGTTATACATGGAGTCTTTTTTTTGTTGATATGTAATTTACAACCACAATTTCCCTTTCACATTTGTTACCTCGATTTATCCAAGAAAATATTCCCATTCATAGTCTTGAGGGGTACCCCAATTTCCCAAGTGGGAGTTGATATGGTTCAAGAAGAAGTTTAACTCATTTATCACTTTGATCTTTCCCCACCACCAATGATTGTAGATCAATACCCACAAAAAATTCCAATAAAAGGTTCACCCACAAATTCATTATCAACATATATGGATCAACTAGCAGCAAGGGCATAGGAAAAAGGAACTCTATTTGATTGTTTATTTTTATAGATTTTATTTCTATTTATATATTTTTTCCCTCTTGAACATCAAATTCATAAATAAAGTCTTTGTCCCTATTGAACATAAATTTTCACAAATAAATTCCATTTTTTCTCTTTTCACAAATTCCAACCCTTAGTTCCAATTTTTTAATTAATTTCGACAAATTTAGTCCTAATTTGAACAAAATTTCTCTATTTTTTCAATTCTAACAAATACAACCAAAATTGTCACATACTCTACCTTCCTCCCTTCCAAATTCTAGAATTTATGATGTCAAAGTACCTAACCAATCCTTTAAATTTACAGATCCTGCAATTAATAACAACATATATAGTCTATACATGGTCTAGACAAGCTCATCCTTCAAGCCACACTCTACTACCAAATTGAAAATTCTTAGTGTTTTGATTTGATAGATTATTGTGGAAATATTACGTTAAAGGGGTTGAAAAATAATTATACAAATTTGTACAATAAATATTGTTTTTAAGAGGCACTTACGAAAAACCTCAATTTGGCACACCATGATGAGCACGAGATTATGGATTGAACAACAAGGAGAAAACACAAGACCTAATATTTCCCTCAAGTTGAGCTGGTGACCTGGCCTAGATGTTATATGTGTATCATCCCCATATTTAATCCCCATTTTAGTGATATGTAATGTAAATACGATGTATGGTCGCAAGCCCAGATAGGTAATTTGTAAACACTATATATCATAATAATAAAATAAATGTGATGTCGATTGTGCATGGACACATATATAGTAATTGGGAGATAAGTTTCCACAAGAGAGGGGAAATTTTAACAAGGGGTCCAAGGGGGGGGGGAATATTCATGGGTATTAATCCAAACCCACCTTTCTAAAAAAGCTATTATTGAGTATGAACCTTCTAATTTCTTTTTGAGTGTATCAAAGATGAATAATTAAACACATGTAAGATGTTTTGTGTGAGAATTCACATCCCATAGTTATTGAGAGCATGGGGGGGTTGAGTAAAATCAACCTCAAGGAATGTGAGAGTCAAATTCATGGGTAAAAGGGAAATTTGAATAGACATTGTAGGCAATTTTTGCATGTAGTTTTTGGAGTAGCAAGGTGTTGGAAAACATTGGATATTGAAGGAAACCATAGTAGCTATTTTGGGAATATTGTGGGAGATGTGAATGCTTGAATAAGTAGGATGTTAGGACTATAGAGCGATTTTTTTGTGTGAGACATTTCTCTAGAGAAATAACCTATTTCTATGAGTTTTTCTTGTGGCAGCTAGTATGCCTAGAGTCCTCAACAAGTGAGATTCCTAGCCAATATGTATTGGAGCCCTTAAGGGAAGTGGAAATTCCTAAGGGAGTGTGTGAAGTGAAGTGGGATACCATTCCTTAGGTTGTGTAGGTTGATGGGAAGAGATATGGAGGATTGGGATAGCTATAAGAAGAATCAATTTGATGTGGAAGAATCAGTTTGATGGGGGTAAATTAGGTTGTGAGTGGATAGTAGAGACAACCTCTCTTGTGGATTTATATACCCAGATCGAGGGTGATTTGATGTTGATATTTGGAGCAGAAAATATATGGTTGGGAGGAACGTACATCCCCTAAATCCAGTTGCACATATATTTTGAGGAGATAAGTGTTTCTCATTTCTGTTTCACTATTTTTTTATGGGTTTTATTGTTGTGCATAAACTTTGAGTTTCTATTAATTTATAGGTTGTTATGGGAATGCTAATTTAGTTTCATTCATGGTTTGAAACTATTGTTAGATGCATGAGTTTTTAAGCATGTTGCAATGCATTTAATATTAATGGTATCATAACAATATTTATGGGTTTAGTATTGGGGGTCACTACATAGTGGTATAAGATATTTGGTTGCAACACCAAGCTTGTATGGGTGTTGGGCACATGCCTATTTTGAGAAGGAAGGCTAGTTTGAGCGCAGGTACAATTTTTGAGAATAAGGTCTATTTTTGGAAAGACCCAATTTTGGAAAGAAGAATTAATTTTGGAGCATGCACAATCAAAGGAAAGAAAGCAACATGCAGAAAAAGAAGGAAAAATATCATGCAAAAGGAAAATAAACATGGCATGCAGGAAGGAAAACCTAATCATGCTAGGGTTAGGGTTTTGGACAATGATTGTAATGGCTATAAGCCTAACAACTAGTATAAATAAGAGCCTAGGAGTTCTAGGTCGGGGTTCTCTTAGAGAGTATTGTTCCTTTTTTTTTCTAGTAGTTGTAAGTTCGAAGTTGATATAGAAGAGTCAAGTATGTCATAATTTGAGGGTTAGATCACGAAATGAGGATCCCGGTGTGATCTAGTTCGCCCCACATAAGGTATTTGTAGCACCTCTGTTTCCCCCAGTTTGTAAATATAACTATATGGGCCAAGAGACTATGTCCAAACTCAATATGTGTGAATATTTAGTTTGATGTACCTTTGCATAAAAAGTTCAATGAATGTAAATTCTGTTATTTACTAGAAAATGGATAAGTGTTGCATGACTGCTGAAAAGGGGGTGTGTTAAGAGAGACCATGAATTCTATGAAAGAGACGGTGAAGGGGACCAGGAATGGTTGCGTTAACCTTCACCAGAACAGTACTTTACTGGGTTTAATTGATCAAAATCTGAACAAACCTCTGACCCAAAAATGAATTACAGTCAGACTAGTAGGTGGGAAGACCTCCTCAAGAGTTAATGAGGGGATGGAGCAGAACACCCATCTGTAAGGCTTTCAGACCTAACCACAGACTGGGGATTCCAACCACACAAAATCTTGCTAAGGAAGGCAAGAAAGGAAGCATGGTGGGCAGATGAAGACCTGCGAAGAGTGCAGAGATGAGAGCCTAAGATATCGGGTCTGAAGAAGGACTGAGAAAAAATGGAGTGAGTTTTGATCGAAGAAAATAGAGACTGATCCGGGAGAAGGAGAGTAACCTTCGTCCCTATCTATTTCTGTATTGGGAGAAGGAGAGTAACCTTCGTCCCTAAGTTCCGTTGAGCTGGAAGAAAGAGATTGAATCTCAAAGCATCGTGGTCTAAGCTCGGGGGTGGCCAGTGGTAAATCCGTTAGGAGTGACTGAGCCTATCATTGGGTGGAAACGAACATCCCTTTCAGAAGTCGCATCACACCTTATGGTTCTGATAAGTGTTTTCATGCCTTGTGATATGAATTGGAAATAATGGATGCATGCATGTATTTATATATCTATAAATGGTTTATGTATTGAAATTATTAAGTTATGAGTATGCATTCATTACCTTGATAACTTATGCTTCTTCTTGATTTCCCATATTCTCCAGTTTAATCCCTTGAAGGCGCTCTCCCCAGGGAGTTACATCATAGTTCCAGAGTAGGAGAAAGCCTCTTGGCATTGCTACTGTTTCGGTAACCTCACGAGTTTACCTTGCCCTATTTCAGAGCTTATATATTTGCAATTTAGGGAGGCATTTCCTTCAGTCCAATAGTCTAAGAGACTTTGAAGTCGTGCCCAAGTCCTTAACCAATTATCCGGCTAAGAGTACAGTTCATAGCCCAAGATTCATCTGAAGGTCCTGTTGATGGGCAAAAATGTCTATCCATCAACTGGAAGAACGAGTCCAGTCTGGGGTTGTCTAAATAACCCAAGCCGTTTGGTATAACTCGTTCTGATGGGTTTAATGGCTCCGTT
>ML802814.1:0-14539 GCA_009831015.1 Picea engelmannii
ACTTACATGCAACAATAATAACTGACATGCAAACACTTTAAACAAGACAATCTACATCAAACCCTAAAACGCATCCAGAAACCCCCAGTGTATCAGATTTGCAGCAAATATCTTGATCATCCGGATCAGGGATATTTCACCATCGCCATGTCGCATGCCCACAAGATACCAAGGTTGAACTTGGACATGAATCTTGGGGGTGTGATAGATTGTATCAGAGTAGTTTCACAATAGAGAGCTTTGTAGAGACAACACACAGTATGAGAGGATTCACACCGTCCGAAAGAGGGACAACCCAGGGTGGAGTGAATCCTTGGATATAGGCAGATGAAGTCATACAATGAAAGTAGGCCGTGCATGACTCAAGGCTTGTCAAGTCAAGTGTCCTAATGCGACCTGAGGTAGAAGTGTCTTGGTTTGGGAAACGAACCAGGATCTATAGGGACCTGCAACAAAGCACCTTGGAACCAAGTGGTAGACCAAGGGGCGCTCCCACACAGTCTATGAAAGACCAACACAACGTAGATATGTTGTATTAAAATTCCATTTGTATTTTCACTTAACACATAATGAGTGGCAAGCATCAATTTGTAGCAAGCTACGAGGGGTTGGTGCATTAGGTGCCTTGGGTGGAAAGCTTGACAACCAAGACCATTAGTTGTCTTTTGTGGATATGGTTATCAATAGAGGAATAGTGCGAGCTCTCTTTGACTTAGGTTCCTTGCACATCTTTCTGGATTCTAAGGTAGTGAAGGATTTGGGACTTAGATTCTCCTCTTGTGGATCTCTTGTTAAGGAAGTAAACTCTAACGAAAAGGAAGCAACTAGTGTTCCCTCCTCGATTCACATTCGACTTAATAAGGCGGAAGGTCAGGATAACTTCACGGTGACTCCTATGGATGACTTTGAGGTGATTCTTGGGAAAACGTTCCTAAGGAGGATGCATTCGGTCTTCATGCCATGGATGGAAAATATGGTTATACTTGGTGAAAAAAGGGCGTGGGTTGTGTCCAAAACCACAAGGAAGTCTTGTGGAAAGGTGCATCTTGTGTATGCACTAAGTATGAAGAGAGAAACAAGGAAGAATGGATCACATATTTATGCACCAAATGTTGGAGAAGTTCAGGGGGATGGATTGGGGACGCATGTTTCACCTGAGCTCACAAAATTATTGAGTGATTTTGCGGAAAAAAATGTGAGATGAGTTTTCGAAATTGATCCCACCATAATACATTCTTGACCACTGTATAGAGATAGAGTTTTGGATGTGACCAAAGATAATATCTCTTTACTGATTATTTGGACTTGAGTTTCGAAGAGTTGAAGTGACAGTTGACAGAATTGAATGATGTTGTCTTCATTCATCAGTCTAGGTCACCATATCATGCCTGGTTCTCTCTTGGAATAAGAATGAGACTTCATAGATAAGGATGTGTTTGGATTATCGAGCATTGAATAAAAAAATTGTGATGAAACAATACCTTGTTTCCTTTAGCTCTTGATTGATTTGACAAGTTGGCCAAGGTCAAAGTATTTTCAAATATTGAGTTGCGACATGGATTTATCAAGAGCGGATTTCATATGGATATGAGGTGAAGACAACCATGGTGATGAGGTATGGGAGCTACGAGTTCCTTGTGATGCCTTTTGGGTTGTGCAATTTCCTTGCAACCTTTTAAACCTTGATGAATGATGTTTTGTGCTCAACTTTGGAAAAGTTTATTATGGTGTATTTGGGCGACATCATAGTGTAAAATTAAAGTATGGAGGAGAAAAAGAAACATTTGGAATATTTCTTTGAGATGCTACGACATAACCAATTGTTCTTCATAAAGTCTAAGTGTATTTTTGGGAAGACCAAGATACTGTTCTTGGAGAATTGGATTGGCTAAGGATGTATTCACATGGACCCCATGAAGGTCAACAAAGTTAAAGATTGGAAAGAGCTGTAGATAGTTCACGACATGAGAACCTTCCTTGGACTAGCCAACCACTATTGTAAGTTCCTAGAGGTCTACTCCAAGACTGTTGGACCGCTCAATGACTCGTTGAAAAGGGAGAAAGTATGGAACTGAATAGAGAGGAGAAAGTTTGTGTTTGAAGAGATAAAAAGAAGAATTGGAATCACTCCCATGTTGAAGTTGTCACACTTTGAGCATTCGTTTGAAGTGTAGACGAATGAATCATACTTTTCCATTGGATGGGTTTTACCACATGAGGGACATCCATTTTCCTTTGAAAGAAGAAAGATCCAAGTTCACAAACAAAGATACCCCATTCATGAGAAGGAGATGAGTATAGTGGTACATTGTTTGCAGACTTGGAGACACTAGGAGAGTTGGTGTTACTTAGGTTGAGAAGAGATAAGTTATCACCACCTAAAAGGATGGATCTATTGATGTTTTGGTAACAATGAGAGGTATTCCCTCCTAGAAAAATTTTCTTAGAGAAGAAGAAGATTCCATAAATCAAAGGAAGACCATTGAACAGTTTAAGAACACCTCGGAAGAGAAGTCGACTCATAGGAAAAAAAATAAAGTGGAAATATAATTTCCATGAAGAGAAGTCGACCCACAAAAATAATAAAGTAAATATGAATACCCATAATAAGAAGTTGGACCTATACAAGCACCCATATTAGTGGAAATAAAGGGCTGGATCATTTCATTTATACACTCAGATAGTTCTCCTTCTCTAGTGCTCACTAGGAATCTAACAACTGAAGTTGTGGTTGTTTCACCATTTCTAGGTTCTGGTTCTTTGGAGAGTGTGCCACACTTGGTGAAGGATATTCTTGGTGGCTATGGGTGGTCTCTCTTGTGTGATAACTCTGGAAGAGTTGCGCTAAGGTTTTGTGGTTCTTCCCAGTTGCTTTGTGCCAGTTGCAATAGTAGTTGCAGTTGCAGTAGTAGTTACAATTGCAGTAATAGTTCCAAGTACCAGTTACCCGTTTTTTCTTTGGTATGTTATATTGCTATAGTGATGCACCTATCTTATGCCAGTTCTATGGTGACTTGGTTATCTAGCCTCACTAGGGTTTGACAAGAAGAAGAGATAAGTATTTGTTATCAGGTTTTATTCATTATTGGTTTTCTCTTGTGAATAAATCTTGTTCATGGTTGTATTGGAATATTAGAAAGATTCTCTCTAAGAAAAGTTGGTTGGATTTTTCCCCGAGTTTGGGGTTTTCCTAGGATAAAATGTTTGTGTCTTCTTATGATTTTTTATCTACATCTTATATATTTTAGTATACGGTTATTGAATGTTAAAAGAAGATAAAAATTCTATGGTAAATCTAATTTTAACAAAACTATTGAAAATATAACATGGTTTTAGAGCCATGTTTCCTTCAAAATAGTCTAACCATTAGAAGGAAGATCATTCGAAGACAATGTTCGATGGTACACTCATATATCAAATGAAGGATTTTGCAAGAGATGTGCATTGGGCAAGAGGACATTTATTGAAGAAGTGACAGTACATCCAAAGAGATATTAAATCTAGTGCACTCAGAGGAAGCCCAAGATTTGGAGGCAACAGTGATGATGTCTTCTACAATATATAACAATTCAAACGGGACAACAACTAGACTCCAAGTTTTCATACCAAATTTGATATTTTATTAAGTTGCAACTTAAGGAAGTGTTGTAACTAGAACAACAATCTTTACACGAATATTACTGTTGAGTACTATAGCTATAAAATGTTTAAGTGATCATTATATTCATTTTGATATTAATAATGAACTTATTTACAAGATGAATTGATATACTTATGGATGTATAATGTTTCGAACCCCAAAGTATAAAAGTAATGGCTTTTAGTTCAAAATTCATCCGAAATAAAAAAAAATTAAAAGGTGTATAATGTTCGCCATTTTCGGATAATTTCAATGGAAAGAATGTCCGTTTCAAAAGGATAAGATTGCTACCTGTTTTATAATTTCTTCGCTTGAATGATTAAATATTCTCTGTATATATTCATTTTCAATAATTTCACCGGACATTATCAAATTTGGTATTATCACAAGAATGTCGACTTTCAAAGGCATGAATAATATATATTTTTGAATATGTTCAAACAAAGTGTTTGACAGCCCGCACCACAACGACTGCAGATATTGCAACGCGACACGAACGGATATTTGGCTATCTTTGCCTCTTAACGATAAAGGGAGGAGTTACATCAAAAGAGTGTCATTATTTTCTTTATGGAAAGTTATTTGAACTGTTATGTATATGTGTTTTAGTGGGTTTAATAGTTAAGAATAGTTGTTTTTTTTAAGAGGTTATATGTTCAAATTAAAAAATATTTAAATCAAGAAAGAGTAGAGAAATGAAATTTATGTACGAGATAGGTTCCTTGTCTTACAAACAAAAAAATCTTATATACCAATTTAAAATCTAACTTTACTATCACCTCAAAAAAATCATTATATTTTTATCATTATTTTATTATCATAAAGTGTGATCAATATATATGTATAATGAGTGTACATACTTTCCCAATATTATAAAGCTGGGTGTATAAAATTCACTGCTTTTTGTAACCAATTTATTCCAGTTGGCTACATATATCAAGTTTCTATGTAGGATATCAATGCAAAAGTACATGTCAACATTCCTTGTACCTTGCATGCATTAGGGATTGGGCTATCATGATCAATGCAGGGGAGATTATGAGCATCCATGCGATAGACGATACTAATGCGATCGTGTGCCCAAGGGATGCCACGGTTGATGGGTGAACATGCTCGTTTGGGCGCATTGGATCCACATAGGGGCATGGCAGTTCGGTTGAGTGTAACAATTCACACACCCAAAAGACATGATGTTTCACACAACTGACCTTTGGAGTCTCTATAAGTGTAGAAGGGTGCAAAACCAAAGGAACACGAAGAAAGTGAAGGAAAGAGACATAGAGGCAAGGGTGCAAACCAAAGGAACAAGAAGAAAGTGAAGGCAATATATATGGAGCCCCCAGGATAGGCGCACAAGTGGGGCACACCTTAGTTTGAGGCAAGGAGGAACAACAAAGGAAATCTTGGTGTGACAAAACCGTAGGTATGAGAGTATTGATGTATAAGGAAGAGTCGTGGGATTTTTCCTGTCTATGTAATTGGGACAGTAGCGCCTTCTTTGTAAAGATTTGTTTTTGTTTCGCAATATAATAAATGAATCGAGGTATTAGGCACCGTTGGTGCCACCTACACTATATCCTTGTCTCTTATGTTTTCACATGTTTTCGCATGTTTTCTGTTGTATGTCAGATTCACTGAGCGTTAAAGAATGTTAACAAATGTCTAAGTACACAACTAAGTTGCACAGAGTAAGGATGTGACTCGTGTGTAGCCTAGAACAAAGAATGGGTATGTTCTAGGTGAAGAGGCATAGTCCAAGCGAAGCATCCTTCATTCAACTAGGCTTCCAAGTGAGAACCATTGCCATGTTGCACGCCCATAAGATGCCAAGGTTGAACTTGGGCATGACTATTGGGGGTGTGATAGATTGTATCAGAGTAGTTTCACAACAGAGAGCTTTGCGGAGACAACACACAGTATGAGAGGATTCACACCATCCAAAAGAGGGACAACCCAGGGTGGTGTGAATCCTTAGATATAGGCAGATGAAGTCGTACAATGAAAGTAGGTCGCGTATGACTCAAGGCTTGTTAAGTCAAGTGTCCCACTTCGACTTGAGGTAGAAGTGTCTTGGTTTGGGAAACGAACCAGGATCTATAGGGACCTGCAACAAAGAACCTTGGAATTAAGTGGTAGACCAAGGGGTGCTCCCACACAATCTATGAAAGACCAACACAACGTAGATATGTTGTATTAAGATTCCATTTGTATTTTCACTTAACACATAATGAGTGGCAAGCATTAGTTTGTAGCAAGCTACGAGGGGTTGGTGCAGTAGGTGCCTTGGGTGGAAAGATTGACAACCAAGACCATTAGTTGTCTTTTGTGGATATGGTTATCAATAGAGGAATAGTGCAAGCTCTGGTTGACTTAAAGGTTCCTTGCACATATTTCTGGATACTAAGGTAGTAAAGGATTTGGGACTTAGATTCTCCTCCCGTAGAGCACTTGTTAAGGAAGTAAACTCTAACGAAAAGGAAGCAACTAATGTTCCCTCCTCGATTCACATTCAACTTAATAAGGTGGCAGGTTAGGATAACTTCACGGTGACTCCTATGGATGACTTTGAGATGATTCTTGCAAAAGAGTTCTTAAGGAGGACGCATTCGGTCTTCATGCCATGGATGGAAAATATGGTTATACTTGGTGAAAAAAGGGCATGGGTTGTGTCCAAAACCACAAGGAAGTCTTGTGGAAAGGTGCATCTTGTGTATGCACTGAGTATAAAGAGAGAATCAAGGAAGAATGGATCACATATTTATGCACCAAATGTTGGAGAAGTTCAGGAGGATGGAGTGGGGACGCATGTTTCACCTGAGCTCACAAAATTATTGAGTGATTTTGCGGAAAAAATGTGAGATGAGTTGTCGAAATTGATCCCACCATAATGCATTGTTGACCACTGTATAGAGATAGAGCTTTGGATGCGGCCAAATATAATATCTCTTTACTGATTATTTGGACCTGAGTTTCAAAGAGTTGAAGTGATAGTTGATAGAATTGAATGATGTTGTCTTCATTCATCAGTCTAGGTCACCATATCGTGCCTAGTTCTCTCTTGGAATAAGAATGAGACTTCGTAGATGAGGATGTGTTTGGATTATCGAGCATTGAATAAAAAAATTGTGATGAAACAATACCCTGTTTCCTTTAGCTCTTGAATGATTTGACAAGTTGGCCAAGGCCAAAGTATTTTCAAATATTGAGTTGCGACATGGATTTATCAAGAGTGGATTTCATATGGATATGAGGTGAAGACAACCATGGTGATGAGGTATGGGAGCTACGAGTTCCTTGTGATGCCTTTTGGGTTGTGCAATTCCCTTGCAACCTTTTAAACCTTGATGAATGATGTTTTGTGGTCAACTTTGGAAAAGTTCATTATGGTGTATTTGGGGGACATCATCGTGTAAAATTAAAGTATGGAGGAGAAAAAGAAACATTTGGCATATTTCTTTGAGATGTTGCGACATAACCAATTGTTCTTCAAGAAGTTTAAGTGTGTTTTTAGGAAGACCAAGATATCGTTCTTGGAGAATTGGATTGGCTACGGATGTATTCACATGGACCCCATGAAGGTCAACAAAGTTAAAGATTGGAAAGAGTTGTAGATAGTTCATGACATGAGAACCTTCCTTGGACTAGCAACCACTAGTGTAAGTTCCTAGAGGTCTACTCCAAGACTGTTGGACCGCTCAATGACTCGTTGAAAAAGGAGAAAGTATGGAACTGGATAGAGAGGAGAAATTTTGTGTTTGAAGAGATAAAAAGAAGAATTGTCATCGCTCCCATGTTAAAGTTGTCACACTTTGAGAAATCATTTGAAGTGTAGACGAGTGAATCATGCTTTTCCATTGGATGGGTTTTACCAAATGAGGGACATCCAATTTCCTTTGAAAGAATAAAGATCCAAGTTCACAAACAAAGATACCCCATTCATGAGAAGGAGATGACTACAATGGTACATTGTTTGTAGACTTGGAGACACTAGGAGAGTTGGTGTTACTAAGGCTGAGAAGAGATAAGTTATCACCACCTAAAAGGATGGATCTATTGATGTTTTGGTAACAACGAGAGGTATTCCCTCCTAGAAAAAATTTCTTAGAGAAGAAGAAGATTCCATTAATCAAAGGAAGACCATTGAACAGTTTAAGAACACCTCAGAAGAGAAGTCGACCCATAGGAAAAAAAATAAAGTGGATATATAATTTCCACGAAGAGAAGTCGACCCACAAAAATAATAAAGTAAAAATGAATACCCAGAATAAGAAGTTGGACCTATACAAGAACCCATATTAGTAGAAATAAAGGGATGGATCATTTCATTTATACACTCAGATAGTTCTGCTTCTCCAGTGCACACTAGGAATCTAACAATTGAAGTTGTGGTTGTTTCACCATTTCTAGGTTCTGGTTCTTTGGAGAGTGTGCCACACTTGGTGAAGGATATTCTTGGTGGCTCTGGGTGGTCTCTCTTGTGCGATAACTCTGGAAGAGCTGCGCTAAGGTTTTTTGGTTCTTCCAAGTTGCTTTATGCCAGTTGCAATAGTAGTTGGAGTTGCAGTAGTAGTTACAATTGTAGTAATAGTTCCAAGTACTAGTTACCCATTTTTTCTTTGGTACGTTATATTGCTCCAGTGATGCACCTATCTTGTGCCAGTTCTATGGTGACTCGGTTATCTACCCTTGCTATGGTTTGACAAGAAGAAGAAATAAGTATTTGTTATTAGGTTTTATTCATTATTGGTTTTCTCTTGTGAATAAATCTTGTTCATGGTTGTATTGGAATATTAGAAAGATTCTCTCTAAGAAAAGTTGGTTGGATTTTTCCCCAAGTTTGGGGTTTTCCCAGGATAAAATAGTTGTGTCTTCTTATTATTTTTTATCTACTTCTTATATATTTTAGTATACGGTTATTGAATGTTAAAAGAAGATAAAAATTCTATGGTAAATATAATTTTAACAAAACTATTGAAAATATAACATGGTTTTAGAGCCATGTTTCCTTCAAAATAGTCTAACCATTAGAAGGAAGATCATTGGAAGACAAAGTTCGATGGTGCACTCATATATCAAATGAAGGATTTTGCAGGAGATGTGCATTGGGCAAGAGGACATTTATTGAAGAAGTGACAATAGATCCAAAGAGATATTAGATCTAGTGCACTTAGAGGAAGCCCAAGATTTGGAGGCAACCGTGATGATGTCTTCTACAGTATATAACAAATCAAATGGGACAACAACAACTAGACTCCAAGTTTTCGTATCAGGTTTGATATTTTATTAAGTTGCAACTTAAGGAAGTGTTGTAGCTAGAACAACAGTCTTTACAAGAATATTAGTGTTGAGTACTATAGCTATCAAATGTTTAAGTGATCATTATATTCATTATTCAATATTAATAATGCACTTATTTACAAGATGAATTGATATACTATGGGAGATGTTCTTGGTTGTTGACCTTGTCCTATGTAGGTTATCTTGTAAATTCCATGGAGGTTATGATGGAGATGTTTTTCTTGTTTCTTGTTCGGGGCAAGTTACTATGGAGGAATGATTGGTCACAACACTGGAAGAGTGTTTAAAAGTGCATCTCTTATTCCTTGTTATTGTATTTTGTTTTGGATCTTGTCCCAAGAAAGTCATTGGTGATAGCTTTGAGAAGGAGATGTTGTGATGATTTTCCCATTCCTATTTTTATTATTATTCTTATCATAAGAATGTTGTTCTTGTTTTCTACTTTCCCTTGTTGTTTCTCTTATTTTGGGCATGCCACAGGTGATAGCTCTGAGAGGGATCTATAATAATGGTTGCAGGTTCCAACATATTAGATGGTCTCTAGATGATACATGGAGCAGACTATCCATACATAGAGTTGGGTACATGGTCGTACACATCCATGTAATGAAGGAGAAGAGGACGAAGTCAGAACCTTCATAAAAGAAGGGTACTTTTGTGGGATACAGAGTATCTCATATGGATATTTATTTTTAGGAGAAGGCTCCAAAGGATGGCCATATAGATCCCTTTAGTTCAGTTGATCACTCTTCAAATCATCAGGAAGAGTCAATAGAGCTAGAAGGTCCTATCCATAAACATTGTGGTGACCAGGAAGATACCAGAATGGTCTTGTTATACTTTGGAGGATGCAAAGGGAATGCATTTAAATGGAATTAATGATCCATATCATGAGGAGGAGAATATGGCTCTAACAGTGGTGAGGCGGGTGGCCCCACCAAGTACCATCTCAGAAGAAACGATAGTTCATATGGAGTGATCCCTCAAGATTGAGTAGGGAGGAGAAACCTCCCAGTAGAGTTCATATGAGATCAAACTTCGGAGGAAGCCAACAAATGTAGAGGGAGTAGATGGATCCAAGATTATATAGACTTAGAGGAAGTCAAATCCTAGAGGGAGCATGATGACTTAGAGTGTGCTTGATCTCATAGATAGGAAGTGGAATTAGAGGGAGTGGACCATGAGAAGACATTTTCTCCAGTCACCTGGTACACTTCCACCAGGACCATTACTTTTTAGAAAGAAGTAATGATGGACTCTACTCTAGAAGAACATATCCTAGAATATTAGAATGAGACAATAGATCCAAATATACCTATAGATCCTCCAAGAAAAATTACGATTACCAGGAAGATACCACCATGGATTTAGAACACTTTGTAGGAAGTTGAAGGGCATGCAGCTCCTAGAGGCTCTTTTAGAGAGAGAAACAGACCACACAAGTTTTCCAGCTATGTGGCGTTGATGACTAAAATCATTGATTCAGAACCTTCCACTTTTGAGGAAGCTTCTAAGAAACAAGTATATAAGGATGCCATTATGGACTAATACCAATCCATCATGAAGAATGATGTGTGGGAAGTGGTTCTGAGACCAGAAGATAAGTCATTAGTGACTTCCAAGAGGATCTACAAGATCAAACATGTTGCGGATGGAACCATAGAGAATTTCAAAGAGATATTTTTTGCTAGAGGATTCTCCCATAAAGAGGGAGAATATTGTGATGAGACACTTGCTCCAGTAGCCAAAATAAGTGTACATAGAGAAACCACAAGATTTGAAATGCCTTGAGAAGATTGGAAATGTCACCTGCATATTGGTGTTGTTGTTCCACATGGGATATATTCACCTTGTCTCCCACGTTATCCAATTGAAGTCCTTCCAAAGAGACCTAGATGACTCAAGTTGAGTTGAGCCATCCAAAGCACCATCCATGGTTGTAGATAACCCAGAGTTGGAGGTAGAGAATATTTTGTCGCATCACATCTTGGCATGGGGTAGAGGTCGAGTGCATGATTACTTCATCCATTGTAAGGAAAAAACCAACAAAGAGGACATTTGGGAGAGATATGACTCCTTGTGTAAGTATGAGAAGATGATTCAAGATTTTGAAAGAGTTCACTATGGATTGCAAGTGGTATGGAAGTTGATAAGATGACAACAAGTTCAATGGGGGAGGATTTAATTCCTTCCGTTACTCCCACTAAGTAGGCACGCTCAATGGGAAAATGTTTCAACATGATGGATGAAGAGAACAAGTAGGGAATGATCGATTGGGAAAGAACTTGTATAATGGGCGTGGGGATGAGCACCTTGGGGCACAATGGTGACATGAGAGCCCAAAAGGGAACAAACCCTTGTTCCCCTGTGATGGATGATGAATACTTGGGTTGCATTTAGGAAAGGGAGGGGGAAATTCAGAGCACTAACAAGTAGTGGAACCGTCTTACCTTGGCAACATAGGTGCACCAGAGACGTTGGATGAGCCCGTCGACACACCCACAAAGAGTCACAAAAAATGGCATAAGGAAGAGCACAAGAAAAGAGTAATATGTCGGTCCAAGAGATGCAATGATTGATGGGAAAGTAGGATCATTTGGGAGCAATTGGTCCATAGAGGGGAACGACGATTTGGTTGAGTGTGACAATTCATGAAGGTGCGTGACATACCCAAAATTTATGATGTTTCTCACAAGTAACCCTTGGAGTCCATATAAGAGAACAAGGGCACACAACCAAAGGCACACGAAAAAGGCAAAGGAAAGAGACATCGAGCTCTAAGGTTGGGCACACAGGAAAAGAGGAACAACATGGGAAACCTTGGTGTGATAGAACCATAGGTCTAGATAGTTATGATGTATAAGGAATAGTTGTGATACTTTACCCATCTATGTAACTAGGATAGTAGAACCCTCTTTATAAATATTTGTTTATGTTTCGTAATATAAAAAATGAATCTAGGTATTAGGCACCATTGGTTCCAACCTCACTATATTTGTGTCTCTTATCTTTTTCATGTTTTCTATTGTATGCCAAATTGACTAAGTGTTAAATAATTTTAACAAATGTATAAGTACACAACTGAGTTTCATAGAGTAAGGATGTGACTCATCCTTTGCCTAGAAAAAAATAATGATATGTTCTAGGTCAAGAGGCATAGTCTGGGTGAAGTATCCTTTATTGAGCCAAGCTACCAAGTAAGAACTGTCGTAGTGTTTCACACCCATGAGATTCCAAGTTTTGATTTGGGAATGATTCTTGGGGGCATGAAATGTATTTCCTTTAAACATTTAGGATCGGTATTGTTGGGAATAAATTTATATTTGTAAGCTTGTAATAAACATAAAAACAAATTTGGGAAGCCATCAAGTGAGAGTTATAAAGATAACTTCATAATTTTGAAGAACAATGCAACTTGCTTGAAGGTTTGAGGATGAAATAGTCAATAATATTGTCCACTATGAGTGATGGTATCTCTGAGCCATGACCATCTGCAATTTTTTTTCTTAGCAATAATGCATGCAATTTCTTGATATGTAGACTATCGTGGATATCCCACTAGAATACTAATAAATAAAACTGAAATCTACACTATAAATGATACATTCGTTTAGATTTAGAATATTTACTTTCTAATTTTCTACTTATGCATGAAATAGATAAAATGTCAAAAATGGAGAACAAAAATATGCAATCAAGCACCATCCACAAAATAAAATAAAAAAATTTCTCTCAGAAACACTTACAAGAGGAAGGTGAGGATATGTCTCTCTTTTCTCTAGTATGGAAATAATACAAGTACAAAGGACAAGGAAGTCTCTATTGAGTTACCTAAGACCTGTAGGTTGCATGTTAGGTTGCAACGTAAAATTAACCCCCGTCTTTTATGCTCTCTAATTTCCAACTCCTAGTTGTTTTGCTCTGCTATTGAATAAAATACAATAACATAGAATGGAACCCCTTCTCCTCCTAGAAGTGTTGATATTTAACATAGCTCAATAGCCATCTAGAGTTAACATTTTGACTTTATCAACCCTCAATTTTGATAAGGTTTTGGACCTTCTATAATCTTATTGAAATTCCTCACATGTTTAACCTCATATGAATGAGTAGTTGACGTGGCATCCCCTCATACCTTGGTGGTAAACACGATAGATCATCTTGAAAGAGGTATAGATTTTGCATACTAACTCAATTTGACATGATTTTTTCACCGTTATAAAGGTATCGATGTGTATAACAACATCATGGGGTATTTGATGTGTTGGGAAATTTTTGATGCCAAAAAATTCCATTTGATGCCTCAAAATGGCTCTGAATGAAAGGTTTCAAACCCCACTTTTGCAAACTAGGACCTTCCATTAAAATTACCCTACAAGCTAATTAATCCAATTTTTCAACTTTGAAATCATCGACATAAATGAAGAATAATACAATGATACTATCCATATCACACCTCCCTGTTTAGGGAGGATTTTAGTCCCCAAAAGATTTAATTAATGAGGTGAGGAAATTTTTCATCTAGCTTTTCCTTGTAGTACCAATTTTATTTTCCTAGAATTTTTTCTTTCAACCTGAACTTCCAAAGTTCATGCTACTCCTATCTTGTAGTTCTAGAATGCTTCTGCAAGAATGTTTCCTCTACCAACAATTTCTGAGCATTTGTTGCTAAATCCTCTATGGAAGGTAGGACCTACTGCTCCTCCTGATCCAACATGGAGGATTCATATAGTTTTAAATTCTCCACATTCACTACTGATCCAGGTGGATATCGGTGGCCACCCACCTTTTCCAAATGGCTCAAAACGGTTTTTTGGCAATTTTGGCAATTTACTATTTTTAGCAGTTTTTTCGGGTCCTGAACTTCCGGGGCCATTTTGAGGCCCTAAACGATGTGTTTTTGGGTATGTTTCTCTTGCAAAGTAGAATCTACGATGTTATTTTGTCTTAAGCGTTGTAGGTCTCGAATAGATCTTTCCAACGAGCTATCATGCGCCCTAAACGAAGATTGTATGCAAAAGTTACGACCCCAAGAAGTTGATGTACTAACTTACCCAAACGGGGCCCACATGACTTTTGGCGCTTCATCTCCTAGGGTTAGGTTTTTGGATGTCTAGGACTTTTGGCATTCCCGTTTATTGTAAAAAGGCCTTCAGAGCCTCATTGTAACCATCTTCTTGCGAATGTGAGTAGCCGTCACATCCATTCTCAGAGATAAGCTGCCACCATTCTAGCGAGTCTTTCACTCTGTATTTTTACAGTCTCTGTACATTTCTTTCATTAATAGAAATCATGTATTACTGTATATTTGTGTTTATGGTAGCATATCTGATACATTTTTGTTATATTATTGAATATCTTCAATATCTCTGTGCATTTCTTTATTATATCTCCGCTCTCATTTCGTGCCGAAAATAATCCGGATCAGTGGTATCAGAGCAGGGTGCTCTTGATCGTTTTTTTTCAGTGCATGTCCCCGACGAGGTCCGAGTATAGCAAGTTGGGTCTCAAGCTTGTCTCTCTTGAAGACAATCGCTCTCGCACACCCAAGAAACCCTCAATGGCGGAAGAAAAGAAAAACGACGGAGCAGACGATCCTAT
>ML802814.1:16691-35401 GCA_009831015.1 Picea engelmannii
ATTTCTGTTATATTATTGAATATCTGCAATATCTCTGCGCATTTATTTATTATATCTCCGCTCTCATTTCGTGCCGAAAATAATCCGGATCAACTACTAACTAAATGAACATGTATGGGAGTAGACTATTTCTGCAAGCGTTATCTCCCACCTTTTCCAATATCTTAGAAGGACCATACCGAAGATCCTTGATATTATTACAATGACCCTATAGTATTTCATTATTTAGTTGTAACCATACTCTATCTCCTACTCTGAATGTTCTCTCTCTTATGTGTTGGTCATATCTATCCTTTTAATTTTCCTATGACCTCTTCAATGTCTCATGTATTTACAAATGAATCTGTGTGATCTTATAAACAAAATTCTTTGCTTGTAATGCTTCTCCCATGGTGTCTTCCCCCAGTCCTACTTGTTGTACATAAACAAAATCCAAGGGATAAGGTGGAAAATACAAAAGACAAGCTTCATAAAGGGACTTGCCAATAAGAGTGTGGAATGATCTATTATAAGAGTGTTGTATATAGATCATATTTTCATCCGATGTCTTTCAATGCTTTTGATTGTAAACCGTCAAAAGTTGCACCCAAAACCTATTAATTGTTTTCATGTTCCCGTCTGTTTGTGGATGAAATGGTGTATATGTCTTCAACTTAGTGTCGATATTCTCCCACAACGTAGTCCAGAAGGCACTAATAAATATATTTTCCCTATGTGAGATGATTCTCCTTGGTATCCCAAAGTGCACCTAGACCTATTCAAAGAACAAGTTTGTTTCTTCTTATCCCTTGATGGTATTTTTACAAGGAATTAGAATCCACATTTTATTGAACTTGTCAAATACCACAAAATAAATAGTCACATCACTTCCCCATGGTTGATAAACCACCCACAATATTCATGGAAATTGTTTCCCAAGGTATAGTGGGTATTGATAAGGGATTTTATATACCTCGCGTCCTTTTACTGTTCTTGTTGGTACAACAAAGTATACATCCTCTAATATATAGTGCTACATCTTCTTACATTCTAGGCCAATACACATACCTTCTGCAACCTTGGAGTTGTGAGCCTCTCTAATAATATACAATAATTCACCTTTAGGAACACAAAGCTTGTCAATCTTGTAGACTAGCCCAATCTGGAAATGATAGTTAGCCTTGTTATCAAGTTATTCTATATGAATTTTTCCATGTAGCTATTGAAATACCTCCTTGAAGACCCCAACTTTTGTATGCCTCTTTGTAACCATCATGGGTAAAAGGATTAATGTCCATTCGATTTCCCAAATTTGTAATATTGTATGTGTGTGGCTCTGAAAGAATGTCCTCCAACTTGTTTGTGATACCATTCTTATACTTTATGATCAAATGAAATTTTTATAAGAACCCCATCCATTTGTTTTTCCTAGTTTTTTATAAGTTACTCCAGTCCTTCAAATACTGGAGCATCTAGTGATCTATGTGGATGATGGCGTCCTTTCCTATCAAATAGTACTTCCAATTTTCGACAAATTGTACCAAGGCATAGATATCCTTGTCATCAATAGTATATTTGAGGACCACCTCATGAAATACTTCAAGATGATAGTAGATAATCCTTCCTCCCTGCATCAGGATTTATCCCATTTCATACCCACTTGCACTTGTCTCCACTTTGAACGGCTTATACAAGTTTGGTAGCATGAGAATTGGCGCTTGATTGATATTTCTTTCTATCTCATCAAAGTCCATCTATTGATTCTTCCCCCATTGGAAAATATTATTACCTATTGTCATTACATGGAGTGGTACAACTATTGCTGAAAATGATGCTATGAACTTCTGCAAGTACTATGTTGCCCCCAAAAAGATCCTAACTTTTGTGCTATTTGTACGAACTAGCCATTTCATGATGACCTCCATCTTGGCGGGATCTATCGTGAGATTTCCTCGATTGATAACATACCCCAAACACACCAAATCCAATTGAGAAAAATCACATTTATTAAGATTGGGAAGTAGTTAGTTCTTCTTTAGGGCCTCTAACACTTGCATAAGATGTCATATGCACTCCTCCCAAATATCACTATAAACCAATATATCATCCAAATAGAGAATAAAAAATGAATCTATATAACGGCACAAAACATCATTCATTAGTCTCATAAATGTATTTGATGGGTTGCATAAGACGAATGGAATAACCAACCATTCATACAGACCTTGATTTGTCTTGAAGGAAATATTCTAGGTATATTCTTATTTGACTTGTACAAGGTGATATCTTGATTTCAAATCCATGTTAGTGAAGTACTTTTCATCCAACAACTATTCCAATATATCATCGATCCTAGGTAGAGGATACCAATTCTTCAATGCAATATTGTTGAATGTAATTGATACACATTCTCCAAGTCCCATCCTTCTTGGGAAAAATTATGATGGGTGACCCAAAAGGTGAGGCACATGGTCGAATATAACCCTGCTCCAATAATTGATGCAATTTCTTCTTTACTTTGTTTTCTTCCATAACAATGTGTCTATACAACCCAATATTTAACAAATGGGAGTCTAGAATAATTGGATTTTGTGCTCCACTTTTCTCTTAGGTGGTAGCCCTTTAAGATCCAAAAACACTCCTCTATATTTATTTAGAAACTCCTTCAAATCAATTTTTTACTCCTTAGTATACCCTTCTAGGGATTTATTTACTTTTAATGACTCTTCACATGACTGATTTTTCCTTAGGAAAAGTAAAACATATTTCTTGCTAGAATTGATCAATTTCTTAGCTTGATTGGCACTTACCAATAAAAAAATTTATTTTCCTTTGTGCATGTTGACGAGGAAGGATTCCTCGTCCATGATGTGGTGGTAATGGTTGGATCTCCACATGAATATATCATCCCCCATATACATGTATGAACTTCCAAACAATATTTTTCATACATCTAGTGGTATTATGTTCAATTCTACTTCATCTGTAAAATCAACACTTATAACAACTTTAATATTGCATTTCTTTCTTACTTTGATCTTTTCATCCTTGTTTACCCAACCTAATGGATAGGGGTTGGGATGATCACGAACCTCCAATCCAAGCTTTCTTACCAAATCCATTGCTATGAGATTAGGTTGTGACCCAGAATTGAATAAATCATCAGGATTTATCCCATTGCATACCTACTTGCACTTGTATCCACTTTGAACTGCTTATACAAGTTTGGTAGCATGAGAATTGGTGCTTGATTGATATTTCTTTCTATCTCATCAAAGGCCATCTATTGATTCTTCCCCCATTGGAAAATATTATTACCTATTGTCATTACATGGAGTGGTACAACCATTGCTGAAAATGAAGCTATGTACTTCTGCAAGTACTATGTTGCCCCAAAAAATCTCCTAACATTTGCGCCATTTGTACAAACTAGCCATTTCATGATGACCTCCATCTTGGCGGGATCTATCGTGATCTTTCCTTGATTGATCAAATACCCCAAACACACCAAAGCCAATTGAGAAAAAACACATTTCTTAATATTGTGAAGTAGTTAGTTCTTATTTAGGGTCTCTAACACCTGCATAAGATGTCGTATGTACTACTCCCAAATATCATTACAAACCAATATATCATCCAAATAGAGAATAAAAAATGAATCTATATAAGGGCACAAAACATCATTTATTAGTCTCATAAATGTATTTGATGGGTTGCATAAGCCGAATGGAATAACCCACCATTCATACAGACCTTGCTTTGTCTTGAAGGAAATATTCTAGGTATATTCTTATTTGAATTGTACAAGGTGATATCTTGATTTCAAATCCATGATAGTGAAGTACTTTTCATCCAACAACTAGTCCAATAGATCATCGATCTTAGGTAGAGGATACCAATTCTTCAATGCAATATTGTTGAATGTAATTGATACACATTCTACAAGTCCCATCCTTCTTGGGAAAATTTATGATGGGTGACCCAAAAGGTGAGGCACATGGTAGAATAAACCCTGCTCCAATAATTGATGCAATTGCTTCCTTACATTTTTTTCTTCCATAACAGTGTTTCTATACAACCCAATATTCGACAAATGGGAGTCTAGAATAATTGGATTTTGTGCTCCACTTTTCTCTTAGGTGGTAGCCCTTTAAGATCCTAGAACACTCCCGTATATTTCTTTAGAAACTCCTTCAACTCATTTTTACACTCCTTAGTTCACCCTTCTAGGGAAGTATTTACTTTTAATGACACTTCACAAGACTGATTTTTCCATAGGAAAAGTAAAACATATTTCTTTCTAGAATTGATCAATTTCTTAGCTTGATTGGCACTTACCAATTAAATTTTTTATTTTCCTTTGTGCATTTTGATGATGAAGTATTTCCCGTCTATGATGTGGTGGTAATGGTTGGATATCCACATGAATATATCATCCCCCATTTACATGTACAAACTTCCAAACAATACTTTTCATACATCTAGTGGTATTATGTTCAATTCTACTTCATTTGTAAAATCAACACTTATAGCAACTTTAATATTTCATTTCTTTCTTACTTTTATCGTTTCATCCTTGTTTACCCAACCTAAAAGATAGGGGTTGGGATGATCACGAACCTCCAATCCAATCTTGCTTGCCAAATCCATTGCTATGAGATTAGGTTGTGACCCAGAATTGAATAAATCATATATATTTGTCTTCTTGACTTGAATATTGATGTGGAAGAGCTTGGTCATATCCTTCTCTTCTTAGTGATGAATACTAATCAAATTCCCCTCCTTCTATAGATATGTGCAAAAAACATTTTCATCCACATAGGAGATACTTTCAACCTGATTTCTTGAATCTATTGCTAGAAGGTTCTTTTTCTTTCCGTCCTTCTTGTGGTTCTTTGGTTTTATCTCTAGATGTAATTTCCAACACTTTTCCTCATTGTGGTAACCATTGTTACAATTATTGCAATGGTTGTTTGGATATTTGCATTAATGTGTAGTGGTTTTTGTCTTCTTATATTCCTCCCTTTCCACTTCTTCTTCCCCTCGGAAAATCCTTGCTACTCTTTTTGGTTAGAACCACTTGTTTGCACCTTATTTTGTCCTATGTTTTCTAGGTACTATGCTTGTACACACAACATATCCACTTTCCTTGGCATCAAGGGAATCACCTTATTTCATAGATAATTATGTAAACCCCCCAAATAATTGAGGAGTACATCTTGGTTCTTGGGAGAGATGCACAATATGATAGCAATGTTATTGAACAGAGTGGTGTACTCTTGTACACTCTTCCCTTGCCTTTTCTTGAAGTATTGTCATGGATCCATTGGTCCTCTACATACCTAATAGGGTATAATTTGGAATTATTGAGGGTTTTGAAGTCCTTCTACCTAGTTACTAGAGGATCACCCTCTCGCCTAAGTGTTTCCATATGAATTTAGCACTAGGTTAAAGTTTTCCCCTCTAACTTCAATCTAGCAAATGAAATCTTTTTCTATTCATCTATATCATGAATGCTAAAATAAACTTCTAGTTTATGCAACCAATGATTAATTTTTAATGCATCGATCTCACCTTTGTATGGATTTATCTCCACTTTTTCTTCCATATTGAATAGGGACTATGAAGAGTTTATGGAACTGGAACTCAACTTCTCTTTATTGGGCTCTTTCCGCAACTCCTTTTATGGGTCTTCAATATCTCGTGATTTCCCATTTGATCTGATCTCTGAGTTTCAACCTCCAAATTCTTAGAATGTTTGGATATTTGTTTATGAAGGATCCATGAGGAGGGACATATTGCAAGATATGTAAATGACTTGCTCTTCTAGACTCACAAATATGTCCTCTTCTGGATCTCAAGGGTGTTTATGAACAAACTCATCATCCATTGTTAGGGTTCTACAACCCTCTTCTTAAACTAATTCCTGGATCCTTCCAACTTTCCACAAATACCCCTAGAAAACTTGTTATGGTACCAATATGATCTGTAAACTACTATGGGTATTCCACTAGAACAATTCTTCACAACACTATGAAGGTTAAATTCCTTTAGATTCCAAAATCTTTAGTTTCTGATTTTCTACTTATGCATGAAATCGATAAAATGTAGAAAATAGAGAATAAAAAATATAGTCACACACTATCAACAAAAAAACATAATTATTTTCTCTAGGAAACCCTTACAGAAGAAAACCTAGCTAGAAGGTGAGATTGCTCTAATTTGTTTTCTCAGGTACGTAAATAATGTAAGTACGAAGGAGATGGCACTCTCTATGGAGTTATCCGAGACCTGTGGCATGTTAGGCTGGGACATAATATTAGCCCCCTCTGTTATTCTCTCTAATTTCCCACTCCCAGTTTTTTTCTATTCTATGGAACAAAATACAGTATCATAGAATGGAACACCGTATCCTCCTAGTGGTCCAATATTTAACATAGCCCGATATCCATCTAAGGGTAGGTTTTTGGCTTCCTCAACACTCAATTTTTATAGGGTTTTGAACCTTATAGAATCTTATTGAAAGTGATAACATGTATAGCCCCATATACATGAGTAACGTGGGCTAATGTGACATCCTCTCGTATCATTGTGGTTAACATGATAGCTCAACTTGGGAGAGGAATTATTTTTTCATAGGAGCTCTGATTGATGTAGGATCAAAAAAATTTGAAAGGTATTGGGTAAATAACATTGTCATGGGGATGGGCACATTTTCTATACAATATAACCCAAAAAAATGTTATTTAATGCCACAAAATGGCTTTGGAAGGCTCCAAACCCCAATTTTCCAAACTAGGACTTGCAACTAAAATGAACTTGCAAGTTGATTCCTCGAATGTTTTCCACTCTAAAAGCATCGATATAGATGAAAAATAATGTAATGATCCAATCTATATCACTTGATGACACTCTGATTATCTCACCAGAGGGTTGTTGGATGCTTCTGCTATAATCCAAACTTTGAAATGATCTTTCAAAGTCACAAGGCTTCTTAACATTCATTAACTGTTGCTCGGTACTATTCTTCTGCAGAAGAAAGAGAAATATCCTATTTTTTCTTACAGGCCAAGTGATAGGTCCTGAAACAAGGATGAAAACATAACCTATAATATATTTTAGATCATCAAGGTCATCGTCCCAAATTAAATTAGTGAAACCAATTAATAAAGAAGTCCCCCCTGAGTTGTAATGTATCTCGAATTTAACTATATATTAGGCATACCGAAGTATCCTTTTAGATGCTTTGTAATGAATTTCATGACGTGTTTGCATATACCAAGCAATAAGAACAATAACAAAGGAAATATCATGAAGGGTATGAGTCATATATAAGAGGCTAATAACTAACTAACAGTAAAACGTGCCATCAACTTTGGGAGAAGTACATGTGGAAACATGTTTGACTCTAGGTTGGAAGGGATAAGTGTTTGTTTTAGAATCTTCCATGTGAAAGCGACGGAGAAGTTCAGAAACATAATTAGATTAGAAAAGAAAAATTCCTTCCTTGGTTTGAAAAACTTGGAGGCCAAGGAAATAGTGCAAATATCCCAAGCGAGTCATTTTGAACTTCTTCTTAGGTCTAGTTTTCACATGGTTTAAAATTTTTGGGTCAGTACCAATGAGGGTAAGGTCATCAACATAAAGAACAAGGATTATGAGATGGCTTCCTACTTTCTTGGTATAGACATTAAGGTAAGAATGACATCTATAAAATCCTATATCAAGAAGAAAGCAATACTTTTTTTCATACCAAGCTCGAGGATATTTCTTAAGACCATAAAGAAATTTCTTAAGGAGATAAACAAAACAAGAGTCATTATAGATATAGCCAAGAGGTTGTTCCATGCATATTTCTTCTTGAAAATCCCCATGCAAGAAGTTGGATTTAATATCGATTTGATGTGAAAGCTAGAACAAGGTGGATGTAATTCATTTTGGCTATAGGGGAAAAGGCCTCATCATAGTAAATTCCTTCAACTTGGGAGAATCCTTTGGAAACTAACTAAGCATTATGTCTTTCAACACTTCCATTTGATGCATACTTAGTTATGTACACCCATTTACATCTAACAAGTTTTCTTCATTTCAGAAGAGGTACAATATAACAAGTATCATTTTCCATTAAAGAACGATACTATTCATTCATTATTGTATCAAAATATGGATGAGTCGAAGATTCTGCAAATGTCTCTCGATCATGAGTCTCTAAAAAATGAGAAAAAAGAGAAGAGGTTCACTGGAACTGTTCAAGAGTAATTGAGAGTGGCAAATGTTCAATGTTTAGAGGCATGAATAACCATTGGGCCCTTCAAGGCCAATTTAACAAGTGAAAACACTTTTCTTGTAATGAGTAATGTATACATGCAAATGTAGACTGTGCTTGATTTTTGAGGAAAATATTGTTCAACAATCAAATCTAGGTTTAACCCAAATATTTTTTCCATGTTCAGTCATATGAAGTGTTTGTGAGAGAAAATATCTCACTTCATTACATTTAGTGACTTTAGATATGAAGAAGTATACACCAACATTAACAACAATCTTCATTTTCATGTATGTGAAATCTTTTCCAAGTCAAATGCAAGGTCTAGGCATCCTTATTATCCATTTCCAAGCATTTCTAGAGGTTCTTTCTGAATAGATTAACTATCATTACTAGCCCACTTACATGGAATTAAGTGAAATTAAATGGTGATTGGAACTGGGAAATTCCATTTTGAAGCCATCTCTTATGCCTAAACTCCTATGCATTATTTCTTCACATATATTATGCTCTATAGAGTAAAGGACATAACTCACCAAATCACATGTCGTGAATTTTTATCCACACGGAAGGATGTCAACGTAAAATACATATCTTACATCCAACAAATTGTTGTTGCCCAATTTTGATTATCCATGTTTAAAGTCGGTGTTGTGACTTGGAAGATGTAATTTAAATTATCAAAGTTCTCTATAGAAATAGTGAAAACTAGAACAATATGTAACATGAAATATAGTTAATTAACCTGCACACCTTCTCATTGACCTGCAACATAGTAAGTGTAATTTGTATATGCAATTTTCTTTGTATTTTTATTACTTCTCTATCACTTCCCAACTAAGACATCATAGATCCATAGTATCTATAGAATATGGTGGCTGATCACTTCATTTTGATGGCAATGGGGCTAATCTTAGGAAATCCTCAACACCTCACACTATTTAGTTTTAGCTTTAGTACATATGGATAGACAATAGTATATTGGAGTCACTATTCCTTTCTTCAAATATAATAGTATGGAGATAGAATGTTCTTGGACATAACTAATATTTTTGGATCCTCTATGACTGGGTATTGAGGACTAGTCTCATTAAGGAATCCCTTGCAATGATATTTTTTTAAATGTTAGTGCTGCATCTCGTATTCACATAACCAATATGTTTAAAATTATTCACTGAATATCCACATTTATAAAACAAAATTTTCAACCTTTCCATAATATAATGACATACTCTTTGCATCTTCGAAGGCCATTGCTAGTTTATGTATAGATAGAAAGGATGATGGTGATAAATTATGCACTTGTAGAACAAAATATTAAAAAAAGAAAATTATATATAAATAAATGATGGTGATATTAAATTGAATAAGGTTAACGCTACCTCAAAACCAAATAAGAAAGACAAGAAAAAATGTTGTAACTAATTTAAAAGGCTTGGGGTGGAAGGGAGTCTTTGAAATAAACCCGAAAGTGACGAGATATGGGTAGATGTTGAGTCTAAAGAACCATAAGAAGAAGTTTGTATGTTAAGTCTAAAGAACCATAAGAAGAAATTTGTTGAAAAATAGTTCATTAAGTGAAGCCAACAACTAAGAGAACTAACTATAAAAGATGATTAAGGTGGAAGATGGATCTCAATAAAAACCAAAAACCTAACTCAAAAAGAGGAAGAGGGAATGTGGGGTTCGAGAGTGACCTCTAAAGAACCCAACACCTAAGTGAAGTGAAATGGAATATGCCAAGATCTTATTTCACTGATATCAATGATAAGGTACATGCTACCTCATAAACAAATCAACAAGACAAACATGCTATAATTCATCAAAAGATAACATAGAATCATGAGAAACGTAGGAATTAGAGTATATCAAAACAAATAACTTAGTCCATTGATGTGACAAATTCCCTTCTTATAGGTTTACAAAGCACTCGAATTCAAAACCTTACTCTAAGGATGCACGTCACACCCTTGTAGACCCTCGTCTTCTATATGATATGTCTTTGTAGTACCTCCATAATTAGAAAAATATATAATGCGGAGAGGGGAGAAAGCGTTCCTTTTCCAGTATGCCAGGCTAGCATGTTGTGAGTGTCAGAGACGGTGACCTACCAGTGAATCAGTAACGTTGGTGAACATTCTTCTTTGGATAGGCGGTGATGAGGAATCTTTTTTCCATATTTGTATCCTTTCGCATGTTGTTAGTGACAAATATGGTGACCTAACCATCAATTATTGGAGTTTTTGATGCAGATTTTTCTATGTGTGCACGAGTCTTCCATTAACAAAAGGTACATTTATAATTTGGACATTTTATGTTTTCAATGATTATATTTTTAATAAGCATTATCCATTCACAAATTTGTCCGAGGGGTGTACCATAGGGGCATTATCGATATAGATTAGGTCGTGTCAGGAGAGAGAACAAACATGCTTGGTGCGTAGTCAACATTGAGTTTGATAGTGGTAGGCCATTCAGTGTGATAGCCATAGATCATTTAATACCCAATTCCAAAGCAAGCATGACCAAGAAACCATTTGTCCGCCGTACATTTCTAACATATTATTGGGTTCATACGAGAAAGGTCATTTGCTAGGTATGAACCTAATGCCTCTGTCAAATACCTAGCAACAGAGGCATTAGGTCAAATACCTAGCAAAAGAGGCATTAATTGATAAGGAAAGTATGAATTTGTAATCGTATATGCGAGAAACTAATTGATAATCTGGTTTTTTGCTTTCAAAGATGTGAGCGATCATCATGGCCATCGCGAAACGGGTCCATGAAAAAGATGTTAGTGGCCCACATTTGTTATCACTACTAAGATATCACATCTCTTACTAATAAGTGTCATGATATTATTCAAAGTATTGCCAAGTGCCTGCCTGTCAATATAAATACAGAATATATATATATATATATATATATATATATATATATATATATATAGTTTCAAATGCCAAACAAATATAAATTGTTTTTATATTTAAAGTATTATAAAGAAGTTTTCTTAATTTCTCAGTTTACTAATTATCAATTTCTTTTCATATTACAAACAAAGATTAAAGAAAATCCAAACCTAAATTTTATAATTAAAAGAAATAAATCCATCATAAATATTAAAATCCAAAATACACCGTCTAAATAATCTTATTTTAATTTTCATATACTTTTATGGATCTATGTATATAATTTAGGATCCACATCATTCTAAGCCAAACATTGCAACACATCCATATTTTTTATTTTTTAATATTTTTTATTATTATTTACTATTAGTATTATCTCTATTTCCACATTGTATTGGTAGAAAGAGATTAACTGCAATATTGGAGTCAAACAAGGTTGTCCCTTGTCCCCTATCTTTTTTGGTATATACATTGACAAATTAGAAGATTGCTTGGAAAAATCAGGTTGTGTCGGCCCTACTCTCACTGGTGTAGTCATCAATTTTCTTCTTTATGCCGATGGTATCATTGTTATGGGAAGGAGTCCCCATGATCTTGAAATCCAACTAAGAATCCTTAAGGATTTTTTCTCCAATAAGGGTATAACTGTTAATATTGATAAAACTAAGGTCACGATTCTTAAATCCAATAACATCACTTATGATACCTTCGTATATGACAACAAAAACTTGGAGGAAGTGACTTCATACAAATATCTTGGAATTGATATTCACCACAAGCTCAATTGAAATTATAGCATTGAGAAACAGAGTATTGGGGGATGTAAAGCTTATTATGGGATTGAAAACAACTGTAAATCAATCGATCTTTAGAGTTGGGATAAGAAGAAACTCCTCTTTGAGACTCTTGTTACACATGTTATTCATTATGGATGTGAATTTTGGGGCTTTAGTATGTCTTGTGAATCGTGGAGAAAGATAGAGAAAATACAAAAGAAATTTATAACCTATAATCTCAAAATTAAAGGAGATACGCCCTATCCCGTCCTCCTCTTAAAAACAAGCCTCTCCCCCATTGAGAGAACGTCTATGAATAGATACCTAATGTATGAGAACAAGTTAAACAACCTGGAATATAAGAGGCTTCCTAAAACTGCTTCAAATTGGTGTGATAAAGAGTTAGAGGAAAAAATAAAATTAAGTTATTATAAGGATGTAATCAACCCTAATATATAAGATCAAAATTATCTATCAGTTTTGACAAGTGTATAGAAAAAAATAAGCATTGCTAAGATAAGAACCAATTCTCACGAGCTCCATAGTGAAACTGGGTATTGGTCAATTCCTAAAACACCATGGGATGAAAGAGTGTGTCACCTTTGTGAACCTAAAAAGGTTGAAGATGAAAAACACTTTCTCTTAGATTTTACAGCCTATACCCATATTAGATCTTAGTTTAAAAATATTTGTCACACTACCAACCTTCCTAACCGCATAAATCAACAAAACTATGGTGATATTGGAAAGCTTCTCTTAATGCTTTTCGAGCACAAAAATAATATTCTAAAGAATCACAAGTAATCACATACCCTCTTAAGGCCTGGTAGACCAATTCGGTCTTAGTGGGCTTTAATCATCATCATCATCAACAACATCATCATTAAGTTTATCCCTGTTGAGTAAACACAACTTGTATCATTTTTTATATTAGTAATTGTTATCTTTCATTTATATGTTTATTTCCACATTTCCTCTTAAGAGGTCACAAGTTCAAATCCAGAGGGGGGTAGGGTATGTATACCTCCGTAGACTTTACCAGTTAAATCGTTGGGTGGAGGGGGGTCCCCTGTCCCACAAACAAGGGGGTGTCATACACCAATTTGGTGTGGGTTGGTCGTGACCTTAAAAATAGATTATTATTATTATTATTATTATTGGATCACATGCGCTTTCGTAGTTTCATAAACCATTTGTTGGGAGTGCAAGAACGGGTTAGCAGTTAACACAAATCTTAATCGACGACAAACCCCACTGAGGTTGTAATCAATGTGGGAAACTCTCTTTAATCATATTTGTAAGAAAACATATTACTTTGTTGGTATTTAGTGGAAATAAAAATATTAGTAACTTGATATTTTTTAAGATATGCGAAATTTTTTCCTGTAGTCGTGAAAATGTTTCACGGAAAGGATGGTAGCGACCATTGAAGCAATTGTAAAGAAATTCAATCACATATATTCGTCATGTATATCAAATCAATAACACATTATTGTTGAGCAGTTTTAGTGATTAAGATCTTTAACAAACAATCTTTTATTTATATATTTATAGAAATGATTCCCCTTTATATTCAATGTATTCTATTACTACCACACTATAACGAAAATACTTGTAGAAGATGTTATAGCAGAGGTTTTTAGTGTTACAAAATTGACAAAAAATGTAAAAAAAACCTCCACTAAAACATTTGTTTTTTGTAGCGGGAGTTTTTCCGGAGATTATAACGAAACTTCATTATAACTAAAAAAATATGTGCGGTGAGAGGTTTTAGTGGATTTTTTTCTAGGAGGTGTGCTTCACGGTGTATACGCACTGCTGCATTCTCAAAGTTAAAGCACCGGTGCTTACATTTCACAGAAATCATCGGGGATGCCAAAAAAATATTGGGGCATTGATACTCTTCTAAATAATAACACATCGGTTCTTTAATGAAAACAATGCATAAGTCGAATATATTATACCATGCACTAGTGTGTTATAGGACAATATCGACCAATGCATGAATTTAAAATATACCGATGCAGAAGTCTAATACAAAAGCATCGATGCGTCGTTTTAATTAAATGCACCGAAAGGTCGATTTTTGTTATTATAATTGTTGTTAAAATAGTATGATGATTGGTGTTGGTTCATTGTATTAGAACGTCGGTGCACATTTTATTACAACACCAATGTTTTTTAGCATTAAATGCACTCGTGTTCATTTTCCTTTTTTAGAAACATCGACCTACGACAGTGCAATTATGGTTATTTTTTAATCCCATTGTTCATAAAAAAATTGACATATATGTTATAATAGTATTCATATAAATTAAATTTTGAGTAGTACATTTGGACACAATGTTTGATGAATTTGTTATATCATCATATTTCACATCTCTTCATTATAAGATTCAATCATCTATATATTTAATCAAGGATGTAACATTTCACAACGACATTGGACAACACAATAGAATAAAATAAAATGGTTTTTATTATATATGAATAAGAGGCTATTTGTCATACACAATGAGACACTTATTGGTAACCCCTTGTCTTTGAATTGGGACACTATGTCCATTAAACTAAACAAAATGTCTCATTTTCACAAATAATTATTTAAAAAAATACAACAACTTACATTGATATCAAAATATATTGATCATCATTCTTCACTGGAACTGTTATCAATGCTCGAGCTACTTCTGTGACTCGGGTTATTTGGCTTAATTTTATTTGATTGCCTCAATTGTTCTTCCTCTTCTTCAAGTTCCATCTACAAAAATAAAAATAAAGTGTAATGAGTATATCTACATTGGTGAGAATAATGAAAATTGAAATAATTAATATATATGAATGTAAATTGAAATGTCTGAGTAACACTACCAATGGATGTCTCTAAGTAAGTTGTTGTCCAATAAAGAAGTTACTCTCCACTAATTATATGTGAGAAGGCTATAAGTTAAATACGTAAAATTTCTAAGTCAAATATATTATTTGATGTCATTTAAAGATGTGATAGGCATAATTGATATAAGACATAAAGGAAATAGTGTGAACAAGTGTAAGGGTAAATATGTACAACAGAGTGAAATAGGGACACATATATCGCAAGTAAAAGGTAACGTTGGGTGTGGATATACAGTGTAAATATAGGGTAAAAATATATGGTGAAAATATGTATTGCAGAGTGTACAGATTGGTATTGATGTCTAATTGTTTTAAATTACAAAAATAAATTGTTGCAGAAAATAATATGGTTTCCAGGGTATCATCATAGTATTTGTCATAAGCAAAATAAACGTTGTCAAGTATTAGAACGAGCCACGGTCATAATTCTGGAATGCAGGGTTGGATATCTGGATCACAAGGTAATAATTGAGATGCATATTTTAATGGAGGATACGCTAAAAACGCAAAGCCATAACCATCCTTACCCCAGGCCAATCCAGTCAACGCTGACACACTACAAGTGTTGTCCAAAAATATACACTATACAAATATAGGGACATAACACTGTTATACATGTTATATGAATTTGCTATCAAAATTACTTTCAACGATATAAATTTGCTACCCAATTACACAGGTGACATTGTCTATTACAAAAATCGTTGTCCACTGATATAGACAAAAATATAGTTGCATGCATTACCCAAAATCCAGTGCAAATATGGGAGTGTGAAGGCAACTCCTATCACTAATTGACCAAAATAAAAAAATGTCGAAACAATAGTATCTAGATTCAAAACAGATACAATGCCAGTATCAAGCATGGTAAATGATGAAATCTACAAGCATGACTACGAATGATATTGCGAAACAACCCATAACATTCTACCCAACTAGAGAGAACTACACAATATTCTGGTATGTTTAGTGGATAACATTAACTAACACCCTTTTTAGACTTTCATCAGGTATGTGATGTACACCAACATTATGTAGAGAAGCAATGCAATGAATGAACCGCATATTCTGATTTTACAACCACTTACCAGTAGTAAGTAGTAAGTACTACTAAACTGTTTTGTAATGTAAAAGATTCAACAAGATTGCATGTGACTCTTCCCAGAAGAACAAGCAAGGATTCTAACCGAATTATATAAAAATATAGAAGAATCCAAAAATACTCCAATACTGTAATGGAAATAAGTCTGGTGGAAAGTAAGTCATCCATAAAATGGAACTTGGAAAAGCCAACAATTCGCTTCCTTTTACAATATTTCCGTGAAGGCCCTTTTTCTAAAACGGATGCACAACTGAACTTGGTGTCTGTGAGGGGCGGTTAGTAGAAAACAAATTATACCTATATACCTTAAAAAAGATACTAATCGTGTACAACTCCAACTCATAACAAACTAAAAACATAGAGTATGTATGTTAAGACAATAGCTTCATTTCTATAATAGTTGCGTGCATTTCTAGACATAAGGAGATTAGCTTACATATTTGTTGCAAATCCTGGAAAGCAAGAATCATTTTTTTTTTCTTTTTGAAAAACAGGTTGTCCACAACATTTACATTCTCATGGACACATTTTTTCAAGTGCATAACCTCCACAACTAAACGTTTTTTATACAACTTAACATCGATGCAAGGATTAACATATTGAAATGCAGGGAGTAACAATAATGAATTCGTTGGCATTCAAGGTTTAAATTCGCTGCCATTAAGAGCGTAATCCCACTGTCAATTCAATATCAAAACACAAACATAAATTTCCAGGAAAGGTATTAAAATATAGAGTTAAAATTTAGTGGATAGAATGATAACAATGGCAGAAGTTCTCAACACAAGAAGGCACAATGATCACCAATCGGCCAAGAATAATAAACAGGGGTAGACAGATGGGAAAAATCATCCTTCGCTCATCATCCACGCATAGAAAAGCAGGGTGTTAGGATCTATAGGTCTATTAACACCAAAGTGACGACCGTTAATCCGGCTCCTGGCTGACTGCTAAGGAGAGGACTGATGAGCTAGGGATGAGGGCGAAGTAAGAAGTGCAAACTCATCACAAAATCAATAAAACCATAGAGCGGTCACAATATGCAAGGATCGAAATCCAAGGGAATCAATCAACAACGAGATTAAGGCTATGGGGAATTAAGTTATCAATTAAAATGCTAAGTCAACATTTTCTTTACCCAATTAAAATACAGAATTGAAAGCGTGATGTATAATAAGAATCTACCATGTAGAATCCAGTAAGCGTACTGTATCCCAATTCATCCACTCTGATTCGTTGTCCCACGCGCTCCATGCATCTCTCGCTTGCTGATCGATGAGACCTCACCAGTACCTCCCAGCCAATGCTAGGGGTACTCTTCTTCCCCCTTAGCCCCCCAAGATGCAAAGGGGACACATACACTAAACCATAGATCATCTAGCTCCAAGCTCACCTCGCAAGGCTGAGCTACCACTCCTCACCGAGCTGGGTATCCCAACTCCCACAAGCTAAATTAGTCAAGTCTAAAATTCTGCAGCGTAACGTTACACATAACATAAGAGAACCATCCTCCTCCTTCTCCCTCCTTTATATAGAGTTTCTAAGTCATTTACTTTCCCAAAATCTCGTTTAATTTATTGTTCAATAATTTAATTCATAACAATCCTCCTCGTACATGTGTCACCCATCCACTTCATTGCACCATAAATTAATTTCATTAATTAATTAATTACTCCTATTTCCCTCACCCACCTAAAAGCATTCCTAGAATCGCTCCTAGGTGTCTGCATATTCCCTTACACATTTTAATGACTTACCCCCTTACTAATTCACTAGTTGAGTTCAATTTAGAAAGTTCTTAAATTAAAAATACCTTACTAAGTTAGTCTTTCTGCTTTTTCCTTATGTTTCCCTTTCTCTTTATGTTTCCCGCTTTTTCATAGTTTCCTAATTCTTTTAAATTTTCTTCTTTCCCTTTTCATTTAAAACTCAAATTGGCAAGTGTAGAAAGTTACCTTTTTCCCCTTTTTCTTTTTAATTAATACATTTTTAATTAGCATATGTAACAAAACAATTATTTCCCCCTTTTCCCCCTTTTAAATTTTATCCCCGAAAATATTTTTTTATAAATTAATTGAATTGCTTACCCCCTTTTCGTCACATGATTAATGATGATTACTTTTATTGTTTATTTATTTTTATTTAAATATATATTTATTTATCACAAGTATCACTTACCTAGATTTTAATTTTCGAGGTTGGGTGACATTTTATTAGGGAAATTGTTTTTAAATCTTTATTATCACGTTATTTGTTCTAAGGCCATCTAGATTTCTTCAATTATTATTTAAAAATGTGACGTTCCCTTTAGGACGCACTAGGTTCTCCAAGGGTGCCACTCACCTCATTTTGTTTCCCTTGCGCGACGTTCCCTTCAGGACGCACTACATGCTAGAAGGGTGCCACTCACCTCTTTCCATTTTTCTGTAACGAACCGCCTCGTTACGACAATCATTCTAGTAACAGGTGCAAAGATTTTTTTTTTTTTATGCGTGCGCGCGTGAAGCAGTAGCAACATAATGAACTGTATGACGCCACTCGACCAACTACAAGACTCAATCACGAGGTTCGGCCAAGAACGCTGAAGGCCTCAATGAGAACTACAACAACACAACCATAGGCAGAGGTGCACAACGCAGACACTCAGCGAAAAGTAAAACTGACCACTAATACGACTGACCTCCCGCCCGTCCTACCCTGCAAGGTTAGGACCTCCAAGACACATAATCAACGCTCAAGCCCGGTTTCCCATCGTCTTTAACCATTTAAGGTCTCAGGGCTGG
>ML802814.1:41529-78678 GCA_009831015.1 Picea engelmannii
AAACACATCTGACGGCGAGCACCACACTCGCAGAACCGACAACAGACACCTATGACTCCATGCATTGGCACAAGGGAAACTGGGCGAAACATGCATAAAACAACAAGGAGAAATGACTACCCGCTCGACATGAACATGACCATGCCTACAAGATAAGGGACAACATCCCCATCCCAATACAACAACCTTGAAGGCCATTTAACTAGAACCTCGATGGCGCACAACCAAACGCTTGAAGGTGTTACAACCCAACACCAACAACAACTACAATGAGAAAATGCCCACCACGGGTAGCACTGACTCCGACCAAGTTATCGTTCACCTATATTCATTAGGGAACGCAATGAACCCCTCCTCAGGGATTAGGTCTTTGCCAGATGATAGGCGTGATAACAACCGTGGTGCAACAACATAACAATATCCTCAACACCAGCTAAAATCAACGTGCTAGGAAATCAACTTAACCATTCCAACACATGACGATTAACCCTAGCACCCAACCAACAAGTCAACAATATGACTAAGACAATCATACGATGCTAAAAATCTCTTGCGCAACAAATCAATCTGAGCACGGAAAAAGATTATCATTAACACATGCAACTCGAGGAAACTGTAATCGAAATCCCATGGTGAGATAAGTATCTAATGCTATCCTTTAAAAATGAACTACACAAATTTAATTGTTGTCCTTACATAAAAAAATTGCAGCCCCTTAATGACCTTGTCATCCTTTAATTTAAAACTGAAATAGATATAAGTATTTTTCCTCATGATGAGTTCGCTATATAGCTAAGAATTCATAAAACAAGTTTTAAATGATTGGTGAATATTCTAAAGTTCGCCAATAAGAAAATCATCAATTTTCTATAAGAAAGCCAACAAATTCACGCTGCCAATAGTACCAATGGCTATCTCTAAGTAAGTTGTTGTCCAATAAAGAAGTTACTCTCCACTAATTATATGTGAGAAGGCTGTAAGTTAAATACCTAAAATCGCAAAGTCAAATATATTATTTGATGTCATTTAAAGATGCGATAGGCATAATTGATATAAGACATAAAGGAAATAGTGTGAACAAGTGTAAGGGTAAATATGTACAACAGAGTGAAATAGGGATACATATATCACAAGTAAAAGGTAACGATGGGTGTGGATATACAATGTAAATATAGGGTAAAAATACATGGTGAAAATATATATCGCGAAGTGTACAAATTGGTATCGTTGTCTAATTTTTTTAAATTACAAAAATAAATTGCTTCGGAAAATAATATGGCTACAATGGTATCATCATAGTATTTATCATAAGCAAAATAAACGTTGTCAAGTATTAGAACGGGTCATGTTCATAATTCTGGAACACAGGGTTGGATATCCGGATCACAAGGTAATAATTGAGATGCATATTTTAATGGAGGATACACTAAAAAAGCAGAGCCATAACCATCCTTACCCCAGGCCAATCCAGTCAACGCTGACACACTACAAGAACTGTCCAACAATATACCCTATACAAATATAGGGACATAACACTTTTATACATATTATATGAATTTTCTATCAAAATTACTTTCAACGATATAAATTCACTACCCAATTACACAGGTGACATTGTTTATTACAGAAATCGCTGTCAACTGATATAGACATAAATATAGTTGCGTGCATTACCCATAATCGAGTGCAAATATGGGAGTGTGAAGGATAATCCTATCACTAATTGACCAAAACGAAAAAATGTCTAAACTGTAGTATCTAGATTCAAAACAGATACAATGCCAATATCAAGCATGGTAAATGATGAAATCTACAAGCATGACTGTGAATGATATTGCGAAACAACCCATAAAATGCTACCCAACTAGAGATAACTACGCAATATCCTTGTATTTTTAGTGGATAACATTAACTAACACCCTTTTTAGACTTTCAGTAGGTCTTTGATGTACAACAACATTATGTAGAGAAGCAATGCAATGAATGAACCGCAGATTCTGATTTTACAACCACTTACGAGTAGTAAGTAGTAAGTACTACTAAACTATTTTTTTATGTAAAAGATTCAACAAGATTGCAAGTGCCTCTTCCCAGAAGAGAAAGAAAGGATTCTAATTGACTTATAAAAATATATAAGAATCCAAAAATACTCCAATACTGTAATGGAAATAAGTTTGGTGGAAAGACAGTCATCCATAAAATGGAACTTGGACAAGCCTACAATTCCCTTCCTTTTACAATATTTTCGTGAATGCCCTTTTTCCAAAACAGATGCACAACTGAACTTGGTGTCTATGAGGGGTGGTTACTAGAAAACAAATTACACATGTATACCTTAACAAAGATACTAATCATGTACAACTCCAACTCATAACAAACTAAAACATAGATCATGTGTGTGAAGACAATAGTTGCATTTCTCTAATAGCTGCGTGCATTTCTAGACATAAGGAGATTAGCTTACATATTCAGTGTGAATCCTAGAAAGAAAGAATCTTTTTTTTTTCTTTTTGAAAAATAGGTTGTCCACAACATTTACATTCTCATGGATGCATTTTGTCAAGTGCATAACCTCCACGCCTAAACATTTTTCATAACTTAACCATGATGCAGTGATTAACATATTGAAATGCAGGGAGTAACAATAATGAAATCATTGGCATTCTATGTTTAAATTCTCTTTGATTAAGAGAGTAATCCCACTGTCAATCCAATATCAAAACGAAAACATAAATTTCCAAGAAAGGTATTAAAATACAGAGTTAAAATTTAGGGGATAGGAATGATAACAATGGCAGAAGTTCTCAACATAAGAAGGCGCAATGACCACCAATCAGCCAAGAACAATCAATAGGGGTCGACTGTTGGGCAGAAGCATCATTCTCTCATCATCCATGTACATAAAAGAATGGCATTAGGATCTAAAGGTCTATTAACACCGAAGTGACGATCGTCGATCCAACTCCGGGATGACTGCTCAAGCGAGGATTGGTGAGCTAGGGACGAGGGCAAAGTAAGAAGCACAAACTCATCACAAAATCAATAAAACTATAGGGTGGTCACAACATGCAGGGATCTTAAGCCAAGAGAATCAATCAACAACGAGCTTAAGGCTATGGGGAATTAAGTTATCAATTAAAATGCTAAGTCAACATTTTCTTTACCCAATTAAAATATAGAATTGAAAGCGTGAGGTATAATAAGAAGCTACCATTTATAATCAAGTAAACATACCATATCCCAAGTCATCTGCTTTGAGTCGTTATCCCACGCGCTCCATGCAGCTTTTGCTTACCGACCGATGAGACTTCACCGGTACCTCCCAACAAACGATAGGGGTACTCTTCTTCCCCCTTATCCCCCCAAGATGCAAAGGGGCCACACACATTGAACTAGAGATCAGCTAGCTCCCAGCTCACCTAGCAAGGACGAGCTACCACTCCTCACCAAGATGGGTATCCCAACTCCCACAAGCTAAGTCAGTCAAGTCTAAAATTTTGCAGCGTAACGTTAAGCATAACAGAAGAGAACCATCCTCCTCCTTTTCCCTCCTTTATATAGAGTTTCTAAGTCATTTACTTTCCCAAAATCCCATTTAATTTATTGTTCAATAATTTAATTCATAAAAATCCTCCCCGTACATGTGTCACCCATCCACTTCATTGCACCATAAATTAATTTAATTAATTAATTAATTACTCCTATTTCCCTCACCCACCTAAAAACATTCCTAGAATCGCTCCTAGGCGTCCCCATATTCCCTTACACATTTTAATGACCTACCCCCTTACTAATTCACTAGTTGAGTTCAATTTAGAAAGTTCTTAAATGAAAAACACCTTACTAAGTTAGTCTTTCTACTTTTTCCTTATGTTTCCCTTTCTCTTTATGTTTTTCACTTTTTCCTAGTTTCTTAATTCTTTTAAATTTCTCTCTTTCCCTTTTCATTTAAAACTTGAATTGGCAAGTGTAGAAAGTTACCTTTTTCCCTTTTTTATTTTTAATTAATACATTTTTAATTAGCATATGTAACAAAACAATTATTTCCCCTTTTTCACCCTTTTAAATTTTATCCCCCAAAATATTTTTTTATAAATTAATTGAATCGCTTACCCCCTTATCCTCACAATATTAATGATGATTATTTTTATTGTTTATTTATTGTTTATTTTATTTTTATATAAATATATATATATTTTTTATCACAAGTATCACTTACCTAGATTTTAATTTTTGAGGCTGGGTGACATTTTTTTTTTTTTTTGTTAATTTGTGCGGGACCTGTTGGCTACGCGATTAACCTGTGGCTTGAGAAACCACGACTCAGGGGCATCTAAGCCATCAAAATCAACCGGGGATCGCACCTGGCCTGAGCCACACCAACCCTTAACATGGTTGGATTTTTTGTCCCCGCAAGTTTCGAACCGGTGACTTTAACAACACAAAGTGGCTTAACAACACACTCCATCACCGACTTTCCTACACCTCGGGGACTGGCTGGGTGACATTTTATTAGGGAAATTATTTTTAAATATTTATTATCATGTTATTCGTTCTAAGGCCATATAGGTTTATTCATTTATTATTTAACAATGCAACGTGCCCTTCAGGACGCATTAGGTGCTCCAAGGGTGCCACTCGCCTCCTTCTATTTCCCTTGCGCGACGTGCCCTTCAGGACAGACTACATGCTCTAAGGGTGCCACTCGCCTCTTTTTTTTTTCTTGTGCAGCGTGCCCTTTAGGACGCACTACATGCTCCAAGGGTGCCACTTGCCTCTTGACTGACTTGGTAGACATAAAAAACCCCTAGATTCAATACTCCGCTAGGTGATTTTTTGGGAGACTAAGGGCCTCTAAGGAATAAGGCCCATGCCTTATTGCGCACCCCTTAGAATCATCATGAGCGACTGTCGCAGTCTGCCCTCATGATATCATGGGTCTTCTCAAACTAGGTAGTCCTTAACCTATAGTTCGAGCCACAGAGGGAGTGCTAGTAGGTTGTGGCAGGGTTTTTGTCCACACCTCTCCCTCAACATCTCTGGTTATCGTGCGTGACCCCTCTACTCCACATGTGAGTCTGGTCGACAAGATATCATCAGCCTACATCATCAATGAATAATGTCAGAAATAATATCCATAATCATATCATCTAATCAAATGCACAAGTGTCATATATATACAACAATCAAACCCCAATAGTCCACTACCTGACTCGATCCAGAGTCCAAGGGTTTCATCAATGCCTCAGCATCCTCGAGGTCCAAATCCTGCACACTCAGGAGAACTAAGTCAATATCACATGTCTAAGTCAATATAAAAAAATAACATATAATCACATCCATAATGCCTCATAATAATAATCAAATGTCAAAGGTATAATAATCTGGATCTCTTGCAAGCAAGTGTCCTCAAAGAATAAGTTCACTCAGTGCGCGCAAGAGTGGGATGTTACAATAAAATATAAATAGAATTCATTTTGGAATGAGTAAATAAGGAGAAACTTCTATGATTATATTTAGGAAGGGTTAACACATAGAAATAAACTAACCCCTCATTCAAACCAGCCAGAGGAGGGAAGGTGGTCTACATGATTGAGGACAAGAAGAAACACCTCGATATAAAGAATCTTCCTGAGTATAGTGGAAAATTACACTTGATAACCACAGTTGGGTGTGATGGGAGTAAAGACAACTCAAAGTTATGATATCTTCACATATAAAAACGTGTAACAAAAAATATAGATGGTAACTACAAATGGGTGTAAATATGACTCAGAGTTATGATGTCTCCTTCCTAAGTAAATCTTGCAAATGTAGGAAACTGGAACAATGTCTAGTACATGCCTCAAACCATAAGTCTTTGCCAGTCCAAAAGTCTAGTTTAACTGCGAGACAACGATATGGATAACTTATGACTAATTTGTAGATATAATAAAACTCAACAATTCAACAGATAACGAAGAACCAACTAACAAAAATATAAAGAACCGATAAAACAAGGAGATGATGATAACCATAGTTAACAAAGACAATGTTTTAATGTCTCACAAATTATTCAAACCTCAAAGATTTATCAAGCTTACCTCTTGCAGAGACAGGAACTCGAAATCGTAGCCAAGTTGAGCGATACACCAAGAAGCGATTATTTTCCAAACAACGTGTAGCAGACCCCTTCACAGATTTACCTCTTAAGATACCTAAATAGAGTGTAGGCGGGGATTTATTGTAAAACTTATATGAGCTTAAGTATGCTCTCTAACCAACATGACCTAAGTTAATAAACTTCAAGGAAAATTTGTAGCTAAAACCTGGAGAAGACCTAGTGCTTTTACCCATCCTAGTGTGAAATGAGGAAGGAATTCGGTTTCATAAACTTGAAACTTATCTCAAAACAAAGCACTGGGAAGACTGTAAATAATTGAATGTGCAGAGTATGATGGTAAGTAAACCTAGTGGCGTGTCAAACGTATAGCGACTCCAACACATTAAGAAGCACTAAGTTGGAACAATTGGATAAGGACTAGAGAGCCTAAATCTTGGGTATAGTCCACCTCCCTTGTCCGGAAATTAACTAAATGATTGAAACCAATGACTGGTTGGGTGGAGGTCGTATGAAGGTTTGTGGAGAATTAACCATGTTTTCCATCACTTAAATTTTGAAACCCGAGTGTACACTCGTTCCTTAATAATTGATTTGACCCAAAAGTATAATCATTCTCACCATAATCCTGAGTACCTTAGACAATTACAAATGCTGCAGTTTCTCTTTGTATAGGAAGTGTGATGCAGGAGCATCGTCATCAAAGCACAAGTGGAGGAAAACTCGGATCCCTAGCACGCATTTTGAAGTGTTTTTTAAATTTGAAAGATGGAATGTCACGTAATATCTGAAAAGATTGTAATTAAAGAAGATCTTAAATTTTCTGAGGTTGAACCATCGTGTGATATCGATGGAGATTGTATTTTCTTTAATGTAGCTAGTTACAATATAGATATGAAGCATTCACTCTTATCTACCTATACCGATCATTTATTGTAATAAGCCTTAGTAGTTGAAAGCTTTTAATTTGATAGGATAACACTAAGGTAATCGGAGGGAAACGATCTATGAGCTCGTTTTGTATAAATAAATGTATTGTATGCCCAAATGAGGTTGTTGAAAGTTATTTGAAGTTGTTGTTGTTGAGCTGTTGAATCTTATCAGAGTTGTATGAGCCCATGTACATATAATTTGAATGAATATAATAGAGAATTGTTGATCCAAATGTTTGGTGTTGTTGTTACTATTTCTATTTGAATGAATGGTAGGTTTATGTTATTACTTGTTCTTGTGTTATGAATGCATTTACATGGTTGAATGTATGAATCTGTGAGGATTTAGATAAGTTTCAATTGTTTCTCTTCATGATCTTATGCAAGGAGTGCATATTTTCTATAAGGAGTGCATTGACAGAGTCTATTTCAAATCAAAAGCTCATAAGAGATAAAATGAAGCTTTTGTATGCAAGGAGTGCATAAGTGTCTACAAGGTGTGCGTTGACAGAGTCTATTGTGACTTAGAAGCTTAGGAGAGATAACTTGAAGTTTTATTTGCAAAGAGTGCAGGAGACCTCGCAAGTTGTGTGTAGGTAGAACACACTTAGAGTCATATTGTGAAGGAGGAAAAATCGAGTCATGTAAGAACTCTTGCAAGGAGTGCACATTCTCTCATCAAGGTTTAAGTTGGAAGAAGACCCATTGCAAGGTGTGCACATAGTCAAAATTAGACTAAGTGTCGAAGAATTCATTCTGAGGATTTAAAGTGTTCAAGGAGGAACAAGCTTAGAAGAGATAGTGGGTGAAAAATATTCAGTAGGGAGGAGACCATTGAAAATTTCCCAATAAAAGAGAAAGATCCATTCAGAGGAATCAAGATCTTTCCAGATCGTGATATCTAGGGAAGTTTCATGGAGGATAGGCATAGAGTCCTTTGGCCTTTTGTCTATTCGAAGGTTTAGAAGTGTTTAAAGAGTGGGGATTGCTGAAGTCCTAAAGCCACAAAGAAATCCTAGCCATAATTATCAAGGAGTATACATGTCAGCAAACCGTAGATTCCAAGAGATAAATCTCCAGAAGATTTGCGTGGAGGAAAAGGAAATTTCTGTGAAGTCATGAAGAGATGTACACGTGGAAAAGATTCGTGTACTTTGGAAGAAAATCACTTCAGGGAAAAGTTTGTGGGAGGTGATGCAAGATAATCATTGGAAGGCACATGGAGCAAGACCTATCATCATCTGGGAATTTGTACGAGATCTCAACACTGGCATTTGCAACCAATATTTTGAAATCTGCCTTAACTCTGCATTGGAAAAAAATATTTTGAGGCATGCTTGAGTGATCGCGGGTGAAGTGGGAGTTTCCACTCTTTCTCTGGAATGTGACTGGTCTATATAGTCATTAGGTTAAGTTTTAGAGTAGACAAGTAGCCAAGGGAAACCCTAAGAGCCCTCTGAGATAAATAGAGGTTTTGTATGCCCAAATGAGGTTGGCTGCAGGGTAGATATATGCAAGTTATATAGCTGCAGGTTGGTAGGAGATTTCTGAGTTTTTCAATTTTTGTTTTGATTACAGTTGTAGCCATTTTCACTTATGAATATAACAGAGAAAATTTGACCCAATGCATGGTGTGAACATTGTTTTACAATTCTCTGTTATTGTGTTTTCATGAATGAATGAACTAATTTCATTATGAGTATAAGGAACTGTGAATGTTAGGATAAGTTTCAATTGTTCCTCTTCTATTGAAGTGGTGCAAGGTGTGCACACAGAACACAAGGAGTGTGTTGACGGAATATGTTTTGGTTCCGAAGCTCAGAAGAGATAGAACAAAACTTTCCCTTTGTAAGGAGTGCAAAGAGACTTGTGCAAGGTGTGCACAGTCGTCTGCAAGAATTTGAACCTTTTGTAAAGATCCGGTGCAAGGAGTGCACAGATACGAGATTCAACTAAGTGTCTAAGGGAATTTTCGAGAATTCAAAGAACAAGAAAAGGAGGATTCTAGGAGGGAGAGAGGAATTTCTCTTCGAGAAATCCTTTGGATCTGATTTATCGAAATCCCTAAAATGCAAGGAGTGTGCGGGAAATCGAAGTCTTTACGAGACCAAGCTCAGAAGGAATAACGCTTTTCATAAGTGTTAAAGAGATCCAAGAAATGGACTCACAGGAGGGACAAAGGTCGAGGTCTTTGAATCCTTTGAAAATATTCTAATTTCGAAGAAAGCGTAAATTCAAGGGGAAAGATCTGGACCATCTGATCAGTGTCCAAACAACTAGGAGAAAGAGTAGAGGAGGAAAGATCTCAGTCGTTCGGTCTGAGCGCAGAGAAACCATAGCCACTCGATCAAGGTAAAGTGCACTAACACTAAGATTTGAGAGTACACAGGAGGAGCAGGGTTACAAAATTACGAAATCATCAGAACCATCCATCAAGGGGGAAACGTGGCAAGAGATGAGTGTTTCGCTGACTCGTGACTTAGGGAAGTCAAAGACAAAGTTATAAGAACTTGCGAATCACAAAATCATGATTGGATCACAGTCTTTGATCAGAGGAGGGAGTTGGACCATAGATCTGGTCTTGTTGGGAGTTCACAACTTAGGATATAGGAACTAGGAGTTCTAGGAACTCATGAAATCTGAGGTCACGATTTGATTTGAGCCATGAAATAAAGGAGAGATATGGACCGTTGGTTTCCCAGGTTGATATCAAGAGTTCAGACCTCAGGAGGATGTAGGTGAATCTAATTGGGAGTCCCCGATACACGAAATCGAAACGTTCTCGGAAGTTTTGTCCCATGGTCATAGTGAAGGGTCACATCAACGAAGGAAAATAGAGGGGCTAGCATGCGCTAGGCTCCTTTCGGTATTTCAAAGGTTGAGAGAGTCGGGTTGACTCACATGAAAATACCCAATACTCAAAATTTTTGAACACCTTTTGAGTTAGGTAAGTGGTCACAGTCGTGGTCATAAGAAGGAAGAGGCTTAGCTAGAGAAGAGCTAGCACCTAGTTGGGGTGGATTTTGAAAAATTCTTAGGAGAGAGCCCACAGGTCTCATATGACCTGTGCATTTGGAGAAAGGACCTATGTAAGTAGGTTTGGGGTCTATCAGAGACTCGGAGAGTTAATAAAACTCAGTTTCTTGATCGATCCTAGACCGGGAGGTCACGTAGCCCTTAGGAGAGAAGGGGGGTCTGCATCAAGTGGTATCAGAGCTGAAGTTTTTCTTACAGAAAACTGGCAAAGGAGAGGAGACAGAAGAACTTGAAGTTGTACTCTGTGTGTGATGGATAGTCAACACAATGCCAACAAGGAGTCAAGCGGAAGCACCTTTAGCCAATCGATATGTGGAAAGGGAGATGCAAGAACTTCGTTCAATATAAGAGGTGATGGAGGCAACACGGAGATGAGAACTTGATACTGGAGACATCAACGATGTAGAGATTGAAGCAGTAGAAGTCAAAGAAGCTGCAGGAGAGAATTTCACTGAAGAACGCTTGTTGAGAGAAGCTGAGATAGAGGTCCCAATGTATGAAGGCAATTTATATGATGAAGAGTTGTTGGATTAGATAAGATCCATGGAAAAACATTTCGATTATCAAGATGTCGATGAAGAGAGAAAGGTGAAACATGTTGTCACCTGGCTCAAAGGACATGCAACACTGTGGTGGGATGAACTACAGTATGAGAGGAGGAGCCAAGGTAAATAGAATATAAGGAATTGGGACAAAATTGTAGCTAAGATAAAGGCTAAGTTCATGCCCAAATATTATTAGATCAATCTATTGAGGAAGATGTAGAACCTAAGATAGAAAGGGATGAAAGTTAAGGAGTACAAAGAGGATTTCTATAGGATGAACATCAGAACTGGAAAAAGGGAGAGAAATGAATAAAACATTGCCATATATACAAATGGCCTGAGATATGAAATCAAGGATGAGCTCAGCATGATGTCAGTAAAGATGATGGAGGATGCTTATCAGTTTGCACTGAAGGTAGAGGAGAAGTTGGCCAGGAAGAAAAGACAACAAGGAAGAGGAAAAGGCCCAGCCCCAACCATAGGTAAGGGAGTTACCCATGACAAGGCACATATGTCTAAGGATGAGGCTGAAAAACCACAAAGTCACTCGAAAAGAGGAGAAAATTCTCGAGGAAGACAGGGTGGGGGAAGAAGTTCTTCTAGAGGAAGAGGAAGAAGAGGAGGAGGAGAAGTAAGATGCTATGCCCGTGGAAATACATGACACATGTCTTGGCAATGTCCCGAGAAAAATAAGGAATGAGGAGTTGAAGCTCACATTTCAGAAGCATAGAGAAGAGATGTTGAAGCAGAAAGAGCAGAGGATGGAAGATCCCTGATGTTGAGGAAATTTCTATTGAAACCAAAGGAAGAAGTTGAAAGGCCAGTGTAGAGGAATACGTTAGAAAAACAGGACCGTGGAGAAATAAAATAAAACAAATGCAGAAAAAAAACACAGAAGATACACAATACAATAGAGACACAGATTTACATGGTTCACCCAGTGTGGGCTACGTCCACTAGAAAAATTTCCAGGTCCTTCCTTTATTATTATCCAGCATATGAAGGGATACAACCTACAAAAAACCTGCTGTAACTTCCTCTTCTTTCTTTCACAGTCTCCTATCTCGGAATACAATATTCACCATCAACCATAGCCGCAATACATTTCCCTCGGAAAAGAGGGTTGCCTTCTAGGGAAAAAAACCCTAACATAATCTCTACCGTTGGATCTGTGACCTTATAATGAACAGTCCATATTTACAATGAAATTACAATATACATTTACAAGGAAAGTTTTCCTTCAGGGGCTTCACCCCCGAACCCCCGCTTGCCCCCAGACCCCCCAGCCGGGGGGATAGCCCCCCCGGACCCTGCAGTGGGGGTAACCCCCCTCTGCACTCCCCCACGTGGAAGAGTGTGCATACTTCTGGTGTGTAAATACTTCATGGGGTATAAACACGGTTGAAAGCAAGGACCTATGAATCAGGAAGATAATTAGGCTCCACAACCAACAGAATAGTCTCTTCAGAATAGCTTGCAAGACTAAAGACAAAGTATGCAAGGTGATAATTGACAGTGGGAGCACTGTTATAGCGAGATTAGCCTCGCCATTTCTATCTTGCACAGAGGTCCTTTTTCCATTTCCCTATGCAGACTTGTCATCCATTTTTGATGAATCCAGAGCCAAAAATATACATTGTTCCACATATACGCTCCCTATCAGTTATGCAAGATGTGTATATGTTGGTTGTTCCACTACAACCCATGTACATTGGGATTTGTGCCAAAAAATACAAAATGAAGTCAGGTTTCCATGTCACGATAGAAGATATCTGATCCTTTGCCTTCCACATACTGGAAACGTTTCAACTTGACCCTTCAGTTTCATTCTGAAGGCTATAAAAGCACAATTTCAAGCTATGGAAAAGAGGAGAAAGCATTCAACTTTGAGAACAAAGTTACTCTGGAGAAATTACTTCATATTGATTCTTCATCCCTTTGTCCCTCAAGTCTGAACATAGTGTTCATCCCCCAAGCTCTTTCCCTATTATTGAGAGAACCTCATTGACTCTCTCTTGTGAGCTTTCCTTTGGTGGAGGATTGAAGTGTTGGAGGCCCAGTTGGAAGGAACTTGGTTTCGAACCATGCTGACATGGAAGTTTGTAATGTTGTCACTTCTACTAATCAATTATTAATAGAAATACTCCTTTTTTGTCCTATTGGTATATTGAAAATGTATGATTATTATCCATGGGCATGTTTGTAATGTTTATTGATGGATTATGCTATCTAATGTGCTAACCCCTTTATATCATCACTATATACTTTCTCTTCTCATTTGTTAATAACTTATTGTAGGTATAAAGCTTTGGGTAGAAGTGCTCAATGGTGGAACACCATCAAACATTAGATCGAGGTGGGCCTCTTTCTTATCTTGCACATTAGTTTATATAGCATATGTTGGAATTAAGTTGATTTATGCAGTCATACCTATCTGTTGTGGTTTACCCTTGGCCATAGAGAGTTTTTCCCTCATAACAGAATTGGCGAATCCAATGGGGAGAGATCTTCCTTCTAAGGATTGAAGTACTTTTTCTTCCTACATTTCTCTTTTTCCTTTATGTTTCTTGTTGTATCAGTACTTGACATATTATGTTCACTCTGGGTCTGATTTTTCATCCTTCTTGCCTTTTATTGGCCTTGTTTTAAATCATATATTCTCTTTTTTCCCCAGACACTCGCGTATACACGCTTGTTGTCTTACTTCAGGATGTGTATATACACTCTGTTCTCCTGAACAGTCGCGTATACCACTTCCCTTTGCTTGTTTTCTTGGTTTAGTGGTTGTTGGGTGAGTTTTGAGGATTTTTTAGCCTTCTTAAACCTCTGTAGTGTCTGTTGAGTTTCTCTAGGTTGACAGGAAACCTTTTGGGAGTTGAATTTTTGGGCATAGTCTTTCTCTTTGTTTTTCATCCTTATCGTCCTTGAACCCTGGGTTGTTTGCTTGGTTGTTTGATATTTTGCTCGAGTTATTTCATTTATACACAGTAGAATTTAGATATCAGGTTGCTTTACATTACATGCATTTTCTCTTTAATATATTGAAAATACAAAAAATATGGCATTTTTCATTGGTTAACATTTTTGTCTTTGATCCTTTATCATCAGCTTAGTTCATTTAGCAAAATATTGCATTTTACTTTTGAATTGCAGAGTTGAAATTGAAAATTGCTCTGCTTTTATTAGCATATCATTCATTGAAGAGTTAAAGATAGACTTTGCATTATATTCATATCCATTTTCTTGCAGATTCAAAACATCATGAGTTTCTCTTCCATACCTTTTTGAGTAATCACGGCCAATAAAATTTACACTTTAAACTAAAATTGATTAGTCACGATTTTATTTTTTAGGGTGCACAAACTAGTATAGGATTTAGTGCCTTGGAATAGAATTTTGTGAGTAAACTTCTCCAAGGCAATTAAATCAACATATGTGTCTGAGATAGGGAGTTGAGAAGTCCATTGTATAATTTGTAATATCAGGAGGCTCCACTCACACCAGAGTTAATCACGAGGTCACGTGAAGTTAGTTGAAGGGATAACCCCTGGATACTCACATAGCGTCAGATATATTTCTGTGGATTTTTTCGTATTTGGGGATCTTGCTAGTACCCATACCTCTGTGAGAGGCGGTGCTTCCAATGTTTTGGGATTTTCTAACCTACCCATATGGTGATCTGGACTTATGATTGCTCTCCTGTGCATCGGTTATACAGTGGTTTATTAGTTGCTTGACTTAGGCATCTCATAGGTTACTTGTAGGGGTTATTTTGCTTGTACCCTGGGTCAGATAGGGGTCGGACAAATCACAACCTTTATGGAGGATTACCTCTCTGGGGGGATCTGACCGACTGGTTGGTAGGCCTATGAGGGCCCCTATAATTGATTCTGTTACCTCCAAACTTTAGTGGGGAGTCTCAGGTCCCTCTTGGATGAGACATACCTTCTTTAGCGAGGGAGGCCACTCAACCACTTTATCCCATTTGCATGCATATTGGCCGTTTGAATTTTTGGTATGTTCTTTGACTAATAGTTGGCCTTATAATATATTTTTGTTTTTTAGAGTCATAAGTCGTCATGGAGTCGAACCAGCTTCCTCGTTGGTCCTGTCGATTGTTACAGTTACCAACAGTTTTCGAGTTCTTTCCTTCTAAAAGGCATAGAGTTATCAGGTGTGGTACACACACATCCACATTTCAGACTTGTGGGTCCACAAGGAAGAGTATTGATCCCAATATTCAAAACATTGGGAGTTCTTCGACTCCCATACCCACAATAATTAATGGCACCCCTTCGACTCCTGCAACCACTACAGTTGCAGGGCCAAAGGCTTATACCAGTACGATGGCTCGACCTATAATTAATGCTTCATCTCTTCCCTCAAACCCTTTTGGGGGTTTAGGACACTCGCCGGGTTACAATGTTCAGTCCATCCCTATGGATTCTAGTCCATTTTCTTATGGTATGCCTAACTTCACGTCGCAGTTTCCAACTTCCATTCCAACTATTGGCCCTAACACTAGCTTTGGGCTTGGGGGCACTACACCTCCTTACACTCCTTTCCCATTTGGTGGTTCTCATATTTCCCAAGCCAATCCTAACTTAGGAAGTGTCCCTTTTCTTAACCCCAAGTCCAATCCTTCTACAGCTGGATGGAACAACACAGCTGGCGGACAAGTTCTGCCTTACATCCCTACCCCCTTGGTGCCGATTATGACCAATAATTTTGGCATTATGAATCCACTTCAATCCTCTGGGTTCCCACCTGGAGGAGGTCAGTCTTACACTTTGGGCAACCCCCAACCCGGATCCAATCCGATTGGGGGAAATTTTCAAAACCCCCAGCTCGTATCTAATCTAGCCGGGGGAAATCTTCATAACCCTTATGAGAACATTCAACTACCCATTCGTTACAATGCTATCATGGGAAATGGTACATTGAGCTACCTAGGGGGACATATGGGTCATTTCATCAGTTGGTGCTAGCCTTTCTCAACCACATTCAACTACCCATTCGTTACGATGTTGGCCTTGAACTTTTGTATACTTTACACCAGGGTACCGCCACTCACATCTAGGACCATATCCAGGAATGGAGTAGGCAGAAACGATTGATTAAGAATCCTATACCCCTGACCTTTCTTCTAGAATGGTTCCTAAAGTCTTTGCATGCTCCTATCTCAAAGGATGTTTCTACTTTTGGGGTCTTCAGCGAGGAAGAAGCCATATTCAGAGCCCAACAATTATATTTAATATACGCTCAGTCTGGGATGTTATATCCTCTTCTTCCAGATGCACCGCAGCCAAATCATGATCCTAGACAGAATCTATGACCTCATTCTGATGGCATCATAGGGTCCATCAATGTAAAGCCTGCAAACTCAACAACAAAGTCTGTCAGAGGGTCAGCTTCTCCAGGATCCTCCAAACCCACCCAGTCGACGGATGTACATTCTGTGCAATCGGCGAAGAACCCAACTGGAGACCAGCAATCAGATGGGAATAAAAGGAAAGATCAAAACAATCATAAGGGTGGGAAGAATAATAATAAACCCAAGGACAAAGATAATAATGGGAAGCAAAATGATAACGCTGGAGAGGGAAAGAAAGAGAAATGTAAGGTGAATTTTCCTTGTAAACTTTGTACTGATGACCACCTTACACATTTATGCCCCAAACTCGCGGAGGCTGTGAGAATTTTAAACCTACTGCCCATTCTGTTGATGAATCCATTCCCACACAATCATCACTTAGCCTCGAGCTCTTCGAACGCCAGAAATGCGCCCAGTGGAGGTCAAAACCCACTGTTGCAAGATGGGAACCATGTTTGTATCAATATGGTCGATGCAAAAATCGATGTAGCCACTCGTTCTCGAGATTATATCTCTTCAAAATCTAGTACTGGCCTAGAAGCTCCTCCCCCCCTCCAGAGACAAACTTACATATTTAGAAACCATATCCACCTCCTCGTATTCCGAAAGGAGTACTCAAGCGCTCTACCCACAATCCTAATGCTAGAGCCACCCAAAACTACTCCATTGTTGAGGATCTGGGCCAAAAACCTTGTGCGATGTTGGATTTGGAGGTACTTCAGACATGTCCATCATAGAGGAATGCCTTGCTGTCTGCCTTAGGATCTCTAGAGCCTAGTGGCTCAAAACTTATCAAGTTTGATGTCATGGATGTGAAGCCTCCCTTACCCTATCATGTGGCTTTCCAAATCCACGTGGAGTATTCCAAGTATACTATCAAACGAGCAGTCGTTGATGAAGGTGATGCCACCTCCATGATGTCTCTAGTCTGTTGGAAATCTCTTGGTTCTTCGACCCTTTCCAAGTCGTCGAACATGTTGAATGCATTTGACGGTCATTCCTTTCTCCCTCATGGTATTCTCCCTGCCTTTCCAGTCCGGTTCGGTGAGAAGACAGTAGAGGTGGAAGTACAGGTAGTCGATGCGCCTCTCGATTATAATCTGTTACTAGGTCGCAATTCGACCTATTCTATGGTTGTTGTCGTATCGTCCATTTTCCGTATAATTTGTTTTCCTCATCAAGGGGAGATCATGACTATCAACCAGTTATCCTTTGCATACTCTAGTCCTAATGCATTTGTTGGACCGTCGATCCATGTGATCGACAATTCTCATCCGACAACTGAGAATATCGATGTTGGAATGTATTCTTCCCTCATGGGTACCTTTGACTTATCGACACCGATTCACCACGTTTACGCCATTTCTAGTAGGTCTGCCTCAACCGGGAGGTCCATACCTTTTCGCACTTCCTATTTTAGTGATCCATGGACCCTACCTTCCCTGACTTCATCAGGTGAAGGACTGTTGCACGCTGGAATGGCTATGCCACTATCGACAGTGGAGATTGTGTATCAAGTTGTTCTTGACTCTCCTGTCAATCCCGATCTTGTTACCTCACCGATGGACGAGGAGGATTCTATTCTCAGGCCTGTATAGGCCATCTCATTGTCCTTCTCGCATGATTTCATAGATGATACTTTGCTTTCAGACGAAGACATCCTAGAAGCCATGAATGGTTCTGAGAGACCTTGGGATGATATGCATCATCAATCTTGTTTTCTCCCAGGTCTCGAAAGAATCGAGAAAAATGATTTTCGTTCTACCTTTAGTGAGGTAGTTGTTCATGTCGTAGTCCCACTTGATACACACAAAATTTATGTTGAGAAAAATATGGCAAGTATTTATCCTACCGTCTTGATCGATATCTCTCATACCCCTGGCAAGATTGAGAACGTAAATATAGGTGTAGATTGTTCGCCAAAATAAATTTTGATTTACACCAAACTCTTTAAATAATTTCAAGATATATTCTCTTGGTTATACGAAGAGATGCCAAGGATTGACCCCTGTATTGTCAAACATGAGATTAGGACATATCTGGATGCTAAACCTATTCAACAACATCTTAGAGCTGTAAATCCTAGGAAGGCCCCTGCCATTAAGGCAGAGGTGGAGAAGCTACTTAATGCTAGCTTCATCTACCCAGTTCCCTTGATCGAATGGGTATCCAACCCCGTTCCCATGAATAAAAAGCAAGGAACCATCTGTGTGTGTATGGAATTTCGTGACCTGAAAAAGGCCTGCCCTAAAGATAACTTCCCCACACCTTTCATTGATCAGATTCTCGACAAGTGTGCATGAATCAAGATATTTTATTTTATGGATGAATTTTTGGGATATAACCAAATCTAGATCAAACCTGAGGACCAATAGAAGATGACATTTATATGTCCTTGGGGTACTTTTTCATACTGAAAAATGCCTTTTGGCCTTAAAAATGCCGGAGAAACCTTCCAATGTGCCATGACTTTTTCTTTTCATGATCTCAAGCACATAGTCGAAGCCTACCTTGATGATCTTGCTGCCCACTCTCGCAAGAGAGTGGATCATGTTATACACCTTCGATTAGTTTTTGAAAGATTTCATTACTATAGAATCTAGTTAAACCTTCATAAATGCATCTTCTGCTTTAAGTCTGGTTGTCTCTTAGGATTTTTAGTTTCCGAGACCGGGATCATGGTATATCCTCTTAAGGTGGAGGCAATACTTTAGTTTCCTCCCCTATGCACAATTAGACAAATTCAAGTTTTACAGGGGAAAGCTAACTTTCTATGTCGTTTCATAGTGAACTATGCCAATATCACTAAAGTTTTCATGCGCCTCTTGAAGAAAGGCACTCCTTTTATCTGGGACAAGTGAGCCCAGGAATCTTTCGACACTTTGAAGAAATCCTTGGTATCGTCCCCTCTGCTAAAATCCCCTAATTACAGTAGAGATTACTTGTTGTATATTGTTGCGTCTGCTGAGACGATTGGTATGGTTCTAGTTCAGGAGGATGATGAGCTCCATGAGAACGCCATCTACTATCTTAGTCAAAATATAGTTGGCTCTGATATTAATTACCCTCATGTTGAAAAGTTATCTTTGGTTGGCATTCATGCAGTCCAATGTTTACGTCACTATATATTGCTTTGGAAGACCATTGTGGTTGTTGATGTCAATGCCTTTCAATACGTTCTCAATAGGCATATCATAGGCGGGAAATATAATAAATGGATTGTCATCTTACAAGAATTTTACCTCGACTTCTCCTCGACTAAGTCCAAGAAATCACTTGTTTCTGCGGAGCTAATATCCGATTTTCCACGATTAGATGAGCATGTTATTCATGTTGATTCATTTGCAGAAGAACACATATTCCGTGTCTCGTCATCCGACCCCTGGTATGGAGACATCGTTTTATATCTTCAAACCTTGAAGTTCGCTCAACATCTCTCACGAGATTATCGACGACGTATTAGGTATCAAGCCAAAAAGTATACCATTGTCAGTAACACTTTATATCGCCAAGGAATAGATAATATCTTGCATCGTTGCTTAACTCATGAGGACGTCGAGTCCGTCCTAAATGATTTCCACAAAGGGGCTTGTGATGGTCACCTATCCGAGCTTGCGACAACCCAAAAAATCCTGCGAGCCAGTTATTTCAGACCAACTATATTTAAAGATTGTATTGAAGCGGTTAAGAAGTGTTACCCCTTCTAGGTGTTCACTCAGAAAATGCACTTGCATCCAACCCCTCTTCACCTAGTCATAATCATCGGTCCCTTCACCAAGTGGGGGGTAGATTCTGTCGATTGCAACCCAACTTTGGCTGGGGGGCACCCACATATTATCGTGGTCATCGACTACTTCACTAAGTCGGTCGAGGCCATGCCTACTATAAAATCCGATGGGAATACTGCAGCCTTCTTTGTGTTCAACCAAATTATCGCCTGGTTTGGTATCCCGAGTGATATTGTCATTGATCATGGCAGTCACTTTCAGAATGAAATGATGGTAGAACTAGCATCTAAGCTAGGGTTTAGACACGGTCATTCATCCCCTTATTACCCCTAGGAAAATGGACAAGTAGAGGCCATCAACAAGTCTCTCAAGACCATTTTTCAAAAAACTGTCATTCGGAGCAACTCCAATTGGCACATCATGCTATATCTCACACTTTGGGCATACTGAACCTTGGTTAAGATTGCCATCGGTTTTTCCCCTTTTCAGTTAGTGCACGATGTAGAGTCGATCCTTTCCATTGAATGAAAAATCCCTTCTCTCAAGTTGGCATTCGAGCTCCTACCTAACACTTCGGATTTAGAGCGACGCCTTATGCACCTAGAGAGTCTTGACGAGCAGTGTCAGGATGCCTTTACGGCTATCGAGGCAAACAAGAAATGTGTTAAGGTTCAGTATGACAAGTATATCTGTCCCTGGTTGTATGCTGAGGGTGACTTGGTCCTCCTGTATGATCAATCCAAAGAACCGCTAAGGGAAGGAAAGTTTAAACCCATGTGGCACGGTCCTTACATCGCGCGATGGGTCCTAGAAAAAAGATCCTATGAGTTGGAATATTATGAAGGGAATAATTTGGCCGAGCCCAAAAATGGGCTCTACTTAAAAAGTTACTACGCTTGAGCCCTAGACTTGGGCGGAACTCTTTGTATACTAACGTAAATTTAGTGTATATATATTTATTTTCCCTTTTCTTTTATCTTTATCTTTCTTATCACGTTTTTCCTTTGTTGGAAAATGTCAATGGAGTCTTCGGTCTACCTAGGATTCGCAAATGGAGCCAGTCATCATACACGAAACTTGGCTGCTGCCGCTTGGGTGGTTTACTCACCCGAGGGTCTACTGGTATCTTCAGGTGCCGCATGCCTAGGGCCATACATGAATAACGTGGTCAAATATAACGCCGTCATATAAATTTGGCGCGATGTTATCTCGCATGGTATTCTCTCTTTAGAAGTTCGCCTAGATTCCCAGTTAGTAGTATGTCAGTTGAACGGTCGTTACCGCGTGCGTGATCCTACTTTACTCCGTCGATTCCTACGGGTACGTCTTTTAGAATGAAAATTTGATATTATTACATATTATCACATTCCTAGGAGTTCTAATCATGTATCTGATGCCTACGCTAACTATGTTTTAGATTGGCATTTGTCACATTAATAAAGCAAAGAAAAACATTAACTCAATGTACACATTATAAGATATAAGTAAAGCTGAAGATCCCTTTTATATATTTCAAAAAATATGGTGTTTATATTACAAAAAGTGGGGCTAAAACCCTCAAAATACATATACAACCAATATACATATCCCAAGATATCTACACCTGTGGCATAGGATGCGCATCATGATAGCAAACCATGACGTTTGAGAGATGTCGAAAGAGTCGTACCCATGCTCTAAGTACACCAACCACCTTTCATTGCATGGCTTCAGGTAGATCCTCTACCTAAACCATAGGAATCCTCCATGTCAAATGATACAGGTTACCGTGCACATTCTATAAGACCCTCTCTGCTTCTCCTCCCACCGCCTCATATCTTCGGTTCCTTCGTCTATGTCGAAGGAATCCCTCTAGTCGTCGTGGACCCACGTCTGCGATTACACAAGTATCTAGTTAATATTCAAACACCATACAAAAATATTTTTGTTCCTTAAATACAAAAATACAAACAAATGAAATATGTAATTTTTTTTTACCTATGGTGCCATAGGCGGCCCCTGGTGGAAGCGACATATCTAGATATCCTTTGAAATCGATCCCCACATAGGGATAGTCTTCCAGAGCAATGATTTGTCTCTGCCACCAGAAGAAAAAATCATCGTTGTAGGGTGTCGACACCCTACCTCCCCCCTGTCGTTTGGTGACTTCGATCCACCGTGCCATAGTTGTATCACATGGTCCCCTAGGAAGGATCTCCACTCTAGTTCCCAGACCTGGAACCCGCTCAAAAAAGAAGCTGCAAAGAATAGAGGCAAACCTGAAGTTTCTCTTACCCCCTTGTTTTCACTTTGTCAACTAACCTTTGATATTGGTCAACAATGAGGTACACCAATCATAGACAGTGGGTCTCGCACACTCCACTGCATAAAACATAAGCGGTCTCAATGCTTGATGAAATGAGGTCGAACCTATGATCCTGGTAAGCATGAGCATAATGATATTCAAACTAAGGTTACTGATTGCCCAGATGGGTATTTGACTTCCCACCATGGGAGTCCCTGCTACACAGTGGGATTCAATATATTCCTTGAACTTCATCCCACTCCCTGCTCTCTGTGACTTGAGGCCCACAACCTTTCCTCGACATGATAGACTAGTAAAGAATTAGATGTCCTCTACTTCGATCCTTAATGGTTGTCCATCAAGGATAAATCTCTCGCCATGAGAATCCCAATAACTCACCAGCATTTCCAATAACCTCACTTGGGCCCTCATTCCTTTGAGAGCCAATTTTTTTTACAAAACACATATTTTTAAAGCCGCTTGAGCCACTGGATCCTGATCCACAACTGTGCATCTACCTCCTCGTGCTCTCCCTCTCTCTATTCCAAGACCATCCTACAAAAAACAAATCAATTTTGAGTTAAGAACCCCTCCTTTTTGCCAATTGCATACATATACGCGGATTACTTGCCAACAGTCACATGTAGGGATCAATACATGCTCCCTATGGTTAACACAGGGGCGTATACCTAGTCATGCACGTGACCTACATAAGGAAACCCGCGTATACCGAAAATCCTAATTTGTGCTATCAAAAATTAAAAAATGGGAACCTAATTCAAAAATGTAATCCACTGAATTTGAAGAGGATGAGATGAAGAGTTACCTGATCTAGACGGTTCATGATTTTGTTACCCGATTCTCCCGCAATCGTTGTTTGAATCTTGGAGGTATTTTTGGTCCAAATTACACTATTTGGGTAAAATTCAAAATGATACAGTAATTTTTTATTTTACTACTACTTATAAATTATTTTTACCCACTTTATATAGTTTCATGCTATTTTTCAACCTAATGGACTAATTCAAGAATGGTTTTAAGTTGGTTTTGTAGTTTTAACTCAGTTTTCTTATAGATTTCAACATCATGGTTGGTCGTTCGTCTCCTCATGTAGGTATTTTCATAATATAGCATATAGGATGGGTATTTATTCCATCGTTCATTTTTCATTATCCTTCGAATACCTCTTTTTACGCCTTAGGTATGAACCCATTTATTGTGACGCATAACTCTCCATCTGCTATAAGTAGCATCGTTAATAAATGGTAGAGACTAACCAAACATGGGTACCCTAGTTAGATCCTCTTTGTCATTTGGTTCCCATGCCTAGTTTTTTCCTTAGGATCAGGAGTCCATTATAATTCGATACATGACTTTATGATGAACCTCATTTCTCATTCATACACATGCGGCCTTATTACCCGCAGACTCCCAAAAACGAGTCTTAATTAAGCTCTTTTCCGATTCATCTAAAAAAATGAAAAGATTGCCGAGTGATTTGTCCCTTTCACACTCGTTAAAATTGTATTTAAAAGGTCATGAGTCTTAGTTAAGCTCTTTTCCAACTCGTTATCAAAAATAGAAAAGATTGCCAAGTGAACTTGTCTTTTTCACACTCGTAAATTGGATTCGAAAAGACGTCTATTTGGCACAAGTTTACCCCTTTTTCACACCAAGTAGACTCAAAGACATAAAAAAGGACATTTTTTGGCGTTAATTTGTGATTGCATCTCATGCCCTCACTTGCAGTATTGAGTTTTTATCCGGTTCTCGCTTTGCGTTATAAACCGTTGCCTAAGAATTTTTTGCATCCTCAACCAAGAAGAGCCTTGTTTATATCCTTCACAATTTGACACCCTATACCCTGGAGGGAACATCACCCTGAGTGTCCATATCCTACATGCATTCCCCTGCATTGAGCATAGGTACGTTCCATTGTTGAAACTAGTTTTTCTTACTCGCGACACTCATTCCCTTCTCTGTATCATAGCATTCATTTTTTATGCAAAAAAAAAAAATGATGGGCGAGAAGGGAGTACTATATTGTAATTGGAAGCAGTCATGTCTCCTTTGAATAGAGAAAAAAGTTATTGAGTCCTTGCGTCATCATAATTTTGGGTTTAGCATGGTCGTAGGAAGTTGATCTAGTTACAGAGTTTTCTCTACCGACTGGCTACTCTTCCAGTCCCTATAGAGAACATTATTGATGCCTCCTGCATCTAATAGTCACATCATTGAGTCTATTCTACCGGAGTCTACCATGTCTCATTCTCTTGTTCAAAGGAAGTCTATCAACCTGCGTCGACCACTCCTCAGAAATGTTGACTTTGCATGTCGGCCATACCCTCAGTTTGTCTCAGAATCACATGATACTATGGTCTTATTATCCACCTTGGCCCAACTTTCATTATTGGTAGGTCACCTCGAACCCAACAATCGACACTTCATCATTGGTCATTGACTGGGTGGCTTCCCTTCTGTTCAACAACAAGACATCTATTCACACTTTGGGATTCGTGCAGTGTCTTGGTTTCCATTAGCCTTATTGGTGGTTTCCTTGCCTTTGTCAACAGTTTTCATCATTGGATACTATTTAGAGGGTCTTTTTTGTATACCGCTTGCACTTGGTACGCACGAAATATGCATAGGGTCGTTGGTTCATGAACATGTTCTTCGTCCGATATCCACCAAATCATGAAGCTGCTGCTTTGTTCCTTATGCTGATCGATGAGAGATTCCTTAATGCTCTCCTTTCAGCGGGTCTCTTTCCATCGAATTCAACTTATTTATTCTGGATATGGGACCTAGAGTTTCGTGAGTTCCTTGAGGCCTATAGTATTTAGTGGCAAGATCTCTCGCCATTGACAGATGGGAATACATCAATGTCTCCTGATCAATCGATTTCTCAAGTGTTCGACACCAAATCCTTTATTCGCACTTGTATAAATGTACTCGATGCCTCGACACCTACTTTCATTATTGGTAGGCTATCTCGCATTTGTTAATGGTATATCTCAATGACTGGTAATCAAATGATGTCTCACCATGTTCAACCTCAACTCCCTTTTTCACATGATATAGACTTGCACCTTGGCGGATTGTGTAGAAGACTTGAAGACATCACTATGTGGCCGCAACTTTCTTAAGCTGTTGCTTCTATTTCATTGGACCAACACCTGTTTGACTTTAGTGATCATGGGAGATCAGATTGTATGTCATGGTATACATATATCTTCATATTGATTTTGAGACTGGTTTCACTAGGCCTTTTTCGTGACTATGACATCTTTTGGCATACATCTGCATTCGTATTTTCCTATTCATGGCCATGAACACTTGTTCGATATATTTTCCACATGGATCTGCATTGTATTATTGGCAAACATGTATGAAAAGTTAGTACATAGTGTGTTAAGCAATTGAGTTCATCCAACTAGTTCTCTATCTCTCCACTTCTGGGTTATTCATAATGTATTTTGGCCATCGCAGATACTCCTCTGATCTCACACATTAGGGGGCATCTATTATAGCGATATTTGCCTCACCATTTTTATCTTTCACAGAGGTCCTTTTTCCATTTCCCTATGCATACTGGTCATCCCTTTTTGATGAATTCAGAGCAAAAAATATACATTTTTCCACATATACGCTCCCTATCAGTTATGCAAGATGCGTATACATTGGTTGCTCCACTACAACCTGCGTACATCGGGATTTGTGGTATAAAATACAAAATGAAGTCAGGTTTCCATGTCACAACAGAATATCTCTGATCCTTGGCCTTCCACATACTAGAAACGTTCTAACTCGGCCCTTCAATTGCATTATAAAGGCTATAAAATCACAATTTCAAGCTATGGAAAAGAGGAGAAAGCATTCAACTTTGAGAGAAAAGTTACTCTGGAAAAATTACTTCATATTGAGTCTGCATCCGTTTGTCCCTCAAGTCTGAACACAGTGTTAAGCCCCCAAGATCTTTATCTATTATTGAGAGAACCTCATTGACTCTCTCTTGTGAGCTTTCCTTTGGTGGAGGATTGAAGTGGTGGAGGCCCAATTGGAAGGAACTTGGTTTCTTGGTTTTAAACCATGCCGACATGGAAGTCCGTAATGTTGTCACTTCTATTGATCAATTATTAATAAAAATACTCATTTCCCATCCTATTGGTATATTGCAAATGTATGATTATTATCCATGGGCATGTTTGTAATGTTTATTGATGGATTATGCTATCTAATGTGCTATCCCTTTATATCATCACTATATACTTGCTTTGCTCGTTTGTTAAGAACTTATTGCAGGTATAAAGCTTTAGGTCGAAGTTCTCAACGATGGAACACTATCAAACGTTGGATCGAGGTAGGCCTCTTTCTTATCTTGCACATTAGTTTATATAGCATATGTTGGAATTGAGTTGATTTCTGCAGTCATACCTGTTTGTTGTGGTTTACCCTTGGCCATAGAGAGTTTTTCCCTCTAGATTTATGAGTGGTTTGTTATTCCATTTGGATTAACAAATGATCCAAGTACTTTTATGAGGCCGATGAATGAAATACTGAAATATTTCATTGGCAAGTTCGTGGTTGTGTATCTATATGATATATTGATCTTTAGAAGGACTAAAGAGGAGCATTTGAAGCACCTAACACTAGTGATGAGGAGACTACAGTAGGAGAAGTTGTTGATAAATTTGAAGAAGTCCTCTTTTATGAAGACATAACTCATTTACTTGGGTTTTGTGATCCCTTCTAATGAACTGAAGATGGATCCAGAGAAGGTGAAAGCAATCAAAGAATGGTCGTCACCGAAGAGCATGTTTGAAGTAAGGAGATTCCATGGATTAGAAATATTCTATAGGAAGTTCATCTGAGACTTCAGTGGAATTTTTTCACCAATGATGGAGACAATGAAAAAGAAGCACAAATATTTTAAATGGACAGAGGAGGACGAGAAGAGATTCAATATACTAAAGGAGAAAATAATAGAACGACCAATTCTGGTCTTGTCAAATTTTGAAAAGGCATTTCAGGTGAGAAGTGATGCAAGTGGAGTTGCAATTGGAGTAGTTTTGAGCGAGGATAATAGACTTGTTGCCTATTTCAGTGAGAAGATGAATGATACCAAGAGAAAATACTCCACGTATGATAAGGATTTTTATGCCATAATTCAAGCCTTGAATAAATGGAGGCATTACCTTGTCCCACAGGAATTTGTCTTGTATAGCGTTAACCAGGATTTACAATTCATAACCAGACAAGAAAAATTGAATAAAGGCATGCAAAATGGGTTGAGTTTATGAATAATTTTACTTTTGTCATAAAACATATTGTTGGGAATGATAACAAAGTTGTTGTTGCATTAAGCAGGAGATGCTTGATTCTACAGGAATTTCAGGTGAAGACCTTGGTGTTTGAACACCTTAAGGACATGTATTGTGATGATACAGATTTCAAAGAAGCATACAAAGCATGTACAAGTCTTGTACTAAGAGACATAAGCCAGTGGGAAGAGTACATGATTCAAGAGGGATTGTTATTCAAGAGAAATCGGTTGTGCATACCAAAATGCTCAATGAGTGATAACCTTCTGAAGGAAAAACATAGTGGAGGATTGGCTAGACATTTGGGGCATGATAAAACATTTACACAGTTGAGCAGTTCATACTATTGGCTAGGTATGAGAACAAAAGTGATAAATTTTGTGAACATATGTAGAATATTCCAACATGCAAAAGGAAAAAGACAGAACATTGGATTGTATCAACCATTTCCAGTACCAGAGAAGCCTTGGGATGCAATAAGCATGGATTTCGTGTTGGGATTGCCAAGAAAGAAAAGAGGATTTGATTCCATATTTTTGGTGGTGGATAGATTTTCAAATATGGCACATCTTATCCCATGCCAAAAGAATAGTGATGAAATGCATGTTGAAAATCTGTTATTTAAGGAAGTTGTGAGACTTCACGGCCTACCCAGAAGCATTTTCTCGGACAGAGACACAAAATTTGTTGGTCACTTTTGGAGAACATTGTTGAAGAAGTTGGGGACATATTTTTCCTTCATCTCACCCTATCACCCTCAGACAGATGGACAGACTGAGGTGGTAAACAAAAGTTTGGGAAACTTGTTGAGGAGTCTGGTTACTGAACACCATAATTAGTAGGATCAGATTCTGCCATAAGAAGAATTTTCATACAATGACTCACAAAATAGGAGCACTGGAAAGAGCCCATTCAAAATATTGTATGGAATGCAACCAAGGGGAGTATTTGAGTTGAGATACTTGGAACAAAGTGATATCAGGAGCACGGGAGAAAAATATTTTTTTGCAGAATTGCATAAGCTCCATAGCCATATCAGAGGAAAGTTCCAAAGTTCTAACCAAGAGTACAAGCATAGAGCTGATCAACATCATAGAGAGCCTGAATTTGAACTAGGAGATCAGGTTCTGGCACATATCAGGAAAGAAAGGTTCTCTAGGGGAACATATAACAAGTTAAAAATGAAGAATATAGGACCATGTAAGATCTTGAGGAAGTTTGATGCAAACGCCTATGAGATTGAGCTGCCAGATGATGTGGGAATATCTCCCATATTCAATGTTTCATACCTGTATCCTTACAGGAAAGATGACATAGAGGGATCAGAAGATCAAGAGGAGGTCCAGTGGGAAAAACAAATTCTTGTAGTAGAAAAACCACAAATGGAGAAGATTGTTGATCAGAGGATTGGAAAAAATACTAGGAGGAAGACCTATTTTGAATATCTGGTCAAGTGGAAGGGACACCCAATAGAGGATGCGAGTTTGGAAAATGAAGCTGCTATCCAAAGGGTGGAAAGTCAGTGCAGGAGCTCATGAACATGATTACATGATTTTTTTTCAAGGGGAGTACGATGTAGGAGAACTGCTAGAAAGCATGTGGAGCAAGACCTATCAGCGTCTGGGAATCTGTACGATACCTCAACGCTGGCAGTTACAATTGATATTTTGAAATCGTCCTTAACTGAGTATCGAAAAAAAATATTTTAAGGCATGCATGAGTGATCGCGGGAGAAGTGGGAGTTTCCACTCCTACTCTGGAATGCGACTGGTCTAGATAGTCGTTAGGTTAAGTTTTAGAGTAGACAAGTATCCAAGGGAAACCCTAAGATCCCTCTGAGATAAATAGAGGTTTTGTATGCCCAAATGAGGCTGGCTGCAGGGTAGATAGCTGCAAGTTGGTAGGATATTTCTGAGTTTTTCAGGTTTTTTTTTTTTTATTACAGTTGTATCCATTTTCACTTATGAATATAACAGAGAAAATTTGACCCAATGCATGGCGTGGACATTGTTTTTCAATTCTCTATTATTTTATTTTCATGAATGAATGAATGAATTTCGTTATGAGTAGAAGGAATTGTGAATGTTAGGATGAGTTTCAATTGTTTCTCTTCTATTGAAGAGGTGCAAGGTGTGCACACAGAACACAAGGAGTGCGTTGACAAAATTTGTTTCGGTTCCGAAGCTAAGAAGAGATAGCACAAAACTTTCCCTTTACAAGGAGTGCAAAGAGACTGGTGTAAGGCATGCACAGTCATCTGCAAGAATTTTAACCTTGCGTAAAGATCTAGTGCAAGGAGTGCACAAATATGATATTCGACTAAGTGTCGAAGGGACTTTATGAGAAGTTGAAGAACCAGAAAAGGAGGATGTCAGGAGGGTGAGAGGAATTTCTCTTCGAGAAGTCCTTGAGATCCAAGTTATCGAAATCCCTAAAATGCAAGGAGTGAACATGAAGTCGAAGTCTTCACGAGACCAATATCAGAAGGAATAACGATTTTCATAAGTGTTAACGAGATCTAAGAAACAAACTCACAAGAGAGACAAAGGTTGAGGCCTTTGAATCCTTCGAAAATATTCTAAGTCTGAAGAAAGCATAAACTCTAGGAGAAAGATCTGGATCGTCTGATCAATGTCTAGATAATGACGAGAAAGCGCAGAGGAGGAAATATCTCAGTCGTTCAGTCTGAGTGCAGAGGAATTGTAGCTTCCCGATCAAGGTGAAGTGCACTGACAATAAACTTTGAGAGTACACAAGAGGAGTGGGGTTACGAAATTCTGAAATCATCGAAACTGTCCATCAAGGGGCACACGTGGCGAGAGATCAGTGTTTCACTGACTCATGACTCAGGGAAGTCAAAGGAAGATTTATAAGAACTCCCGAATCGCGAAATCGTGATTGGATCATAGTCGTTGATCGGAAGAGGAAGATGGACTGTAGATCTGGTCTTGTTGGGAGTTCACAACTCGGGATATCGGAAGTAGGAATTCTAGGAACTCGCAAAATCCATGTTCACGTTTTGATTTGAGTTGTCCGATCAAGGAGAGATCTGGATCATTGGTTTCCCAGGGGGATATCAGGAGTTCAGACCTCGAGAGGACGGAGGTGAATCCCATCGTTAATACCCGATATTCAAAATCGTGATGCGCTTGGAAGATTTGGCCCATGGTCATAGCGAAGGGTCACATCGGTAAAGGAAAATAGAGGGGTTAGCACGCGCTAGGCTCCTGTCAGGATTTCAGAGGTCAAGAGAGTTGGGGTGACTCACATGGAAAGAACCGATACGTAAAATCATGAAATGCCTTTTGAGTTAGGCGAGTGGTCATAGTCGTGGTCACAAGAAGGAATATTCTTAGGCAGAGAAGAGCTAGTGCCTAGTTGGGGTGCAAGTTGAAAAACGCTCAGGAGAGAGCCCGTGGGTCTCATACGGCCTCCATGTTTGGAGAAAGGACCTGTGTAAGTGGGTTTGGGGTCTATAATATACTTGGAGAGTCAATCGGACTTATTTTCTTGATCGATCCTAGACCGAGAGGTCACACAGCCCTTAGGAGAGAAGGGGTGTCTGCATCAGGAGGCTACAAAACTCCTAAATCCCAAAGTAGCGAAGTCAGTTGTGACTGTCAATATGGGGAGGACACGCATTGTCAGATCATGAAATTTGAAAGGAGATCACTTCGGAGGAAAATCTAAGGAGGAAGCAGAGCGTTGACTGGAAGTTGCCTGAATTGGAACAAAGGGTGCATCTCAACCGCTAATCGAGGTGAGTACATGGTGTTTGATCCGTAGATTCGGGTAAAGGTTACATCAGGGGAAAAGGTTGTTGGATCATTTGGAAATTCTGAAGTCGAAGTCCCGAAGTAGATCATGGTCATTGGCTATTGAAGAAGGGCGAACCGTAGATCTAGATCTGGGTGATTTCGCTGGTTTGGAGTTCGGGGAAAAGGAAATCAGTTGCAATCAAAACATCCAAATCCCAAAATTCTCAAGCTCCTTAGGGTTTATCCCAAGGTCACAGCCCGAGTTCATATGAAGAGAGGGGCCTAGTGGAAATATCTAGCACCTGTCAGTTTACAATTACTAAGAGCACTAGGAAAAGGGCCCGTGGGTTACATAGGACCTGTGCCTAAGGAGATAAGGGGCCTATGTTAAATCAACTTGGGGACTAGCAGGGTCTCGAGGAGTTAATTTGGCTCATCCTTTTGAATATCATTGACTGGGAGCTCGCGCAACCCTTAGGAGAGAACGAGGGATGCATCAAAGTGTATATTTTTTTTTAATTACTTACATACTTGTATATTATTACTTCCGATAGAGAACCTAGTATATAAGGGTTAGGGAAAACCCTTGTTGTATCAGCCTTAAGAAGATAAGGGAATGTTTAGAGGTTAGTACCTTAGTATTTAGGATATTTATTTTAGGTTAAGATAAGTTTTGAATTGCCGAGAGAAATCACTTGGAAAACTCTTCTTACATGTGGGCCTTTTCGATGTCAAAAGTAGTTATCAATCAAAGTGAGAAAATGATTTTGGTATATATTAGAACAAAAGATAAAAAAAAAAATTGGTATGTTTTGGTTTTTTGACATGGTATCATAGTAAAGGTAACAACACCCAACCTTATGTGCGTAAACATAATTCTTAAACATAATTATGTATGCTTAATTTCTAACCCGGGTGAATATTTTATTGTTAAAGTGCCAAGATAATATTCAACCCTACAATATGTTGAAACATAACGAAGAATAAATTAACCCAGAAGGAAATGTCAACGAGCAAAGCCCTGAATAGAAAATTGAAAATACTTCAGCCTCTCAGGTGCTATAAACTATGAGGAGCCTCATAGTGGATCTTAAGACTTTTAAGGAAGACAATGAGAAGATTAAGAAGAAACAAGAAGAGAAACAAGAGATGAATGAGATATTATTGAAAAATATGGTTGAGAGGAGTAAATCAAATAAATCTAAAGTAAACAAAGAAACCAACAACCAATCATTTGAAAAATCAAGTAGAGAATCTAATTCAAATGATAGAGCCTCAGGAAACACTCATACAATAGAAGAATAATTACAAAAACCCTCTTCCAAGAAAAGAAAATAGATAGACCACCTGGAAGGTGAATTCAAAAAGATAAAACCCTCTGCATTTGACAGAGAGTCAAAAATAGGTGAAGAAGTTAAAGCATGGTTACTAGATATCAAAAAATACTTTCAAATTTATAATTATTCTAGCTATATGAAGGTTAGAATGACCATCTATAACTTAAAAGGAAAATCAAGAATCTGGTGGCAAGATATGAAATTAACAAAGGGATTCAAAGAGAAAAGAATGGAGTGGTTAGAATTTAAGAAGCACTTTAAGAAACAATACCTATCAGAAAGTTACTATGAAATAAAGACTAAGGAATTTTATGAACTACAACTAGGACATATGTCAATAAATGATCTAATTAATAAATTTCTATATTTGTTGATATTTGTACCTTACATTAAAGAAGATAAAGTGAAAATTCATAGGTTCTTAATCTGCCTACCACAATCTTATAAAGGAATAATTGAATTTGAAAATCCTAAATCTTTGAACAAAGTTTTTACGAAATCCATAATGTGCTATGAACAATATAAACAGAGGTCTAAAACACCTAAATCTTGGAAGGACATAAAAAAAGATGAAATGAATCAACGCAAGAAAGGGTTTAAACCAACCCCTTATTATAACATGAATAAGGGATTTCAAAGAAATGACCATCCATCTAGCACACAACAAGCTCAAGGAGGGAACAAGCCAGTAAATTTGGGATTTAAGAAGATTGCAGATGGTCCTAGAGAACCATTGAAATGTTGGGAGTGTGGAGAAACACATTTATGAAGAAAAATCCCATGTTTAAATCCAACAAATAGGATTGCAGTTCACAACCTATAGGAATCTACTACAGTGGGAGATATGGGAAAATACATACATAGAATTAATGTTTCCTTGGAAGGAGCACACGTTTATAATCAGTCTACTATAGTAGAGATCGGAGGTAAGATACAAAACAAACAAGTCTCTATCCTAATAGACCCAACAAAAAGGTTGAGTTACATAACCCTATCGTTAGTAGAAAATTGTAAACTGAAAAAGGTGAAACACCCTAAGTATTGGTTAGTACAATTGGCCATTGACACAAAAGAAAAGTATCATAATATATTTCTAAGTGTGATATAGGAATAAATGATCAGAATACTTAGGTTAACTTAAATGTGTTACCCTTAGGAGCATATGACATTCTTATTGGTATGGATTGGTTGGAATCACACAAGGTCCTGTTAAATTGTTATGAAAAATCATTTTTTTTTCAAGATGAAAATGGATTAAAGAGAATGGTTCAAGGACTAAGAAAACAGTTTCAGTAAGACAGTTATCAGCCATGCATCTTACGAAATGTATCGGAAAAGGATGTCAATTGTATGCAGTACAGATAATGGATTTGTTAAATAAAGATCAAAACCCAAAACTCAAAGAATATTCAGTCTTAAAAGATTTTAAGGATGTCTTTGTAGATGAGATACTAGAATTACCTCCAAGGAGAGAAATAGACTTCTCTATTGACCTAGTACTAGGATATGCCCCTGTATCAAAGGAAACTTACAAAATGAGTTTTCGTGAGTTAACATAACTTAAAATACAGATACAAGAACTAGTAGACAAAGGATATATCAGACCCAGTGTATCACCATGGGGGGCACCGATATTATTTGTCAAGAAAAAGGGTATTATTTGTCAATAAAAAGTATGGGACATTCTTATTATGTATCGATTATCGATATTTAAATAAAATGACCATTAAAAATAAGTATGATCAAGTGGGACGAGAAAAAATATTTTCCAAGATTGATCTAAGATCTGGTTATCCCCAAGTCAGAATTAAGGATGAGGATATTAATAAAACATCTTTTTGAACATGATATGGACACTATGAGTTTTTGGTAATTCCTTTTGGACTCACTAATGCACCAACGACCTTCATGTGCCTAATGAACAACATATTCAGCCAGTATCTAGATCATTTTGTTTTGATTTTTATTAATGATATTTTTATTTATTCAAAGATGGAAAATTAACATGAGTAACACCTAATAATAGTGTTTCAAACATTATGGGAACATCAACTCTATGCTAAATTCAGCAAGTGTGACTTTTGTTAGAAAACATACAATACTTAGGACATATTTTTTCTGAGGATGGGATATCAATAGATACAGAAAAGATAAAGGCAATAATAGAATGGCCTAGAACCACGAATGTAGCAGAGATACGACCATTTATGTGGATAGCATGTTATTACTAAATATTTCTTGAAAATGTTTCCAAGATCGCTTTTCCTATTACATCCCTATAGAAAAAGGAAGTAAAGTTTATTTGGACACACAAATGTTAGCAAATTTTTAACCAGTTAAAGGAATGGTTAACTACCACACCAATTCTTAAAGTCACTAACCCATACAAACATTTCATGGTATGCATCGATGCTAGCAAATAAGGGTTAGGCATAATTCTATGACAAGAAGGACACGTGATTTCCTATGAATCCAAAAAGTTAAAGGACCACAAACACAACTATGTAACACATGAATTAGAATTAGAATTTATAATACATGCACTAAAGATATGGCATCGCGATTTAATAGGAAGGAAATTTCTGATTTTAACTGACAATAGTGGCGTAAAGTACTTGTTAAATCATTAAGGATTAAATGCATGACAAGAAAGGTGGCTGGAATGCTTGAGTGAATTTAACTTCAAAATCAAACATATTAAAGGAAAGGAAAATAATGTTGCAGACACACTTAGTAGAAGGACGTGCAACATTTAAGAAATTATTATGAGTAAAGCGGATAATAATTTCAGGGACAAAATCATATATGCAAGTACAACAGATGAGGAATATGTAAAAATAAAGGAATACTTGATGGTAGATGGTAAAGAAATAAACATGGTAGAATTTAGAATTGACCATGAAGGAATTCTGAAATTTAAGAACAAAATTTACATACCAAATTCCATGGATTTAAAAATGCTAATATTTAATGAAATCCATAAAAGTCCCTGTTCATGCCATAAAAGATATCATAAAATGAATTCATCACTAAAAACATAGTTTGATTAGCCTAATATGAAAGCTGATATAGATGACTACTTGACAAAGTGTATAGAATGTCAACAAGTAAAGGAGGAACGTTAACATCCAGCAGGTCTATTACAACTTTTCCCTATACCAGAATGGAAATGGGAAGTAATATCAATGAATTGTATCACGGGTTTTACCAATACTCAAAAACAACATGACTTGATTATGGTGGTAGTGGATAAATTAAGTAAATATGCATATTTTATACCTATAAATTCTACTTACAAATTTGTTCATATTGCATAAATTTTTATGAAATATAATTTTAGATTACATGGAGTACCAAAGAAAGTAATTTTTGAAAAGGATGTTAAGTTTACTCAAGTTTTTTGAAGGCATTGTTTGTAGGTATTGAAACTGAGTTGAAATGTAATACTAGTTACCATTTGGAAACAGATGGGAAAAATGAACGTACTAACCATATCATTGAAGACATGCTCTGAATGTAAGTGATGGATAAACCGATAAGATGCGAGGACTACTTACCTTTAGTAGAATTCACCTACAATAACAGTTATCAGTCCTCAACCAAAATGAGTTCATTTGAAATCTTGTATGGTAGGAAGCGTACAACTATGATTATATGGGATAATCTAGTAGATAGGATCATGGTTGGTCCAGATATGTTACAGAAAATGGAAGCGATAGTGAAAAAGGCCCAACAAAATTTAAAAGTGGCACATGACCGACAAAAAATGTTGGAGTTACTTCACACACACCTAGGATTTATTTTTCCTAAGGTTTTTCCATGTTTATTAGTCATAATTAGTCATTATATAGTCTCCTATACTTTAGGGGAGAATATCCCACCTGGAGAATATTCTCTTTCAGTTGACACTTCAGTTTGACTAGTTGAGTTCAGTTTAGAGGATGTATTGGTTTTGTCACCATGTAACATTGGGATCATCACTAGATAATGCACACTTTCCTTAGGATCATCACCATACGGGTACATTACCCTTGATTCCCTGATTGAACTCCTCACTACTCTTTGTTCAGTCAGTTAACTGAAGACTAGTTGACTAGTTAACTCAGCTAGGTGGCAGTTCACTCCCATAACTGCCTGGGAGACTAAACTAGGTGGAAGTTCACTCCTATAATTGTTGGTGTGTGTCCAAATCACTATATACCACCAATATGTCACATTGGTTCTCCTCAAGTGCACACTCATTGAGTTATACAGAGTATATCATGTGTAAATTATTCATTATTCATAACGGTTAATGAGAATTATTTCATTATCTCTCTCCTTCTTCTTCTTTCTCCTATTCTCTCTGCAAATATGTGTATTATTGTTTATATAGATCTATTATGTGTAGGTTCAACAAATTTACATGGTATCAGATTCGAATTACTACTAATAAAAATCTACACCAATTTTTTTTGCAGGTACAAAAGATTGAAGACAACAAAAATACGGATTTCCAAAAGAATTCATTTTTACACCTTACAACTATTTTGCATGGAAGGAAAAAATAGCCATACATATCTGAACTAGAGGGTTGTACAAGTTAACCTTGATGTAACATCCCGCTCTGGCGCACTGACAAAACTTATTCTTTGAGGACACTTGCTCGCAAGTGATCTGGATTTTTATGATGATGAACCACTTAACCTTGATGATGATGCGTCATGATTGATGACAAGATGTTTTACTATTGCT
>ML802814.1:89458-149628 GCA_009831015.1 Picea engelmannii
CTGATCATGTGTCACTTTAGTTATGATGTCATGTGTTTTTGCGTTGATATGAATTAGGTGATGTTGTTAATTTCGTATTTGGTAAAAAGAAAAAAGAAAAAAATTCCTATTGTACTTCGCTATTCATAGACATAACGAAGGGGACGTTACACTTGAATATAGATACAAAACCGACATCAGCCATAGAAAAATCCAAGTATTTAAATCACATGGATGAGGCACTCAAAACAATTTGCATTCTTATTTCTCCCAATATCCTTTTTCATATATCTTCGTGTAAGACTCCCTATGAAGCCTGGAGCACCTTGGAAGGGATATTTGGAAAACAATATTAGATTAGGGGACACATGTTGGAGGTGGAGCTTCTCACATTGGATCCAAAAAGCTTCGACAATATCCAAGATTTCTTTACAAAATTCAAGGATATACTTTCGCAAATCAAAGCTTGCGGGGTTGATAAATTGAAGAAGGAGAAACAAATGGTTCTCACCATTCTCTCCAAGCTTGGTCCTGAATTCTTTATATTCATATCCACATTCCATTCTATCAAATTCGCCTCTGGAGCCACCTAGAAGATGCCTTCTCTTGAGGACTTTATCGAAGCCCTGACAGAAGAGAAAACCAATCTCATCAACATGGGCACAATCAAAGGCCCAAGGGAGCATGCAATCACTGTGCATGATGGAAGCCAAAAATATTAGAAATCTAAATATAAAGATAAACATAAGTCTCATGCACATCCGAAGAAGGAAGGGTACACAAAACCCTTCACTGATGCCTTTGGATCCAAAGGGGAAAAGGGAATAAAAGGGGAGAAATGCTCGTACTGTCACAAAGGATTCCATCCAGAATATGTATGCATGCAAAAACAAATGGATATGATTTCTCAAATTCTTCATCAAAAAAACCTTGGAGATCGCATCCCTAAGGATGGCAAGAAGAAGAAGCCAGAAGATCTGAATTCCGAGAAAGACAATTCTATCCATGCCTTGATTTCCATGAACTCCTCTCCAAATGCTTGGATCATAGATTCAGGAGCATCACATCACATGGTTGACTCAAAAGCAGTATATTATTCTCTGGATGCATGCGAAGGTCATCCTATTCTAATGGGGGACAACTCTTATGTCGAAGTCACCGACAAAGGAAGGATTGAACTCACCAACGAAAGTTTCGAGAATGTGTTGCACATTCCCAAACTTTCCTTCAACATTTGTTCCATGTATAAGATGACGAATTGCGCACTGTAAATAAATTCATATTCACACCAAATTATGTGGACATCTATGACATGCAAACCAACTCCAGGGTTGCTATCGGTGAGGTAAATCATCAATCTAGATTGTATACTTTTTTTGAATTCATTGAACTTGATTTTGCTTTACTGCTTACTCATGCTGATGAAAGTAGTAGGATATGGAACGAAAAGCTTGGACATTTGAATTTCAGATACATACAACAACTTAGCAAGAAAATATTGGTTGATGGTCTACTAGACATCTATTTCTCCAATGGAGTATGTGAGGGATGTGGTCTCGGAAAACACCCTCAAGAGCAATTCGACAAAGGAAAGTCTCAACGAGCTTCCGCACCTTTAGATCTGATCCAAGGTGACCTTATGGGTCCTTTTCTACATCCATCCATCAACAAAGTAAGGTTTATTCTAATTTTTGTTGATGATTTCTCATGTTTTACATGGATCTACTTTCTTAGGCAAACATTCAAGGTCTTTCAACACCTCAAATATTTCAAAGCCTTGGTTGAGACACAGTCTGGAAAGAAGAGAAAATTCCTCCGAACTGATAATGAGGGAGAGTACGTAAATCATGAGATCCATAATATTTTCCATGAGGCAGAGATTTAGTTGCAGCATATAGTTCCCTCTACTTTGCAGAAAAACAAAGTTGTTGAGCGGAAAAATAGATCTCTAAAGGAGATGGCATCTTGCATGTTGCATGCAAAGTCACTACCACAGAGACTATGGGCTGAAGCACTGAATTGTGCAACATACATCCAAAACAGATGTCCCCATATATTTTTCAAGGATAAGACCCCCTATGAGGCTTGGAGCGGCCTCATACATGAAGTGACCCACTTTCACATTTTCGGTTCACATGCATGGGCCCAGATTCCCTCTGAAAAGAGGAAGGCACTTGATCCATAGAGCACTGAGTGTATTTTTGTTGGACACCGCAATGGTGTGAAGGTATATAGGCTTATTGATATTTCCTCATATCGGATCATCATTGAGTGAAGTTTCCAATTCGAGGAAAGTGTATTGCATGCACCTCAGCAGCCGCGTGCAGACACCTTCATTATTCCACCTGTCCGATATGATGAGAATGCACATGCCAACACTCCTTCAAATGAGAGTTTTGATTCAGAGGACTCAGATGATTCATATTTAGAGTCATTATAGTCATATGTAGAGTCAGAGCATCCAAATGTAGTTGTAGAGCCAGAGCAGAGGCCCAAGTGGAAACATACTACTCTTCAGGATGCAGGGGATCTCGTTGGTGATCCAACTGATACTAAGAGGACTCGATCTGATTTCAAGGAGCCTCCTGTTGCACTCACTTCCACTAAACCATTTCCCTCCAAGCATCTTTTCTTGGTTCAGTCTTCGGATCCACAGTCTTATGGTGAGGTTGTTGGAAATACATTTTGGGAATCCGTCATGTAGGAGGAGTACAACTCCCTCCTCGACAACCAGACTTGGGATCTAGTTCCCCTTCCTTTTGGAAGGAAACTTGTCAGATGAAGATGGGTCTATAGGACCAAGAGTGCAGTGGATGGATAGATTAGCAGATACAAAGCCAGGTTTTTTTCCAAAGGATTTTAGCAGGTTCATGGTATTAAATATGATGAGACCTTCACTCCACTAGAGAATATGGATTCCATATGATTTGCACTTTCCATTGCGGAAGCCAAAGGATGGGAACTCCATCAGATGGACGTGAATAATGAATTTCTTCATGGTAATCTCTCTGAGGAGATCTACATGGAGCATCCCCAAGGATTTATGCATGAATCAACTTTGGTTTGTCGACTAAAGAATTCTCTTTATGGCCTCAAGCAGGCTCCGAGGGCATGGTATGCCAAGATGGACTCCTACCTATTGTCATAGAATTTTGTACATTGTAAATTAGACATGAATGTTTACATGCTTAGGATGATTGATTCACTTATACTCTTAGTTTTGTACATTGATGATTTGTTGATCATCGGTTTCTTGACTTCAACGATTGCTAAAGGAGAAAGAAGAAGAAGGAGAGTCTCAACGAGATTTCTCACCTTTATATCTGATCCACAGTGACCTTATGGGTCCTTTTCCACATCCATCCATCAACAAAGAGAGGTTTGTTCTCATTTTTGTTGATGATTTCTCACATTTTACATGGATCTACTTTCTTAGGAAAAAATATGAGGTCTTTCAACAACTCAAATATTTCAAAGCCTTCATTGAGACACAGTTTGGAAAGAAGATCAAATTCCTCTGAACTAATAACAGGGGAGAGTATGTAAATCATCAGATCCATAATATTTTCCATTTGGTAGGGATTCAGTTTAGAGGCAGTGGATGAAGCACATCGAGATCCAGATGCACTACATCTAGGACTTAGTACACGAAGGGATCATCGCCTTACATTTTTGTCCTTTAGCAGAACAGACGACAGACATCTTCACCAAGACCTTCACTGAGAAAAAGTTTCATTCTCTGCGAAGTTGTCTTGGAGTGAAGGACAAAGTTGCGTAGCAACTGTAGTTCTTATTTTTACATACATTGTACCTTGAGGGGGTATTTTTCCCATGAGGTTTCCCCTCTTTCCTCACTTTATTTCAATGTATCTTTTGTATATGGGTACCTAACATGGCCTCGTTGTTGAGACCCATTCTTTATTTTCACCATAGTGATGTTCAAAGGGGGTGTTGGAGTTATTTCAAACACACCTAGGATTTATTTTTCCTAAGTTTTTTCCTTGTTTATTAGTCATAATTAGTCATTATCTAGTCTCCTATATTTTAGGAGAGAATATTCCACCTGGAGAATATTCTCTTTCACTTGACACTTCAGTTTGACTAGTTGAGTTCAGTTTATAGGATGCATTGGTTTTGTCACCATGGAACATTGGGATCATCACTAGATAATGTGCACTTTCCTTGGGATCATCACCAGACTGGCGCATTACCCTTGATTCCCTAAGTTAACTCCTCACTACTCTTTATTCAGCCAGTTAACTAAAGTCTAGTTGACTAGTTAACTCAGCTAGGTGACATTTCACTCCCGTAACTGCCAGAGAGACTATACTAGCTGGAAGTTCACTTCTGTAACTATTGGTGTGTGTCCATATCACTCTATACCACCACTATGGTAGATTGTTTCTCCTACAATGCGCACTCATTGAGTTATACAGATTTTATCATGTGTAAATTATTCATTATTCATAACGGTTAATGAGAATTCTTTCATTCTTTCTCTCCTTCTTCTTTCTCCTATTCTCTATGAAAATGTGTGTATTATTATTTAGATAGATATATTATATGCAGGTTCAACACATTTATAAAAAATGTATGCAGATCAGAACATAATGCACAAATAATTTAATGTTGGGGATCATGTTTATTTGCGGGTTAAGGCAAGAAAAAAATTGTTGAAACTTGGGAGGTGTACAAAACTAGCACCGAGATTTTGTGTAAATTTTGAAGTGCTAACTCGCATTGGCCCAGTAGCATACTAGCTAGCACTACCGGGTAATTTAAAAGTTCATAATATTTTTCATATATCGTTATTAAAGAAATATGTTCATGACCCTACTCATGTAATTTATTGGAATTTGTTACAGGTAGAACCGGAAGGCGAGTTCGAGGTGGAACCTTTGCACATTCTGGACAAGAAAGAAACATTGTTGCAGAACCAGGTCATCTTTCAGGTAAAAGTGCAATGGAATGAATTCATTCCTTAAGAGCCTACTTAGAAGTTGGAGGGTGTCATGAAGAATACATATCCAACTCTATTCCAAGGATGACTGGAATATATTAAGCATTTAACATTGAGAACGACATTAAGTCCAAGGGGGAAAGTATGTAATACATCTCAAATAAAATATTTGGCATATTAATAAATTTCCTTAATTGGAAAAATTTGAAATTAGGATTCCTAGGAAAATTTGACTTTTATTAATTTAATTGTTGTGCAAGATTGTGACTTGCCAAGTGTCTTGATTTACTGGATAGATGGAAGAGGCAATATTTTTATTTAATTAATAAAGGATGGAACATAAGGAACAACCAAGTTAAAAAAGATAATATTATGAATCCATGAGTGGGGAACAAGATGAATCCAACCCTGGTCATGAAAGGACATGTGTCGGAAGTCAATCTGGATGATTGACATACCCTGAAAATCAGGGATTTCCAAGTTGCTAAAATTCCCAAGAGGAAAAAGAGATTTGGGAAAAAGGACTAAGACCTAAGAAAAATGATAAATACACATGTGTGAGGAGACAAGACACTTCTTAGCATGTGAAACTGAGGAATAATCTCTGGAATAGTTGTTTTTCAAAAGAAGAGAACTCAAGAGTTGTTGTGTGAGCATTGATGTGTTAGGAAACTACAAAAATACGAAGGATTTTGGATAGGAAGGTTCACTTTTCTCCCTTATTGATTCATGATTAGGATTGGGTGAGACTAGATCAAGTTGTTGATTATTTGGGTTGGTTTGCATTGATGTCAACCCTTGAAGAAAGTTTGGTAGCGAATTCCAGTAGCACAAAGGTTTGGGTAATGGACCCAAGTTTGTTTGATGTATAATGGTATGAGTTTCAATATATTTGAAGGTAAGACTATTCTATATTTATATTACATGTCATTCCATTTCTGGTGGTATGTGAAACATCACATAGCTCCTCATGGCTAGAGATTTATGGCCATGTGAAGTTGGATAACCCTCATCAGTCATCTAGAAGCCCTGAAAGGTCAAAGTAGTCAAAGTGGTTGCAAATAAGAAATTATTTAAATAATAAAGTGAAGTGATGAGTGTACTATAAGTCAAAGTGGATACAAAATAAGTTATTTAAATAATAAAGTTAATGGAGAAATTACTAAGTGGACAAGTGGTTGGAAGTGGGGTAGCCCTAAAATAAGGAAAGTGGTTTAAGATGGTTAGAAGGTCAAAGATAAAGTGGTGTGATGAGTGTACTATAATTCAAAGTGGATACAAAATAAATTATTTAAATAATAAATTTAATGGATAAATTGGTAAGTGGACAAGTGTTTAGAAGTGGGTTAGCCCTAAAATAAGGAAAGCAGTTTAAGATGGTTAGAAGGTAACCCCTTGAGGAAGCTACATAAAAGTATAAATAAGAGGCAACAATATCTCATTTAATTACACTTGATCATATTGAATATCTACAAGTGACTGAGGTAACCAATGGATATCTAAGGCAAATTTTAGAGGGAAGGTGAAGTAAGCAAGGACGAAACTCAAGGGAGGATAAAGTCTTTTGATGATGCTTTCTAAGGTATGTTATTTACAGGTCATCTCACCATTTTCGCAATAAATTGTTTTTTACAATGATTCAGACAACGAAATATGGAGGCCATTGAGAAAACATATCCAAGTAATTGTTATAAAATTTTTAGCTTGTGGGTCGTTGTATTGTGGGAGTTACACTTCGTGGAAAATAGGGTTTGTGGCTAGTCCTGAAACTAGTCTAAAACATGTGTTTCAAGTAAAAAAATCATAACTTATTCATAAAATATCAAAATTAAGTAATACCAAATGTATTGGTTATAGTACAATATTTATTATGTTGTGTACAATTTTCATATTTATACAACAAATATTTTGTGTGAGGAATTCTCTACAAGTTCGATCTCTAGAATAAGCTAGAATTCAACAAGGTATGCCATTTTTTCTATAACTCCTTTTCTGGGAGGTTCCAATAAGTGAAACCTGGATAAATTGAAGACAAGACACTGAAGAATAATTTGTACTAATTTTAGACCTTTATTCATTACATGTACATAGTTATGATTATTGCAAGTTAGGGTTGTTGACTAATCCAAAAGTAGTCATGTGAGACTAAAGTAAAACTTGATGAAAATGCTAGTTTATTTTTTAGGAAGGTTTGAAGGTATGTGATCATATATACCAGGTCTGTTACAGAGTTACAAATCATATTTGGATGATGAAATTGATGAGATATTTTTGTTGAGGTTGAGGCACATGTTGATGCATGGTTTAGGTTATTGGTAGAGGTTGTTTGGTGTAGGTTGATTCGTACATGTTTACAATAGTATATCTCATAGTGATAGTGTGACAATGGTTCAATAATTCTACTTATATTTCAGGGCGGTTGGATGGGGCAAGAATAGGTGGTTGTAGCCACCTTTAGGTTGTAGTTGGAGAACATAGGGGGTTGTAGCCTCCTTCTTGTTGCATCCAGAAAATTGGGGAGTTGGAGCTTCCTTCGGGTTGTAGCTTGAGAAAATAGGGTGTTGGAGCCTCCTTCTAGTTGTAGATGGAAAATAAAGGAAGTTGGTGCTTCCAATGAATGTAATTCTTAAATACATATAAGAAAAATCAGCATGTGGTTTTCTCCCGCTTTAGGTTTCCACGCAAAAACAATGGTGTACTGTGTATGTGTATGATTGCTCATTTTTTCATTGTTTATTTACTCTGGAACTATTGGATGATAATGTTACATTGATATAACACTTGCATTTTATGGTTAAAAAGGATTAAATTTCTCTATTACTAATTCACCCCCCCTCTCATTGATCCAACAATGGGTATCAAAGAAGGTTCCTTCAGAAATCAATTTAACCACTAAAAGGTAGATCATGGAGAGAAACAATATGTATAAAAATGGAATACCACAGTTTGATGGAAAAAAGTATGAATTCTAGAACAAAAGGATGAAAACATATATACATGCACAAGGATTTGAAATTTGGAAATCAGTAGTAGATGGATATAAAGAACTAGCAGTTTCGCCAATAGGTGAAAAAACAATGAAACTCAGTCAAAATAATTCAAAAGCCACAAATGCACTTCTAAATTGTCTTGGTGAATCGGTATATACCAAAGTTGTAAATTGTAAACCCGCTAAATATATTTGGGAAAAACTTCAAAATATTTATCAAGGGGATTCAAAAGTCAAAGAAGAAAATCTTCAAACTTACAGAGGTCATTTCGAACAACTAAAGACAAAGGAAGATGAGAATATTGCAACTTACTTCTTATGAGTCGATGAAACAATGATTGCAATCATAGGATTGGGAGAAGAAATTGAAGAATATGTAATTGTTCAAAAGGTACTAATATCTCTTCCTACAAGATTTGATCCTAAGATATCAACACTAGAAGAAATACCAGATATAAACTCAATAAGCATGGAGGAACTAAATTGAATCCTCATAGCATATGAAATGAGAAATGAACAGGAAAATCTAGATATAAAAGAAACAACTTTCAAAGCATCCAAAAGTTCAAAGAAAAAGGGAAAACAAAAGGAAAAAGAACATAGCAGCAGAAATGACATCTCAGAAGATGATGAAGAAGTGGCCAATTTTTTTAGAAGATTGAACAAAGGAACAAATGACAGATATAAATTAAGATTCCATTGATTTGTTTTAATTGTGATGGTATTGATCATTTTTCTAACAAATGTTCTCATAATAAAAATAAGAGGAATGATGATTATTAATCAAATAACAAACAAACATATAAAGGCAAAATAACCACAAAGAAAATGTTATGCACCAAAGAAGACATCTCCTTATTAGATGAAGATGAAGTCAGTGACAATGAGACAAAAAGAGTTATATTCATGGAGGTAGAAGACTCTGATAAAGAAGAAACCGAAGAAGAATATGAAGAGGCAAAATTTGACTACCGAGGAGAATTGTTGAGTGCCATAGAAGTTATAAGAAGAGAAAGCAAGAAAAACAAGAAGCTACAAGAAGAACTAGACAAGAAAGAAGACACTCAGAAATAGAACAAATGATCATGAAATTGAAGGTTCAAATAGAATAAGAAAAAATAATTGAAGAAACACTCAAAGAACAGTTAGAATAAAGAGACGAGATCATTGGAAATTTGGAAGTAGATATTGTCACATTGAGAAACAAACTTCAAAAGAAAAATATGCAGAACAACTCAAAAGTTTTGGATGACATTATCAACAATCAAAAGCCTCATGATGACAAGTCTGGACTTGGATATAATAAGACAAAAAAGGGATCAAGCTTCAAATCAATAGAACAAGAAACATGCCCAAAAATCTATGTAGAAAAAATCAAAGGGGATAGGAATATCTACAAGGAAGATTACATATACACTCCTCCACCGAGAAGATTTAGACTTCAGAATCAATGATCGACATAAAAAAGTAGGCCTCAGGAAGAATAATGATTCATAAGAGTAAATCCTTTTAGAAGATCTTCACCTCCCAAGTATCAAACTATATTTTTTGGTTTATGTTATGCATGCAACAATTTTGGACATAAAATTGTAAATTGCAGAGCTAATAGGAGGAACATAAAAAACATGGAAATTCATACAAAAAATGGCTATCCAAGAAGGCATAATGAAATAGAGAGAAGAAGATACAACATGTTTGAATAATTGAGCACCGAAGTGGAATGATAAAAGTGAAACAACTTTGGACAGATGGCCAAAGATTGTAGAATGACATTCCTTCCTAGAGAACCAAAACCAAACAACAACAATCATAGACAAGAACCTCAAAAGAGAACATGGATAAGAAAGAAGAATCAATGTAACAATGAATAATGCACACTCTCTGTACAAGATAAGTAGAAGAAACATGGTTGGTATGTTGACAGTGGATTTTCAAAACACATGATAGGTGATAAAGATAGGTTTATTACATTAAGAAAGGAAATCTATGGATCAATCTCCTTTGGATATGATGATTCAACTAAAATCATTGGAAAAGGCACAACCAAAATTGGAAATGAGAATACCAAGGCATAAAATGTTCTACTAGTAGAAGATATGAAACATAATCTTTTAAGTGTAAGTCAAATGTGTGACCAAGGTCATAAAATTACTTTCGATTCACATAAGTGTGAGATAAGAAAAGAAGGTTTAGAAAATTGATTGCAACAACTGCAAGAACTTCACGCAACATATATGTATTAAGTGAAATTGGAAATGAAAAGTGTTGTCTAGGAAAGGAAGATGAAGGTTGGATATGGAACAAAATAATGGGTCACATACACTTTGATAACCTTTCCAAGGTCATAAAAAATGAAGCAGTTAGAGAAATGCCCCAGATCACGAAACCAATCAACACTTTATGCAAGTATTGTCAACAAGGAAATAAAACAAACACTGGGTTCAAATCAAAGGAATATTCAATGACAAGACCATTGTAAATTGTGCATATTGATCTAGTTGGACCAATTCCAAAAAAGGGTTTAAAAGGTGAGAAATACTTTATGTTATTAGTTGATGATTATACGAGAATGACTGTAGTTTTATTTCTCAAGAATAAGTCCGAAGCTTTTGAAAACTTCAAGGTCTACAAGGAAATGATTGATATCTGATAACGAATGAGAGTTCACTTCAACTGAATTTATGGACTACTACAACATGCATGGAATAAAAAAGAAATTCTTCATTGCTAGGAAACCTCAACATAATGGAGTTGTTGAAATAAAGAACATGACACTACAAGACATGGCTTGAACAATGCTAATGGATTCCAAATTGACAGATATTTTTTGGACACATGCATTGCATATAGAAGTTCACATTAAAAACAAAGTAATTCTCAAAACCAACAATGAAAAAAGTCCCTACGAGCTATGGAAAGGAATACCAACAAATGTGAAGCACTTCAAAGTATTTGGAAGAAAATGCTACATCAAAAGAGAAGATGGAAGAATGTGAAATTTTGAGTCTCGTGTGGACAAAGGAGTACCTTTTGGTTACTCAAGTACAAGGAAATCATACATGTGTTACAGTATGAGGTTGAAAAAATTTGTGGAAAGCATCAATGTAAGAATTGATGAAACAGGTGGACGAGGACTAAAGGAAGAAAAAAATGAATCAATGGAACAACTTTATGAAGAAGAAGCTTAAAGAAGTAGAAGGGGAAGATGAATTGGATCAGACAAAAGTAGAAGAGAAATTTCAGCAAGTTCCTCCAAAGACACTTAGAAAACGAGTACAAAAGAATCATTGTTCATATCATATTAACGGAAACAAGGATGCAAGAGTTGAGACTAGAAGAAGAATCCATTCACCAGAACAAATGCACCTAGCACTTCTATCTACGATTGAACCAAACAGTTTTGAAGAGGCCAACAATGATGAATTATGGAATAAGGCCATGGATGAATAATTGGATCAAATAGAGAAGAATGACACTTGGGAATTAGTTCCAAGACCAAATAATAAGAATGTGATTTGCACAAAGTGGTTTTTCATAAATAAATTGAATGAAGATGGATAGGTTACAAGGAACAAAGCTATATTGGTATGTAAAGGATACACACAGGTTGAAGGAATCGACTTTGAAGAGACATTTTCCCCTGTTTCCAAAATGGAAGCAATCCAATTGCTTTTAGCTTATGCATGCTCCAAGAATATTAAAGTGTATCAGATGGACGTGAAATCATATTTTATGAACGGGGAACTTGAAGAAGAAGTATACATTGAACATCTGGAAGGATTTCAGTTATCAGAGAAAGAAGATTATGTGTGTAAATTAAAGAATCTCTTGTATGGTATAAATAAAGCTCCTAGAGCATGGTAATCTAGACTGGATAAATATCTATAGCAGGCAGGGTTCGGGAAATGAAGTGTAGACAAAAACTTATGCATCAAGGTAACTCAAGATAGTATTTTATTAATTAAATTTTATGTTGATGATATTATTTTTGGAATTAATGATGACATTTTAAGACAACAATTTGCAAAGAATATGCATAATGAATTTGAAACGTCATTACTCAGAGAACTATCCTTCTTTTGGGGTCTTCTAATATGTCAAAGAAACCAAGGAATTTTTATTTGTCACACTAAGTATATCAAAGAAATGCTAAAGAGGTTCATAATGGAAGATTGCAAATCAGTTACCACTCCTATGCAAACCAATTTCAAATTGAGAAAATATGATGATTCAAAGTCTACATACTAGAGGAAATACAGGTCGATGATTGGTAGCTTACTATATGTGACAACATCCAGACCAGATTTAATGCAGGAAGTTTGAAAGGTGGGACTATTTCAAGAAACACCAAAGGAATCACATGTCTTAGCAGTGAAGGCGATTTTCAGATATCTCAAAGGAACAAAAGAGTTTGGATTATGGTATCCAAAAGGAAAGGATCTATCACTTATTTCTTACATAGATGAAGATTGGGCACATTGCATTGATGACCAACGAAGCAATAGTGGAGAAACATTCTACTTAGGTGAGTGTTTAATATCTTGGATAAGCAAGAAACAATCATCATTATCTTTATCTACAGTGGAATAAGAGTATATTGTAGCAACAAGATGTTGTACACAGGTTCTATGGATGAAAAAAACTCTGACAAATATATAGGTTGAGTATGATGAGACCATTCCAATCTATTGTGATAATAAAAGCGCCATCAGTATCTCAAAGAACCCTGTTATTCACTCTAAGACGAAGCACATTCTAATCAAGTATCACTTTCTATGGAAACAGGTTGCAGAGAAGAACATCAGATTTGAATATGTGGGCACAAAATAACAAGTGAGAGACATCTTTACAAAATCGATTCCACAAGAATCCTTTAAGTATATTCGCCAAAGACTTAGAGTAACTTCTACTCCAAAATGAATGTTTTTGAATGCTTATATTAAATGTCTTAGATTTACATAAGGAAGTACCATAAATAGGACAGTTCAGGTTGGGAGATCATTTTCAGGAAGAGTTCAGTCAGTGGGAGCAGCCCCAGATGGAAAGATACATTTTCCATTGATGACAAAGGGGGAGAGATTTATCAGATGCAAAGGTAAATGCTTGGAGAAAGAGCACAGAGGAATGGTTCCAAGGGAAGCGTGAGTCATATGACTTGAGTATTGCATTAGAGTGTTGCCATCAATTCCAAAGGTCGATATTGTTGATTTTTTGGGTTGGTTGTCATTGATATCAACCCTTGAAGAAAGTCTGGTAGCGAATTATGATAGCACAAATCTTTGGGTAATGGACCCAAGTTTTTTTGATGTATAATGGTATGCGTTTTAATATATTTGAATTTAAGGCTATTCTATATGGATAGTACAGTTCATTCCATTTCCGGTGGTATGTGGAACATCACATAACTTCTCACGGTTAGAGAGTTGTGGCCATGTGAACTTGGATAACCCTCATGAGTCATCTAGAAGCTCCAAAAGGTCAAAGTAGTCAAAGTGGTTGAAAAGAATAAATTATTTAAATAATAAAGTGAAATGATGAGTGTACTATAATTCAAAGTGGATACAAAATAAATTATTTAAATAATAAATTTAATGGAGAAATTACTAAGTGGACAAGTGGTTAGAAGTGGGTTAGCCATAAAATAAGGAAAGTGGTTTAAGATGGTTAGAAGGTAAAAAATAAAATGAAGTGATGAGTGTACTATAAGTCAAAGTGGACGGAAAATAAATTATTTAAATAATAAATTTAATGGAGAAATTACTAAGTGGACAAGTGGTTAGAAATGGGTTAGCCCTAAAATAAGGAAGTGGTTTAAGATGGTTAGAAGTTAACCCGTTAAGGAAACTACGTAAAAGTATAAATAAGAAGAAAGGGTCTCTCATTTAATCACATTTGAGCATGTTGAATATCTACAAGTGACTGAGGTAACCAATGGATGTCTAAGGAAACGTTTATAGGGAAGGTGAAGTAAACAAGGCCGAAATTTAAGGGAGGATAAAGTCTTTTGATGATGCTTTCTAAGGTATGTTATTTACAGGCCATCTCACCATTTTCGCAATAATTTGTTTTTTACAATGATTCATACGAAAAAATATGGAGGTCGTTGATAGAACATATCCAAGTAATTGTGATAAAAATTTCAGCTTGTGGTTCATTGTATTTTGAGAGTTACACTCTGTGGAAAATAGGGTTTGTGGCTAGTCCTGAAACTAGTCTAAAACATGTGTTTTGGTAAAAAACGTCATAACTTTTTCATAACAGATCGAAATTAAGTAAGACAAAATGTATTGGTTATAGTACATTCTTTAGTATGTTGTGTACAATTTTCAGATCTATAAATAAAATATTTTGTGCGGGGAATTCTTTACAAGTTTGATCTCTAGAATAAGCCAAAATTCAGGAAGGTATGCCATTTTTTCTATAAGTCCTTTTCTGGGAGGTTCCAAGAAGTGAAACCTAGATAAATTGTAGATAAGACACTAAAGAACATTGAGTACTATTTTTAGAACTTTATTCATTACGGGTACATAGTTATGATTATTGCAATTTAGGGTTGTTGACTAATCCAAAACTACTTATGTGATACTAAAGTAAAACTTGATGAAAATGGTAATCTCTTATTGAGGAAGGTTTGTAGAGATGTGGTCATATACACCAGGTTTGTTACATATTTACAAATAAGATTTGGATGATGAAATTGATGAGGAATGTTTGTTGAGGTTGAGGTACAAGTTTATGCATGGTTGATGCATGGTTTGTGTTATTGGTACATGTTGTTTGGTGCAGGTTGATTGGTACAGGTTTACAGAAGTATATCTCACAGTGATAGTGTGACAATGGTTCCATCATTCTACTTAGATTTCAAGGTGGTTGGATGGGGCAAGAACAAGCAGTTGTAGCCATCTTTCGGTTGTAGCTAGAGAACATAGGGGGTTGTAGCTAAAGAATTGAGGAGTTGGAGCTTCCCTTAGGTTGTAGCCTAAGAAACTAGGGGGTTGAAGCCTCCTTTGAGTTGCAACTGGAAAAAAAAGGAAGTTGATGCTTACAATGAATGTAATTGTTAAAGACGTATAAGAAAAAAAATTATGTGGTTTTCTCCCACTTTGGATTTCCATGTTAAAAAATTGGTGTATTGTGTATGTGTATGATTGCTCATTTGTTCATTTTTTATTTACTCTGCATCTATTTGATGATAATGCTACATTTTTTATGGTTAAAAATGATTAAATTGCTCTATTACTGATTCACCCCCCTCTTAGTAATCCAACACAAGTAAAGTTGGTTGATCCTATCTACAGTTGGGTGGAACTTTGTTGTTTCTTCTATTTTCCTAGGTTCCATATTATATTTATCTTCTATTATCATTAAATTTTCTTGTATGAAATAGTCTGTATGAAATATATTAATTATCCAATTTCTTTAATTGCACAATATAGAAAATCATGGAAAATTTTTACTTTTACTTGTACGTTGCAACTTTCTAGATAAGAGGGACGGATGGGTCCTTGCAAGACAAAGGCTCTTGGTTAGTTATACTAACCACTGGGAAATACACATCATGAAAGTGTAACTCGAATTAAGAATTATGAAAGTGTAACTAGATAAACACTGAATATGAGGAAATATGCATCATGGAGTAATATTCACATGAAATAATCAGAAAGGAATTAACTACCAAAATTACAAATGAAGATAAAGATTTAGATAATCCAAGCATATATATATATATATATATATATATTCCTCTCAGGCTTATTATTTTTTGGATTGTTAATATTAAAGAAAAATATCATGCATGTATCCCTACGCATGCTTTACACATACACTCATCATGAAATGATCGTATGCAAGAATAATCAATGTACATGGGTTACTTAAAATCTTGTGCCATGAACTATAGGAAGAGCAGTTGACGGATAAAGTCTTGAGACTGGGATAGGATGAAGACGGGGAGTGATAGGAAGTCTTAAAAAAAGAGGTCTTTCTCTAGTACCAAAGCAGTTTTGGAAATTACATAGTACAAATAAAATCGAGTCCTAAACTGTTGAGTTAAAATTACGCACAGTGAAAATCTCTCTATAAAATATAAATAGAATTCATTTTCGAACGAATAAATAATTCGACCCTTCTGTGATTATTTTAGAGAAGGGTTAAAACATAGAATTAAACTAACCCCTTGGTTAATCCAGCCATAGTAGGGAAGGTGGTCTACACGACCTAGGACAAGAAGAAACACCCTAATAGCAAGATTATGCTCAAGTACAATGAAAAATTACTATTGGTAACCACAGTTGGGCGTGACGGGCATAAATACGACTCAAAATTATGATATATTTTCATGTAAACACTTATAATAGAAAATATAGATGGTAACTACAAATGGGAATAAATATGACTCAGAGTTACAACGTCTCCTTCCTAAGAAAATATGGAGAATGTAGGAAACTGAAACAACGTCTAGCACATGGCCAGGACCATAAGTCCCTACCATTCCAAACGTTGAGTTTAACAGCGAGAAAATGATATGGATAATATAAGACTAATATGTAGATATAATAAAACTCAACAATTCAACAGATAACAAAGAACCAACTAAAAAAATATAAAACACCGATAAAACGAGGAGATGTTCACAATCTATTCGAACCTGAAATAATTATCAAGCTTACCTCTTGTAGAGAGAAGAATGCGAAACCATATCTAGGTTGAGCGATACACCAAGAAGCGATTATTTTCCAAACAACATGTAGAAGACCCCTTCACATATTTACCTCTTAAGCTACCTAAATAGAGTGTAGGCGGGGATTTATTGTAAAAATTCTGTGAGCTTAAGTATTTTTTGCAATAGACATGACCTCTGTTAAGCAAGTCCAAGGAAAATATGTAGCTAAAACCAGAGAAGAACCCCTCTTAGAGAAGAACCAATGATTTTACTCAACCTAGTGCGAAATGAGGAAGGAAGTCAGTTTCAAAAACTTGAATCTTCTCTCAAACAAAGAACTGTCAAAACCATAACTAATTGAATGTGCAGAGTACAATGGTAAGTAAACCCAGTGGCATGTCAAACTAATAGTTACTCCAATGCATTAAGAATAATTAAGTGGTAATGGTTGGATACCGACTAGAGAGACTAAAGCTTGGGTATAATGTGCCTCCCTTGTGCAGGAATTAACTAAGTGAATTAAACCAATGACTAGTTGGGTGGAGTTTGTATGACGGTCGGTGGATAATTAACCATGTTTTCCATCACTTAAATTTTGAGTCCTGAGTGTACACTCGTTCCTTAATAACTAATTTGACCCAGAAGTATACTCATGCTCACCATAATCTTGAGTACCTTAGATAATTCTAAATCCCATGATTTTTTTTTGTATAGGAGGTGTATAGTTTTTTTTAATTACTTACATAAGTGTATATTATTACTTACGATAGAGAACCCAGTATATAAGGGTTAGTGTAAACCCTTGTTGTATCAACCTTAAAAAGATAAGGGAACATTAAGAGTTTAGTACCTTAGAAGTTCATATATTCACTTCATGTTAAGATAATTTTTGAATTTCCAAGAGAAATCACTTGGAAAACTCTTCTTGCATGTGGGTCTTTTCGATGTAAAAGGTAGTTATCAATCAAAGTGAGAAAATTTTTTTGGTAGACGTTAGAACAAAAGATATATTTTATTTTTGGTATGGTTGGGTTTATAACATTGATTAACCATTTTTGACTTATAAGAAAAATCTAAATAGCATTCACTGGATAATTGTTTCGTACTCATGGTATAACCTAAGTTCAAAATAACATCGTTAAGATATTTGGTTACACAAATTTATTTCCTTAAAAAAAATAACATGAAAAGAGACAAAATTTGATTGAACCTAAAATTGTCGAATTTGGAAAAAAAACATGTTAAGTAAGACTGCTCCTCCCAAACATAGACTAGAGGATATTTAGTCTTTTACCCTGTCACCTCCGAGCTGAGTTTCGTATCCAAAAGAGGTAATGACTCATGTGGATTCTTGCATTATTTCGAGAGTTAACAATTCAATGGTCTCCTCTTTCTCGCAATATATATGATATTTCATTTCAATCTTCACGTACACATAATGGCATCCCCTTCCCTTCATGTTCCCTTTATTTATTTTTTCCTATGTCTTTGACACATGTTTGAGCCTCCTTCTCTTTGACCACTTGTCAATTTTCAATCCCACACTTGTCTTTTCTGATTTCCGAGAAATTAGGGATTTGTCTTAGCGAGTTTGAGTTAAACTCAAATATCTCCACCACCAGTCTCTTACGGCTACCACTAGCCAGTCCTATTAATGGATCAATAACAACCTCTTTTAAGTGTCTTACTCAACGTTCCCTTTTTATTATAATTTAAAAATATCTTGTTTTGATCTTAAAGGAATTTTTTTCTATTACTTATAAAATGAGAGAAGTAAAACAACGTAGATACTTACAAATTCCACAATTAATTTTTGATATGCCAACATAAAATTATAACCCATACTTATCCCAATTTCATTCAATTCTTCCGATGGTTTTTCTTTGTATGTTAGCACCTGTTTGAAGACATTCAAGGATGGTTTATGTAAAACAACTTAAAATATACAAAAAAATAAAATCTTAAGTTGTTATAGGGAAACAACAATTATTCACAAACTTTGCTATCAACCATTTTCTTCCTTGTCATATTGTTTTATGTGCTAAATGAGTTCCATTTTTTTTTATTTTCTGCAATAAAATATTTGAAAATTAATATTTAATGTTAAATTATTTATTTGTATGTACCTAATATAAAAAGTCAACGATTTCATACATTTGAAGCACATTGTTGTTGAAATGGCTCATCGTGCGATGAAATTATGTCCATTTCTTTGACCATCTCTTTGTACACTTTTTTGGACATTCCTACTGACATATTGCAGATATCAACTCATAGATCCTTTGAGATTTTCATAATATTCCTAAAAAGAGTAACATGACAATAAAATATTTTTATATTGATATATGAAAACTCAATATAAAAAAAATGATATTAATAAAATAATTCTTTATAATAATATATACCTATTCTAAAAAAATGTTTTAGGAATATGACGCAAACGCGCCACCCAGGGCATGCCTGCTACCACCTGGACCTTCCTTTTCCTAGGCCCGAAGAGCTAGAATGCTCTTCAAATCCCTTTCGGGACTTTATCCCCCACAAAACACTCTATCGCGATCTCCCCTTTGCCTTATCGGGGAATCAGACCTCGCAAGATTGCGAGTCCTGCACTCGGGTCTCAAAATCCCCGAAACCCGATGAATATTCCCCACGTGCTCCTTCTCTCTTTTGTCGGGAATTGTCCCGTCGGGAAATCGGTCTCCACGAGGTTGTAAACCGCTTGCTTTTCGAATCCCCGATTCCCGATTCTCCGATGCCCCCTTGGCGTCCACCCACGGTAAGGCTTAGCTTTCCGACACCTATCCTCCACTACAGGCCTTAACCCTGTCGGTAAATCGCGGATCAGAAGATCGTGATTCTCGTTGTCAATGAACACGGGATATTCAATTCTCCGAACCCTGATGCGCGATGACACCTGGCTTCTATTCCAACTTCCGAGGCCCACAATTTTAACTGTCGGGATATCGCGATTCGTGATATCGCGGTTTCTGATGCGACGGTTCCCTTGTCCTCAGAAAACCCAAAACGCCGAACCCCGACTTCCCGAGATCTCGTGCCACGTACCCCAGCAGTGATCAACGATCCTGATCCTTCTCGGGAATTCATTAATCGTGAATTCCTGCACAAGACTCTTGACTCTGTGAGTCCCGATTCTCCGATAAGCCGAGCTCCACTGACTCCCCTGCTCCTTGACACGTGTCTCTCCGAGATCAATGGCTGAGATCCTTTCGGGAAATCGCAGATCGTGATTCCTCCTGTCGTGAGTCTCTCGTCACCGAGAACCCCAAAATTCCGAACCCCGATACACGTGCAGGCGCTCTCCTCCACGTCAACCACTCCTCGTCGCGCTATCGGGTATCGCGAAATCGTGATTTCTATTGCAACGATTTCCTTGCCTGTGAAAATCCCGAAACACCGAATACCGACCCTTCCAGATCCTTGGACACGCGTCCCGTAGATCAACGACTCGGATCCTCTCGGGAAATCACTACTCGCAATTTCATACACAAGACTCTTGGCTCCGGAAGTTCCGATTCTCTGATGAGCCGAGTCCCGATGAGATCTAGTTCCTTCTTGACACGCTAAAGCTTAAACTGTGCGCATCCTCCGCCAGATCCGACTGTTGTTGGGACTTCGCCAATCTTCCCTGTGAATCCTGGTCATCGATTTCTCCTCTTTGGATATTTCTCGAAAATGGCTAAGTGTTTCTTCCTCAGGACTTGCTCTTCAAGCCTGCGCCTGAACCCCTTCTTGACCTTTCTTCGATCAATCTTCCTGTGCCTTCTTTCAATGATATCACGAAGGTACTCTCCCTCCTGAGCTTACTCACTCTTCTTCTTTCAGGGGAATTTGCGCGCAACCCTTGTGCTCGACGTTCAACAACTTTCCAAGTGTTGAATAATTCAGACTCTGCGCACTCTCTGCAACAGTAGTCGTCTATTTCCTTTACTCAGACTAACAAATGAGACTTCTTCTTCCTTCAACCTGCACACTCCTTGCACGGTTGCAACGACCCACTTCCACTTCTGAGCAAACAAGAACAAAATTTAAACTACTGAGCCTTCATTGACGCACTCCTTGCGGATGAATTCAACTGCACACCTTGCAGGAATCTCCTAGCTCAGATAGAGAAACAATTGAAACTTATTCTCTTCTATTTCAGACTTCTGTTTAAAACTTGAAATCACATGCACAACATATACAAAGCAAATGCATAACCAGAAACAAACATTCATGAGCACATAAACCACATACACACAGAAACAACACCAGCCATGAATTTGAATCAAAGACTCTCTTCTATTAATTCAAATCTGTACATGGGTGTTCTTCATACAGTTCTTTGCTTTCTCTTCTCTTCTGAAGGCTTGATTATGTTATAATGTACAAAGGAGGGTGTCTATATGCGTTTTCCCTCTCGAACTCTAAAACTGTCTATTCTGGAAATTAAAATCCTATCTACCTGCATCAACTAAATTAAATGCCTCCTATCTACTTCAGACAAGAGCGTAAGGCTCGAGGTCTGATACAATACAACAGACGCTCCTTCATAAATGTTTCAATGAAGGATAAGGCGCTTCATCTTTAATGAAAATTAAAAAAGAGTTATCAAGCTTATGTGTCATGTGTTTAAAAACACATGCGCTGGCTCCACGCTTTCTTTGGTAGTCGCGATGCTCGTGCATCAGAATATTACTTTTTGAATGATTCTTTTTTGTTTTTGTAATTTTTTTCTATTGCATGTCTAGTAGGTCTCATTGAACATTGCTCTAGAAACACTTTATATAGTTTAGATATCACCTAGTTCTTTGAATCATTGGATTGATTTCTATATTGTAGGTGGAAAGTACGTTTATACATTCATTCCACTATTTCGCTTATAGTTTTGTAAAAAAAATTCTCCCTTTTATTAACCTCCAATACCACTTCAGATGAGCTAAGGACCAATTCATCATCATTTACATCTTCTATATTTTATATTTTATTAAGACGAAATTCCATTCCTTCATTGTTGGTCCATGTAGAACATTAAACATATGTGAATTAATAGATTGTTTGAAACATGTTATCTAATATGCTTAAGTATATTATTAATGAAAATTCAAAAAACAACTCATATTGAATAATATTGTTTCATTCACTCGATTCATTCTTTTGCAATTTTTCCGTCAAGATTTTACATTGTTCTCCACTTAGATCGCAAATAATCTTCTCGATCTTCCTCATTTTGTGGTTGTACATGACACACACTAACCAATACATATTAGTTAAACCTACATATAGTTCAAACATATTTATTTTGTATAGAACTTACAAAGAACTTTCCTTTTATGTTTTTCTCGATTTTCTATCATTGTGTCAATCATAATTTTTTTTACTTGAACTATTATCACACATTTTTTTCTCAATATACAACATGTAACATTCAATACATAAACTATGAAATATATTTTATAAATAAATCACATAATTTTCAGTTAAAAAATATGGTTTTAGGTGTGCTTTAATAATACAAAAGCATTGCGTTTTTCGATATAGAAAACATACCAACACAAATAAATGATATAGGAAACTTACCGACATATATATATATATATATATATATATATATTTTAAATTACAACAATGGGATATGTATTGATAACAATATTGCTCTTAGAGTAAAAAATAAAAATAAAATTCCATGAACGAAAAAAATAACCAAAAAAAATTACACATGGACGAACAATTTTTTCTTTTAAATTATGTTACATCATTTCTAGTGCGCCTTATGAGTAAGTGCAATAGTGCGTTAGTGTCAAATCATTGTATTGATCACCATAAATCATTTAAAAAAAAATGTTACAAGGCCAATAAAATTTGGATATGATACAATAAGTGGCATCCTTGCATCACATGCCAAACACCTTATATATAGAAACACAAACCCATTAAATATAAAATGCCTAAAATAAAATCCCTAATTGTGAAGTGATAGATGAAGTTAAACCCAAAGGTGAAATTTTGAACTCACATAAGAAATAAGAAGAAATGGTTTAAGGTAAGTGTGGTTTTTTATTTATTTATTTTTTATGAATTTTAATTAAATATAAACAATGACACAATTGTAAAAAAAAATATTATTAAAATTAATAGTAAAATTTATAATTTTTACTATGCAGGGTTTTGAGTGAATCACAAAACCTTTTAAATTTTGATCTTCATCTCTCCCGTGTAAATTTTGGCAAAATTATGAAATATTGAATAACTTAATACTATTTAAAAGAAATTATAAAAAGGGTTTTGAGTGAATCACCATACCCTTCAAATTTTGATCTTCTGAATAATTATGGTGTTCCAAACTATTATGCTCCTCCACAGTGGTCCCGAATATGTATCTCTTGAAATTCTCTCCCTTGTAAATTTTGGAATTAAAATGAAATAGTGAATAACTTCTTACTATTTAAAGGAATTTCTAAAATTATATTTTCGAAAAATAAATTCCCACTCATTTTTCAATTGTAAAAAAAAAGACTTTTTATTTTTTGTTTTTATTTTTTATTTTTTAAGTTTTTCGAAACATTGGTGCATTTACTAATATAATGCACTGGTACATTTGTTTATACAAAGAACTAGTGCACTAAATATTTTTGGAGCACCAATATCATATAATTCTTTTTTATTTATTTGAAATATTGATAAATGGTCCAGTTAGTAATTAAACATCGCGATGCTTTAAATTGTTCTAGAGGCACCAATGCATTTTGTTTAAATAAGTTCATCATTATTCTTTAAAAGTTATTTCAATTTTTATTTGCACATTATATAGTATATTCATCTTAAATTATCTTTTAGGATGCATCCACATGACTTTCAATACTTCATAGTATACATTTTTTTCTTAAAGTCGACTTATTCTTAAAAACATGTTGTTTATTTTTCTCAAATGCAGGGAGAAAAACTTATAATATCAAATTGTCAACTCTTCAAATTCCATCTCATTCCATATTGATTAAATTCCATGACATATTTCTCCCTTTGAATCTCCAGTAAGTTCATATTTTATTTATATTTCGATTATCTAATTCAATTTATTTTTTTTATCCATGTGAATCTGAATAAAAATGTATCCCAATTTGCAGGATCCTGATTCAGAATTGAGTTTAGATACAAAAAATATTCCACCAGTTCAAAATTGTCGGAAGCTCTTATCACGAGCAACATACCACAAGTAATTGGTAGATGAAAATGGACAAACTCTTTACCCTGCCAATTGTAACATTCCATCTTCCAACTGCAAACCTCGGTCACCAATGGTAATAATTGTTTGGTATAATGTAATTTGAACAAACCAATTGAATTGTGCTTACTAATATCATTGATGCACTAATATTCAATATTTTTCAAATTAGGATTCTAATGATGAGAGACCTACCTATCATCTTCCATTTCACCCAACTACAATGTTAAATCGAGAGAAGGTTGCAATAAGAGAACATATCAGAGAGGAAGCATACCAAGAAAGGTTGAATCAACCACCTATCCAATTCCCACTACGTCCAAATTCACCAGTTACGAATGACTACATCAATAGTAGTTCTTCACAAGTTGGAAATGGAGTCAATCAAAGAGAGGTTGGTATTTAATGGTAGAATCATGCCTTATCCTCATCATTTAAAAGAAAATATGTCAATGATATATGCCAACAGTTGGTTTGGTGACCAAGTTAGAGGAAAATATGGTGCATACAGTCGTTACCCGCATGTTGAAGACGATGCACTAAACATAGGGATTGGGTGCATCAACTCAGTAATGATTTGTTTGTGTACAATTTTAACTTCATAATGCACCCTTGAATTGTAACATCTATATTTTAAATTTTATTGGTCAGGTTATTAAACACATGACACTGTGATTTTTTCACCTTTTTATAGGTGCATTTGTTCCCATCTATGTGGGCATATGGACATCATTTTCACACATATGATTTCGATGATGGGAACATAACACAAGACTGTGGAGTGGAATTCAAGTTCGACCAATATATTAATTCTAGCCACCGCAATCAAAACCTAATACACGGGAAGTTAGGTTACATTAGAAAGATACAAGAGATCATTTGAGTGGACTTATGTTCTTTCCAATGTGTTTTTTTTAGGTGAAATTGTTTTGACACCTTTGATTGGAATAATGTAAAGGAATATCAAGATAATGGGATGATATGTATAAACTATAGAAAGATGTGGGGTGAAACTAAAGAGCCTTATGTTTTCCCAAAACACTGGAACCAACTGTTTTTTTACCCAGATGTGTTGGATAAGGATTGGTGGTTTACATTAAGACACAAACCTAGATCAAAACATGTTTTTGAGAACAATAGTGTTATCATGCCAAGTGAGGAAGATAATCAGGGTGATGACAATGGAGAGTGATATGTACATGTTTTATTTCATCATTTATACTATTGTTGTATCTTTTTGTTATCTTTTTCATAACTGATCCAAGTACTATATGTTGTTATTTAAATTTGTTTTTTGTGATAATTTGGTTTTTAACTGAAATGTTTGTTAGTTTACATACTTTTATCATTTCTTTTGGAATTATTTCAATTATGCCCCAAATTTTGACTAAAACCAGAATTAATGAAGTAATTTAAAATTTCAATAGCAATCAACTTAAGAAATAATGACAAAAATAACAATAGAAATATTTGCATCCATAAACTTCTAGGGACAATAGAATTCTTATCATTGGAGATCATAAATTTTTATAATAAAATTTTTTAGTGTAGAAGAGTTTATTCAAAAAGAGTAAATAGTACAATGGATAATAACATTTATTCATATGCAATTTGTTTTTTGAAAAATAATTTAGTTAGAATGAATATGTATGAACTATCCATGCAATAGAAAAATGTTTATGGTAATTTTACAATTAAAGTTTCCACCATATTGAACTTTGTAATTTATAAAAATATCTTTGCATTTTTTTATTTAAATTAAGTATTTATGTTATATATATATAATTTTGATATAAGTTCACCAATACAGAATCTATAATAAAGATCATTTAATAAAAATTAACATCATGATGATAACCATCTAACAAACATAAACATCATCTAAAATACACATTTAGATTTACTAGTTATATATATATATATATATATATATATATATATATATATAACCTATAAACGTCACTAATTAGATAGAAAACAAATCTAATAATCTAATAGGGAATCATCATTGTGATCACATCTAAAGAAACACAAGTATTTTCTAACATTATCGTCACACACATCTAACAAGAATCATTTAACATACACATCTATCAAGTACATTTAACAAACATATATAACATGACCTAACAATATACACATCAACATCAACATATAAATTAAGTACATCAACATGAAAAAAAAAAATCACCATATATATATATATATATATATATCATGAACAAGTCAAATAACTGCTCTAACATATCTAGTCGAGCCAATGTGATAATCATATCTACAATGGTAGTGGAGGCCTGGTTTGTAGTAGAAAATGATAGATGGTCAGGAGGAAGTGGAAGATATAGAGTTTCTTGTTCGACTCTCTCATGATAAATAGGCGGTGGAGAAATAGATGTTTCCTTATCATCTGGGTGAGGTGAAGGAGGAGGAGGATATGGGGAAGGATCACAACCATGCTCATCTATCGATGGGGTACTATACAAACATGTACTGGAGGAAGAGTGAATATCATTGTCAACACTCCTCAGTGCTAATAGCCCGATAGTTACGATGATATAATGCATAAGATGCATCATGTCATGTGAAATATCCCTCCAAATATCCAAGATAATAAGATTTTCCTTGATGACTCGCATTAACACAGGGTGGACTCCCACCTGAACCAAAAGTGCAGAGATTTGGTCTCCCAAATCCAACTTGAATCTAGTATCTGACCCATGATTCATGTAGGATATCTGCACCTGATGAACCTGAACCACCATGGCCTAAGAAATCTCCTCATTCACTTCTGGTGGTGGAGGAGCCATGTTCCCAAGGAATGTGCCAATATATGCAAAATATATAGTACACAACAATAATTGGATAGTTTCATAAAACAATTTAAAGAACATGTTAGAATCAATTTTATTCTAATCAAGTAAAACAATAAAATGAAACTAGATTAATTTAAAAAAAAACACTAATATTACTTCTAGAATTTGGTGGCTCATTAGGTGTGAAGAGGATATTCAGATATCCTCGCCAATCCATCCCCTCATAAGGACACAACACCATCACAAACATGTGATTAACCTCATTGGCCAGTAGCCCCAGTGTGTTAGTGGAAATCCTAGCCAGAAAATTTTGTTGGCCCCTATTGGGTATCATCTTGCCCCACATGTGCATGTGGACCTGAGTCATCGACTTAGAAGGATGACGAACAAAACTAGGTCTCGTCTCCAGAAACTTCTCAAAAAATAAATAAAACAACTTTGAAGAAAAAGGAAAGTTCACTCTCCCATGTATCGTAGCATGACATCTATCTAGAGCTATAAAAAACTTCCACAAAAAGGCATACCAGTTAGTACATCATGGCCTCTGTACCAAAGAATCAACATAATACAAAAGAATGCAACTAATGTGCTTCCCATCACTGGTAAAGTGTGGAATGGTCTTCTAAGAGTGAGAGGCACCTAACCTTCTCTACAAAAAAGGAATCGATTTGTAGTTGTCCACTAGACACCTGAAAATAAGCTAGAGAAAGTACGTCAATCTCAATATATCTATGAAAGTACATGAGCTAACTCTCTGCTGCAACATTGTCTGGGACATCAGGGAACTAGGGAAAATTCTTCCCTCTCCTGGATAGCCCAATATTAAAATATATATCCTCCTCAATGGTCTGGTACCATTGATCAAGATCGACATGGAAAGCTTGTCGATGGACATCACATTGATGAATCAGATCCACCAAGTACCTGGAGTTCCCCTTAATGGATGTATCCTCCTCATAGTACTTAGGGAGGCCTACATTCCTCAAGATGACTTAGATTGTTGTAGTAATAGGGTGAGGGTACAAATCCTTCTCCCTCTCCCTCACCTCCCAAAATCATACAACATTGTACATGCCAACCCTCTGCTTGCACTACTGTTGTTTCTCCCTCTGCTGATGTCTTTTCATGATTAACATATAAAATACATCAACCTCATAGATAAAAAAACAAAAAAAATCTAGTAACTGTGAAATTTATTTATAAATACAAAAAAATAACTTTCTTCAAGAAATAAGTAAATTTCATCACTAGTGCACTCACAAAATAGTCAAGCACCACCAGCAATGCATATATTACTTGTGAACATTGTCTATGGTGTTCACATACGATGTGTTGTATATTACTTTATGCGGTGTGTTGTATAACCTTACCACATCTGTGCGTTAAGGTTAATCGACGCACCGCCTAAAATAATAAAAACTTAAAATCCTAAAGCACCGCAAAACCACTTTCAAAAAAATTGATACTAGCATGCATATCATTTCCTGACATGCACCTATATGTTATAATAAAGGTGACACACTGCACAAATAATTTTTAAAAATGGTTAATTACGATACTTTGGCATTTAGGCTCTATTTTTGTATGGTGGTGCATTGGGTAACCATTAATGCACCGGTACCTAAGTTTACCAATGCATCACATAAAATAATATATATGATTTATGCAATTCATCCTTTAACGTAACTCCCTGGTGCATTGATGTCATTTCGACGTACTGCGAAAAATCAACTATATTATTTTAGGTAGTGCGATGGTAAAATTATGCATCGATGCATTAGAGTTTACACCCACATGGCTGAAAAAAATTAGGCATGGTGTTTTGATGCACCCTGTAAATTTTTCAGGGTGCATTGTTCACAATGCAAGATGAACGACTTGAACAGACCACGCCAAAAAACGAATATTTAAAAACAGTGGAAATTTAACTTAATTTTGAATTTTAATCCGCTAAAAGTTTAAGTTATAAAGAAATAAAGACATTACCTAGATATTTCCTCATCAGGGAGGCCTAGTTGCCACATAGTCCAAAAAACCAAATTTTCCCATCGTTTGGCAAAAATTGAAAGCTAGGCATTGAGCAACGAATGGAAGGAAGGAAAGAAAGGGAAGCACCAATAGTAGGGCACTTCAAAGAGGAAAAAATTTCACTGGTGCTTGAGAGCTTTACAACACTGAAAAGGGTAAAAATTAATTTTACGACCGATAATTTTTTTTTTATTTAACCATGTTACGGTGCGCTCGATTATTTGATGCACTTGTGTGTCAATATTTAAGTATCCCACTGGAATATATGTTTTTTTAAATAACCCTACCATGGTGTGTCATTTTTTAGAGAAACAATGTGCACGAGTGCGCGAGTATTTAAGTAGCGCACTAGAGTTTTGTTTTTGAAATAACCCTACCACGGTTCATCATTTTTTAGAGCACTCATGTGTCCATAGTAGAAAATGCATAGGTGTGTTATGTATTTATAAAATCATCGTAAAAAAAATCAGCTAAAACCTCTGCCCACTTGCCTCCTCTAGTGTCCTCTGATATAAGTGCATTTTTGGGATATTTTTATAAGGGATTCCACAAAAACCTCCCCTAAAGGGTCATTTCCTTGTCGTGGAAACTACTACTTTATAAAAGTGGTTGATATACCTGAATCTACCTAATTAGTCTATTAAGGTGGAAAATTATGCCAATTGGCCTATATCAACAAATTTTATAAAGTGGTTATTGCTAGTTGATGGAAGACATGTCTCGGGGATGACCATTATTGTATTACTTAATTATTACATTATTGTAATCTATAATAATAATAATGTATTAATGTAATACATTTATGTATTGTATTAATGTATTAATGTATATAAATTATTGTTCTATTAATATGTTAATGTAATGTACTACATTAATGTAATATATCATAATAATGTATAAATTAAAGTATTAATTTACATTAGTGTGTAATGTAAAGTATTATTGAATACAATTTTAATTTATACATTGATAAAGTATTAATACATTAATAAAGTAATACATTAATAATTCATTAAATACATTAACAAATTAAATACCTTAAATACATTACTAAAGTAGTAATACATTAACCTTAATGTATTCATTAATACATTATTACATTATTGTAATGTATAAATTAAAGTACTAATACATTAATGTATAATCTAACATATTAATACATTAATACATTATTAATTAGTACATTGCTAAAGTATGGATACACTAATAAAGTAATGCATTAATAATATATTAAATACATCAATAAATACATTAAATGCATTAATAAAAACATTACTTAAGTATTAATACACAAATAAATTAACACATTAATAAAATAGTAATATATTGAACTTAATGTATTTAGTAAAACATTATTACACTATTAATACATTAAAAATACATTATTTTATTACTACAATGTATAAATTAAAGCACTAATACACTACAATGTATAAATTAAAGCACTAATACACTAATGCATAATTAAAGCACTAATACACTAATGCATAATTTAATATATTAAAGTATTAATACATTAATAAGTAATACATTACTAAAGTGTTGATATACTAATAAAGTAATGCATTATTAAAGTAAAATAAATTAATAAATACATTATTAAAGTATTAATACATTTATTAAAAATGACCATCATTTTTTGGCTATGGCTGATCATGATCTCCGTTTCTTATGGTCATGACTATGAATGACATTGATAAATTAAAGTATACTGAAATTAATTAATACATTAATATATTTTTACTAAATACATTACTAAAGTATTAAGACATGAATAAGTATTAATACACAAATAAAATAATACATTAATATAGTAGTAATACATTAATAAAGTATTAATACAATATTACATTAATATAATGTATAAATTAAAGTATAAATTCACATTTATGTATAATGTAATGTATTAATTAATAAATACATTAATGTATAATGTAACATATTAAAGTAGTAATACATTCATAATGTAATTTATTAATACATTGTTAAAGTATTATTACACTAATAAAGTAATGCATAAATAATACATTATTAAAGTGTTCCTACATTTATTGAAAATAATTATGGTTGACTATGGTTGACTATGGTTGACCATGATCATTGTTTCTTATGGTCATGTGTACCAATTACAGTGATACATTAATACTTTTCTAAAAAACACATTACTAATAAGTTAAGACATTAATAAAGTATCGATACACAATTAAAATAATACAATAGTAGTACAAAAGTAGCGAGACATTAATAAGCATTAATACATTATTACATTAATATATTGTATAAATTATACTTTAAATTTGCATTAATATATTATGTAACATATGAATTAATGCACACATTAATAATGTAATATATTAATTAATTAATACATTAATGTATAATACAACATATTAAAGTACTAATACACTAATAATTCATTAATTAAATAACATAATAGTACATTGTGAAAGTATTAATACACTAATAAAGTAATGCATAAACAATGTATTATAAAAGTAACAATAGATTAATAAATACATTAATATTAATGTATTTATTAACATTACTAATACACTAAAACAAAAATATTAATATTAATATTAAAACATTAATATTAAATACGTAATATAATAAAACATTAAAAAAGTATTAATAATTTAATAATACATTATTAAGTATTAATACATTAATACATTAATTTACAATGACCATGCCTGAGTATGGTTGATCATGCCCATGGTTAATTTCTATAGAACTTGGTTGACTTTGGGAAGGAAAGGTTCAATATGGTTGACATGGTTAATTATGGTTTACCATGACCATTGTTAAATTTCATAGACCTTCACCATTGTTAACTTCTGTAGACCTTCACTATGGATGACGTTCATTATGGTTGACCTTGGTTGACCATGAACATGGTTAACCATGGATAACCATGTTTGATAGTTGTTGTCCATATGTGACCATGGTTGGCCATGACAATGGATGACTAAGACTACAAATGACACTCAGATAATGACATTTAGAATTATTTGTCACATTATGACAACATGATATTTGCGTAACATTGCAACGATGAGGCTATGTTGATGAAACTGTGACAATGAGGTTGTGTTCATCATATTGTGACAATATTTTTATTTTCATCACATTGTAAGGGCTAAGTTCGTCAAATTATGACAACAAGATATTCGAGTCACAGTTTGATGATAGGATATTTGCATCATATTCTGACGATGGGCCTATGTTCATGACATTGTGACGATAGTATATTATTTTTTACATGATGAAGATGATGGGGACATTGCAACGACAGGTCTACGTTCATGACATTGCGATGACAAGATATTGCTTGTCACATTATGAAGACATGATATTTGTGTCATATTGTGACGACATAGATATGTTCATCACATTAGAATGATGAGGCTATGGTTGTCACATTGCAACAATATGGTTATGTGCATCACATTGTGATGCCGAGGCTATGTTCATCACATTACAACAATATGGTTTTGTTCATCACATTGTGACAATATGATTTTAGTCGGTCATGTTCGTCACATTGTGACAATATAGTTATGTCCATCACATTGCAGTGATATGGATAAGGACATTCACGTTCGTGACATTGTGAAAATATGGTTATGTTTGTCACATTGTTACAATATGGTTATGTTCGTCACATTGCGACAATATGATTATGATCAATGATGTTTTTCACATTTTGACTATATGGTTATGTCCAGTCATATTCATCACATTGCGGCAATATGGTTATGTTTGTCACATTACGACAATATGGTTATGGCCATCCATGTTTGACACATTGCGACAATATGATTATGGCTAACCTTGGTCATGTATGAACAACAATTTTCAAACATGGTTAACAATTTTCAACCATGGTCAACCATAGTCAACCATGCTCATGGTCGACCAAGGCCAACGATAGTTATGTTTGTCACATTGCGACAATATGGTTATGTTCGTTACATTGTATGTTCATGATCCAGGATCTTTTCATCATGGCTTATAAATAATTGCACTAAATGAGCATAAATTAATTGAATTTCTGGCGTCAAATTAACCAAAAATGACTGTTTCCATACCTCGATCCAACTATGGCACTCCAAGGCCCAAGAATAATTTCGTTTCAGTTTTTGTGCCCTCTGCAGTATGCAATAATGAATGTACCGCCTCAAAATTCATGCCCACAGGTCGTACAATCTGCGCCTCCTTCTTCGTAGCTGGGATGAATGCACCTTTGAATATTAAGTGTAGGCAGAATGTACCAACTGGTACCCGTGACGTAGTGGTTATGGGCAGATGTATTAAGGCTTGGGCTTAGGTGGAGGTTCCGGGGTCGATCCCCATGGAGTCCATTTTTTATGTGTTATATATATATATTGTCAATATATATTTCCTCCCTCACTAAATTTAGCGATGTCGCTAGAAGGTCTGTCAATTGTTACCAAAGTTTGTGTCATCTGCCAGATTTGGTGGACCCACCATTTTTTTTGTTTTCAAAATTCGTTCACAGGTTGTCCTTGGGAGTTTCCCGCCTTCCATGTGGCATCCCTTGAATGTTCCATGTGGTGGCATCTAATTTGTCCACGCTGTCCCTTGCCAAATTAGCATGCCATGCCAACATGCCACATCATTTGTACAGACTGTACGTACTGCCATGTGGCATGATCCGAATGGTCCACAGATCGGTTGAAAAAGCAAATAACCGAGTGACACATGACAGCCTCTGGTGTTTTCATGTGTCACTTCCCTAGGGATTCCATGTGCATTGTATGGACGATGAATTCATCCATACAGATGCTGACTCATCCCCTACTGAGTAGGCTAGGTTGACCAAACTTTGATCGCGATTATATTTCAATCCGTAACTTTGCTTAACGAGTCGTTGGCGTCGTTAGAAAGATTTAGACATTCTCTTCACAATAATTCCATTTTCACTGAGTTTTGAAAACTTTGAATTTTTTCTCTTTCTCTATCTATCGGAGCCATTCTGAGCGTTCTGAGTTGTCTCTGTGAGTTCTGAGTTGTTCTTAGCCTTCTCTGGATCCTTTTTGGATCACACCTTCTCACTAAGATATTTTTAGACCACCAAAATATTTCATCAATCAACTGGTAAGTGAGGGAAGAGTCCCCTCACTTTGTCCTTCTCGATCCACTTTTCCTTCCTTGGATGTGTTCCTTTTAATCCTACCCGAAGATAATCAACAACACCCTTGCATGAAGTCCTCATCCTCCTATCTAGGATGATATATTATTGTAGCTCATCCAAGTACTCAGGTGAAAACTCATCAATTGAAGGTATTGAAACTTCCTCATCTTGATCCATGATCATGGGAGGCTCAAAAAGTTTCAGATTCTCAGCATTCACAACTGAGTAAATCTACATGTAAGGTGGAAGATCTAGACGAAAATAATTGGTACAAATTTTCTCCAAGATAGTGAAGGATCCATAATGAATGGGTTTCAGTTTCTTGCCTTCACCCTTCAATCTCTCCTTTCTGATGTGAAGCCATACCCGGTCTCCAACCTGGAACTCATGATCAACCCTATGCTTGTCATGTTGAGATTTATACTGTGCTTGAATTTTCTCCAATTGTTCCCTGACTGCCTGGTGTACTTGTTGGATCCTATGGATGAAATAACGAGTTGCGTCCTCTGTTCGATCTTCATTCACATCGACATCTCTCCCATACATCAAGTTCAAAGGAACCTTTGGTAGGTACCCAAAACATGTCTCAAAAGGTGAAATCTGAGTGGATGAATGTAAAGCTCGGTTGTACACATGTTGTACATAGGGTATATGTTCATCCCATACCTTGGGATGCTTGTTGCAGTAGCCTCGAAGAAAAAGTTCCATTGTTTGGTTTAACACCTTTGTATGTCTGTTGGTTTGTGGATGGAAAGAAATGCTCCTCTTAAATTTTGTGTCCATCATTCTCCACAAGCTAGTTCAAAATTCCCCAATGAATCGAGTATCTTGATCTGAGACAATGGATGTGGGTAATCCAAAGTGAACCCAAACATGATGAAAGAAGAGATTAGCAGTCTGTTCAATAGTGATATGCTTTTTACATGGCATCAAGATACAGATCTTGTTGAACCTATCCACTACAACATGTAAATAAGCATGACCCCATTTTTTCATTGCTAAACTCCCTACAAAATCCATGGAGACACTTGTTGGCCCTTGACCAAGTTTTGGAGATTCTTCGTTAGGTTTGAACTATTTTGGGACTTCGATAGACTGTTGAAGGCAAAGCGCAATTAGAAGAAGAGATCACGGGATCTCAACCCCTTTTTAGGGATTTTTTGGATTAGGGCTTATGTAACGGGTGTGGGGATGTCGACCCATGGGTTTACCCATGTTTAGGCCCATTTTTTAATGTATAAATAGAAATCTAGGTGATGTAAGTAGGTGCGATGCTAGGCGCAAGGGTGTGATGCTAGGCGCTAAGGGAAAGTGAAGGCCAATGTGATAAGTGCAAGTGATAGTTTTACATGTTTTGTTCATACTGTGTGAGACTTGTGAGGCTAAGTGCAAGTGACTGTAATAGATTGTGTAAAGGATTTTTGTTGTAACCTATCTCGGGGAAGGAGGATCTGGCAAGGTTCACACAGATCTCATGTCCTATGTAGAGTAGGACCTTATGGCTCTATGCATGTAGATGATTGGCAAAAGGTAATAAAGAAGACAAAGTTGGTGGACATAGCCCCAGGCTGGGGGTGAACCACGTATATCCTGTGTTATGGTTGCTTTGTGCATTATGGTTGTTTTATGGTTCATATGATTAATGCTTAGTAAAATGATGTATTCTTAGATAAATATGATAGCTTAGTGCCTAATTATGTGAATGAGATGCTAGATGTGATCTATATTGAAGTGCTTAGTGCTTGAATGTGTTGAACCTTGTTGAATACTACACTGCATTGTAATTAGGGTTTATCTGCGTTGTAGACAAAGGTTAAGTACTAATGAATGACAAATACTAAGTTCTTTGTTAGATTATTGTAATCATAGATCTGTGTCCCATCTAAGGTTGTAGACACTGGAGTCCCGCAACCACCCCTGCCTTTACCTCAGGTGAGACTTCATCTACTTTGCAGTTGTTGCTGAAAGGGCCAGTAGTTAGGGTTTTGTTGGTACATTGTTGAAGCGTTGAACCCTGGGTCTTCCCCTATGCCAACAAATGGTTCCATTGCCAGGCCCTGAAACTGTGATTGCTAGGAACTAAGGAAAATAAAGAAAGCTTTGTGCGTAGATTTGTTGCTTTAGTGCGCAATATTCTACTTGACTTATGAAGCTCTGTGTTAAGAAAGGAGGTAGATCTGAACAAAAAGAGGTAATATCTAAAATCTTTTTGCTCTGATAGAGGTAAGATCAGTGAATTTTTTTTATTAAAGAGGTAAGATTTGAAATCTTTGTGCTTTGATAAAGGTAAGATAAGTGGAAATTTTTGTTTCAAAAGTATGGATCTAGGTATGTTTGATAAACAAATTCCTATTCTGAAAACTATGGCACAATTAGAAGAAAGAAGATTTGATATGAATAGATCTAATAGAAATAATGAAAGATCTTTTATTCCTATGCATAGAAAGAATGTTTGGACTAACAAATGGATGCAAGATCCTAGGAATAATTTTTTGTAGGTTAGCTACCATGATTTTAGTGTGCAGTACAAGAAAGGTTGGGGATCATTTAAGAGGAAGAGAGGATTAACCCTTTGTTACAGCTGCAGAAGGTCGGGCCATCTTTCTAAGGATTTCCCTGATAGAATACCTAGTTGTCTTTTTTGTAAATCTATCGACCATGATGTTCTGGATTGCCCTAGAATGATTTCTAAGGTTGAAATAATGAATATGGGACAAGAAAACCCTAAGAAAGGCCAAGAAACTGAGACCATGGCAGAACCCCAGAAAGAATCGGAGACTGTATTACTACAAATGAAAGAAACCCTGAATGACCACAGAGATATCAATTTATCAGAGATCTTCAAAGATAAAGAGTGAATAGAAACAAGAATAAGACACTTCGACATAGACTGTGTTCTGGATGAGGAAACACAAGTGAATATTATGACAGAAAGAACTTGGGATATTTTAGGAAAGCCTGCTATGATTCCTTCATTGGGAGGAATAGGATCATTTAGAAGAAAGTTGATAAACCTATGTGGAAGAATTACCCAATCATCTATGAGCACTCATGGCACTTCAACAGAAGAATAATTTGAGGATGTTAAATTTATTGAGAACATTGCCCCATTTTCTATGTTACTAGGAAAAACCTCGATTGAGAAAGATCATATCCGAAGAAAAAAAGAAGAGGAATCTCTAGAACTTAAAAAGCAAGAACTAAGAGACTTCATGGCTAAGAGAATAGCACATTTACTAGAAGAATAAGAAAACCAGTTGAAGCTACTGAGGACTAGAAATCTAGATTTCGAAGTTGAAAGAACACAAGCAGATATGAAACATCTGTCTGTACAAGAGAGTAGAGCACCTACCCGAGACATAGAAGAAGTATTGGCCTTGAACCCTAAGAAAGACCATCAAAAGTGTGAGGTTACTATGCCAAGAGGAGATAATAATCAGAATGGGAAGATGAACCCAGTAACGCAGATCATGGGGAAGAAGGCTAGAAAGCTCAGAAAGAAGAAAGAAAAGTTGGAGAAATTATAGGAAGTTACAGAGACGACTTCGCAGAAGGAAGGTCTCCAGAATTCGAACTTCATTGGAACATTAGAGAAACTCATATTGTCACTTCGCGATGGCAGAGAGATATGACCGTTGGAGGCATTATAACCATTATATTGATGTTCTCGAATGGTTAGAACAATAGCAATGATTAGAAAGCTCTCCATCATACCATTGGGACCACGTCGTAAGGGACAAAACTACATTGATGAAGTATTCTTGTCCATTGGAAGAATCTGTTACATCGTTGTCTACTTATCCTGTCGACTGTTGCGCCAAGCACACTTTCACGAATTATATCCGAGACAACAAGAGAACTCATTGTTACTATGTTGTGCTTATTGAGACCTTTCCATCCTATCTATTGCATTGAGAAATTGTTCATCAACCTGAGATATCCGATATCGAGCTTGGATGTCGGACGAGCTCAACGCTGTGGAAAAGTCAGTAGAGGAAATTTTAATTGATCTAATGGCAAAGAGAGTGATGTAAACAGGAGTTCAATCCTCATCGATGTGAGGAGTGAAATCCTCCACTTCAATTGCTCGTGGATCTAGACCATCTCGAGCTGCAAATGATAAAAGAACCAAGCATCGAGATGACTTGGCAAATGCGAAGTTAATCCCTTCCATCCTACCTGACTACATCCTACCTATGGCTGGCGCAGTGAATCGTGACAGTGTGCCCAGGGACTTTGACTACACCTTGGTCATTGCGTACCTCCTGAAGGGGATACGCACAGGAAATCCTTAGCCGGATAAGATCATGACACTAAATATCAACGACTTTAACCTAGGGGATCGCAAAAACTTCAGCATGCTCTCTCCTCACATGTATTTGACTAGGAAAAAGGGGAAGAAGTTGAGGATAATCCCCCAACCATGCACTGTGGACCTTGCGCAGTCCACCATCCTGAACGTGATGAAAATATCCCATTTTGGAAGGCACCAGGAGGTTAATGTGTGCATTAAGATCCTGCTGTCAAGCTTCCATGGAAGTTATTTGTGTCTAGAAAGATGCATCATCGTCGATTCAACGTTGCTCCATAAGATCATTGGATTTAGAATGCAAGGACCAGACCCGCAAGAATTTTACCCAAGGAAGGCTGCAGACCATACCCTAGCGTAGAAGATTAAAGATAAATACGACAATGTGGAGAAGGGGAAGCGAGGCTACAAGGTAGCCTCCATCCAGAATGGTGTAGTGTGCCTTTCTTTCCAGTTGATTGTTGGTAAGCTGGTCTAGAAGAAAAGACCCACGCAGGTCACAGGGTTTGTTATTGACCTCGCAGGGAAATGCGTGGAGGGGTTACAGATGAATTAGGAAAAATACTTAGTGAACCAATTAGACCAAGACTTCCGTGAAGCTCAGGATCATGGCTACGAGTTATATTTTAGTTGGATGTTTATCCTCATCGCATTCATAGCTTGGGAGATGTCGGAAGGTGCGACCTTCCTTGAACTAGAGCCATCTGAACCCTTAGTCGCGAAGTTCACTTCGCTATGGTATTCAAGCGATATGGGAAAAAAATGGAAATCAAACGTGGTGTTCCACACCTACTACCTACAGTTAAAGAGGGATATTGAGGCTATCCCTCATATAATGCCAAACAACCTGCACAATTTCAGGCCATTTGCGAAGTTCCATGCCGACAGGAATTTTATCTGCATCACTGCGCAGGGAGACAAACATAAAGAAGTCCTACATAGTTATTACAAACTCACGTAGGAGGACCTAAAATAAATAACTAAGGAGTGACCTATAGAGCTCCTTATCCCTGTTGACCCTGCAAAACTGTCCGATCCTGAACTAATCAGAAATCCGGTGATCACTCGTGAAGGGCATGATACACTTGGAATTAGAAGAGGGAAAAATATAGAACAAGTCCAGTAGCTAAGAAGTGAATCAGAAGAAAGTGCTTCAGAATCACCTGGAGGAGGAGGTGATGATGAAGTAGATAAAGAAGAGAATAATGGAAAAGAAGATCATAAGAATCAAGGCGAAGTAACACCGCCATAGAATCCCCCTGATGATGTAGAGACATCTCACAAAAGAAAGGTTTCTTTCGCAAAACCCACATCGCAGAAGAAGTCAAAATCTAGTAAGACCAAACTGCAGATTGTGCTCACACTCGATGACTTCGACTTCATCATAGAATTTGTATCAGATGCTTCTGAATATCTTTTGCAGTGAAATGAAGCTAAGCAAGAGACCATGTATGAAAAAATTGAAGCAGAACTGCGAGGGGTACAACAGGCCCTTCACTCTAGACGTGCAATGTTCACTGCGCCCCTTCCATCAGAAAAAACAAGTTGGGAGATGAAACTAACCAACTCTAAAGACTAGGCAATGCGACTGAATCCCACCTTCATCGTGCACAGGAAGAAACAAAATAGGCCACAGTGGTCACGAAGAAAGCACAAGAGGAAGTAATAGAGCAATGCATGGATGCGCAAGAAGAGAAGGTTGCCCTCCAAGCAAAGTTTGAAGAGGAAAAGGCATAGATCCAGCAAGAGAAAGAACAACTACGCACGAAACATGTTGGAATAAAAGAAGCAGTCAAAAGAACAATTCACTCTGTGATGGGCTTAGAGAAAAAGGAGGAAGACCTAGTGAAGCATCAAGTATCACAGCTTGTTGAAGCCCATCCAACAGCTTCAATAGAAAATAGCAAATCTAGAGCTACAAACAGTACCAATTGCTCTGCAGGACGTGCAAGACCAAAGAGAAGCCACTACCCATAGTGTAGTTAAGAGGATCAGAGCATTAGCTTTGGAATGTCAACAACATAGCAGTAGAAGTTTATAGACTTATGAGTGACTTACTGAGGACCCTGAACTAATGACATTGGATTCATAGCTCCAAGAGGAAAAGTAGCAAGAAGCGATGGTAAAAGCACAGATGAAGCTCTTGTCAGCAGTTGAGAGAATGAAACGATCCCAAGAACAGTGCATTGTTCAACAACACATCCATTCCATATAGAGAAAAGTCATGGAACTGACTCAGAGGCTCTATCCAGTCCAGGATGCATCTTGCCAACTGTTCGAAGAGATTGTAGGACAAGGAGAAGAGCTGGAACAAGTAGTCACTTCTGTCGAACAACGCTTAGAGGGACTTGTGAACAAGGCACTTCTTCAGGAGTTTTCCGAGCAGGAGGCCCTGGCCCAGCAACAGGTCAAAGCAACTCTAGCTAGGCTCGAGGATGTTGAAGCAAAGCTACCTAGATCATAGTGACTCAGGACAAGTCACATGTGAGTGTTGGGGGCCTCTTGGCCCTTGACTAAGTTGTGGAGATCCTTGGTCAGGTTTGACCTATTTTGGGACTTTGAAAGGTTGTCGAAGGTGGAGTGCAATTCAAAGCATAGATCGTAGGATCTTCGCCCCTTTTTAGGGATTTTTTGGATTAGGGCTTATGTAACAGGTATGGGGATGTTGTTCCATGGGTTTACCCATGTTTAGGCCCAATTTGTAATGTATAAATAGAAATCTAGGCGATGTAACTAGGTGTGATGCTAGGCGCAAGGGTGTGATGCTAGGTGCTAAGGGAAAGTGAAGGCCAATGTGATAATTGCAAGTGATAGTTGTACATTCTTTGTGCATACTGTGTGAGACTTGCAAGGCTAAGTGCAAGTGAATGTAAGAGATTCTGTAAATTCCTTGTGTTGTAACCTAGATCGGGGAAGGAGGATCTGGTGAGGTGCGTGCAGATCTCCTGTCCTATGCGGAGTAGGACCTTATGTCTCTATGCATGTAGATGATTAACATAAGATAATAAAGAAGATGAAGAGTTTTTGGACGTAGCCCCAGGTTGGGAGTGAACCACGTATATCCTGTATTATGGTTTCTTTGTGCATTATGGTTGTTTTATGGTTCATATGATTAATTCTTAGTACAAAGATGTATACTTAGATGAAATTATAGCTTAGTACTTAATTATGTGAATGAGATGCTATATCTGATCTATGTTGATGTGCTTAGTGCTTGAATGTGTTGAATCTTGTTTAATACTGCGTTGTGCAGTAATTAGGGTTTATCTGTGCTGTAGACAAAGGTTAAGTACTAATGAATGACAAATGCTAATTTCTTTGTTAGAGTATTGTAATCACAAATATGTTTCCAAGATAAGGTTGTAGACGACACAGGGGTAGACCCGGGGTTCAACACTTCAAGAACGTAACAACAAAACCCTAACTACCGACCCTTTCAGAAACACCTGGAAAGTAGATGAAATCTCACCCGAGGTAGAGGTAGGGGTAGTTGCAGGACTCCAATTTCTCCAACCTTAGTTGGGACACAGATCTGTGATTACAATACTCTAACAAATCATTAGCAGTTGTCATTCATTAGTACTTAACCTTCTTTTACAATGCAATGCAGTATTCAACAAGATTCAACACATTCAATAACTAAGAACATCAACATAGATCAGATCTAGCATCTCATTCACACCATTAAGCATTAAGATATCATATTCATCTAAGCATACATCATTGTACTAAGAATTAATCATATGAACAATAAAACAACCATAATGCACAAAGCAACCATAACAAAGGCTATACGTGGTTCACCCCCAACCTAGGGATATGTCCACCAACTCTTCGTATCCTTTATTATCTTATGTCAATCATCTACATGCACAGATCCATAAGGTCCTACTCCGCATAGAACAAGAGATATGTGTGCACCTTGCCAGATCCTCCTTCCCTGAGCTAGGTTACAACAAAAATCCTTTACACAATCTCTTACAGTCACTTTCACTTAGCCTTGCAAGTCTCACACAATATGCACAAAGCATGTACAACTATCACTTGCACTTAGCACATTGGCCTTCACTTGCCCTTAGAACCTAGCATCACACCCTTGTGCCTAGCATCGAACCTACTTACATCGCCTAGCTTTCTATTTATACATTACAAAATGGGCCTAAACATGGGTAAACCCATGGGAAAACATCCCCATACCCGTTACATAAGCCCTAATTCCAAAAATCCCTAGAAAGGGGCCGAGATCCTGCGATCTCTGCTTTGACTTTCGCTCTGCCTTCAACAGCCTGTGGAAGTCCCAAAATAGGCTGAACCTGACCAAGCATCTCCAAAACTTGGTCAAGGGCCAACAACACTTTCCCATGGATGGGATGGAACAGGAAGTGGTGAGTATAGCCCAAGTTTTCTATTAGTAGGCTTACAAGTAGAATACATCATGCACCCCTTTACATTTTTAGTTATGATTGCTTTCATTTGAGGCTAGTAACAAAACCTTTGCAAATGAGCCATATTGTTTCCTACCCCAAAATGGCGAGACACAAGAGAAGTGTGGTCTCTGCGTATTACGTGGACTCGTTCACTTGTAGGAATACATAACTTTCCAAGATGGTAGAGTAGTTTTCCCTGCAGACAATATTTCTCTACCTTATTACTTGTACCCTTTTTGTACTTGATTACCAAATGAAATTGTTGTAGAAAACCCATCCACCTGTAGTGTCAATATTGTTGCAATTTGGTCTATTCTTGAAGATATGGTAAGGTTTGATGATCTGTATGTATGATTATTTCCTTCCCTAACAAGTAGTGCTTCCATTTCTTTACGCTCTGGACTAATGCATACAACTCTTTATTGTATGTAGGATAGTTAACAACAACTTGCTTAAAATTTTCAGAGTGGTAACAGATAGGATTACGATATTGCATCAATACTGCACCCATGGAGTACCCATTGGCATCTGTCTCGATCTCAAAAGGCTATTGAATATTCGACATTGCTAATATTGGTGTTGTACTGATCTTCTCCTTCAAAATATGGAAATATTTTTGTTGCTTTCCTTCCCACTAAAAAATGTTCTTCACACTTGTTAAGGCATGCTTAGTCCAATTTATAATTATATCAATCTTGAAAGGATCAATTTTTAATTGTCCTCCTCCTACAATATGACCTAAGTACACAAGTGCAGTCTTGCGAAATTCACGTTTAGAAAATTCTACATACAAATTTTCCCTTTGAAAAGTATCCAATATTTACTTTACATGCCTCACATGTTCATCCAAAGTCCCGCTAAAAATAATAATGTCGTCTAAATATACAATCACATAATCATCTAGAAAATGTATGAATACATCATTCATCACACGCATGAAAGTTGTCGGAGCATTACAAATCCCAAAAAGCATAACTAACCACTCAAACAATCCATGTATCCTTTCCATGGAAGCTTTACATGCATCCTAGTCTACGACCCTGATTTGACGATATCCACTGCGCAGATCCAACTTAGTGAAATAAGAAACATTTTTCAATTGATCAAGTAGATCATCTATACAAGGAAGAGGGTATCAATTTTGCATTGTGATTTTATTTAAAGGCCGATAATCGACACACATTTTGCATGTGTCATTTTCTTTGGAACCATCATGGTCAGAGAACCACAAGGAGATGAACAGGGCCTGATGACCCCTTGATTGAATAAGCCATGTAGTTGCTTCTTGTTGTATGTCATCTCTACAACTGACATCATGTACATGCCCACACTAGGAAGGGGAGAATCCTGCTGAAGATGTATCTCATGTTGGATTTCCCTCTTAGGGGGTAATCCATCTCGTTCCTAAAAAATATCATCATACTTAGAAACAATATCAATTAATTCATTTTTATGAGATGGATCACACCCTTTGAAAGCATCGAATGTCCTGACATATTTATCTCTGAAGACCATGAGTACATATCACTTATTAGTGTTTATGAGTCTTTTAATTTTCCCTACACTAACAAGTGTTGTATTTACCCTCATGTTGTGAGCTCTAACAATATATTCCAATCCCCCTTTAGTAAGGTGGTATTAGTTCTCATGAAGAGAGAAGATTTCTTTTCTATCATAAAGATAAGGACTTCCCAACAGTATTCCACATATATCAAGTGGTACAACATCCAAAACCACTTCATCAATCAACTTTGAAGAAATAGAAAATATGATCCTACATTGTTTGGTGACATTAATTTTTTCTTTATCACATACCCAACCAAGAGGATAAGGCTTCATATGTGGTTTCGTTTCAAGAACCATCTTCTTGACAAGTGCTTCAGATATTAAGTTTACTTGGGAACCTAGATCAAATGATGTATCTATCTTAATATGTTTATATACAAATCTTATATGAAATAACTCATTCCTATTTCATTCATCAATATGATATTCATCATTGGAACTTGAACTAGCAGAAAGATAATCTTTACCTTGTACTCCAACCACTCTGATATTTCCTTCATTTCCTGAATCAGAACCAAGATCTTGTTGCACTGTAGAAATGATCTTTGTCTTCCCCTTTCCACCAAACTGTTTAGGTTTCTTTTTTGGATGCAGTTTCCAACAGTGTTCTTCATCGTGACTGCTCTTCTTGAAATGAGTGCAAGATCATTTTCCTCCTTCTCTTGTCAATGTACTGGTCTTCTTGTCCTTCCCTTAAAACTTCTTAAAAGTATTTTTTGGGAAATTTTAAGGTTTCTTTGTGGGATCTTCTTGAACACATTTCCCCATGTTCTCAAGGTGAGTGGCTTGCACACAAACTTCATCAAGACTAGTGGGGTTAAACAAAAGAAAAGTATGACAAATATAACTGTGAAGTGCACCAATATACTTCATTAAATTTCCATAAGAATCCAAAGGAATGTTCGATGCAAGATATTTATTCCTAAATTCTTTTGTGAAACTTTGTACAGTTTGACCTTTACTTTTCCTTAAAGTTTGTCATTCCATCATTGCTTTATGTAAATACCCTTATGGATAAAATTGCTTCCTTATCACTGATTTAAATTCCGACCATGAGGAAAGAATATTACCACACTTACTCTTTTCCTAAATATTTCTCTCCCACCATACGAGAGCGAATCCTTCCAACCGAAGAGAAGGAAATTGCACTTTAACTTCCTCTTCATCAATATGCTGGACACGACAATACACTTCAACTTGTCGAATCCAATTATCTAGTTTTTCAGGATTAGAAACTCCATTAAACATAGGTAAAGAAAAATGTACATCAAGATTTAATAATGGTTTCTTAAAAGAGGCTTTATGGATAGAATGATGAGAATGATGATAATGCTCAGAGGAAGAATAACTAGAACTCGAAGGTGAAGACGAAGGCTCAGGAGGATCTCCTCTAACCCCTTTGTTTATCGAAGCATCATCATCTGCATGTGCTTCCTTTTTATTCCCTTTCTTATTCATCCTCTTCTCTTAATATACGTACATTTGTTCGACCATTTCAGACATGCAATAAAATATCATGTGAAAGTTTTTCTCCTGTTCATCACACTTGTTCTCTTATGCCATTTTCTTCCTTCTAGATACACGATCAACTTCGGGATTGAAATCCTTAAGAGTTCCTTCACCTTTCTTATGCTTAGCCCTAGTAAGAATTCACACTCAACAATTCAAGTCAAAGACAACTTCTTTGATACCAACATGATCCAGGATATGTTCATGGTGAGTTATAAAGAATTTCATTAAATGAGCATAAATTAAAGTTCACCATTAAAGAAGGGAAAAATAAAAAATGAAGAGACATAAGAATCAGATATGAACAAAAAAACTTGATAATGGAGTTCGTCCCTGGTAGACTACATCTCCAGGTCCTGCTCTCAAATGGGTAGGCTCTTTCATAAACTCAGCAAAATAATTTGGCAAATTACATAAGTATACCTCATTCTGAAATCAAGTTGTAGAAATAATGCTCAGATTAGAAAACAAACAACACCATTGAATTGTGGCGTTGAATTACCCCAAATTGATTGTCTACATGCTTCGATCCGACTCAGGCACTCCCAGGCCCAAGAAGAATTTTGTCTCGGTTTTGTGCCCTCTCCAACCTGCAATAATGATTGTACTTCCTCAAAAAAAATTCTTGCAGGTCATACAGTCCGCACCTCCTCCTCCCTAGCTGGGTGGAATGCACATTTTAATATTAAATTTGGGTGGAATGTACCAAGTGCTACCTGCAACATAGTGGTTATGGGTGGATGTATTAAGGCTTGGTCTTAGGTGGAGGTTCCAGGGTCGATACCCACAAAATTCATTTTTGGTGTGTTTTATATATATATTTGCAATATATATTTCAGCCCCCACTAACTTTAGCAATGTCACTAGAAGGTTTGTCAACTGTTTCCAAGGTTGGCGTGGTCTGCCAGATTTGGCGGACCCGCCATTTTTTTTTTCAAAATTCATTCACGAGTTATCCTTGGGTTTTTCCCGCTTGCCACATGGCAGCCCCTGATTGGGCCATGTGGACGCCTCTCATTGGTCCATGCTTCCCCCTACCAATTCAACACACCACGTCATCATGCCACGTCAGTCGTATGGACTACCACGTGGTATGATCCGACTGGTCCACAGATCGATCTAAAAATCCAATAATCGAGTGACACATGGAAGCCTTTGTTGCTACCACATCAGCATGCGACGTGTCACTTCCCTTCTCCTGCCATGTGCATTGTATGAATGATGATGTCATCCATATGGATGATGACGTTAGCAGTATGAATGCAGACTCAACCCTTGTTGACTGGGCTAGGTTGACCAAGCTTTGACCAAGAGATAAACCTCAGAGAAGCTCCCTGGTTTCAACCTACAATCACATGTCTCTATCCCTCATCATCGACCAAGATAAACTGTCCCGTATTACAGTTGAGTATCGCCTAATGTGATTCCAACTAGTCCATACCGATCGTGACATCATAAGATCCTAAGATCATGACGTACAGGTTGGCCCTGGTGAAAAACTCGCCCAGGTTAAGGGTACAGCCCATAACCCTTCCTCCAACCTTCTATTTGGCTCCTGAAGCGATCTCTACAAAGCTAAACTCTTCCTATTCGACTGCCTTTACCTTAATCCTTTTAGCGTTGCACCAGAAATGAAACTCTCGGTAGCACCGCGATCTATCAAAATACTAAGGGTCTGGTCAGCGATGATACCTGATGTCTCGAGCATAGTCTAATGATGTTGTGCCTAGCGGTTATTCACCACTGCATGAATTCGATGGGCCCTGCCCAAAAACTCCCATGGTAGTGGGTCCAACTGATCCAGATCTCCGATCCTCTCCATTGGGCAGTCATGATGGTAATGTGGCTCCTCACATTCCAACACACCTTTTTCGATCCAGTAATCCTAGTACTCGAAGTAGAAGTTGGATTCTAATACCGAGGCCAACACAAACTTGTTGACCTTAAGTTACTTGATAAAAAGGTGCAGATCATACCGAAGAAGCTCCAAATGGGCCTCATACTCGGGAACCCTACGATCACCCTGTCGCAAGGCATTGAACTCGTTGAGATGAAACTCAATGAATTCCCTTGATAGGTACCTCTCTCGAAACCATTCCTCGAATAGTTCCCATGACATGTCTTCAACGACCATGCTCAAAAGTGGTAGGAACGACTTCCACCATAGAAGAGAGCTCCCCCTTAGCTTAAATTATGCCATGTGGACCTTCATGTTGGAGGTGTATTCGTGAAGTACAGGCACCTCACCATACTCTCCAACCATGCCTCGGCGGCTTCACTGTCGAGGACACCAAAGAACTCGGGAAATTTTGACCTTATCGAGTGCACAGTGAAAACTAACGGTACTGACTGGGCACGTTGTGGACCCTCAGGGGTACGGGTGCCCCAACCTCATCTTAGTATAGAAGGTGAGTCAAGACCTCTTAGCATCTCTGGAAGGACCCTGGTCAGACGATCATCATCCCTTATAACAATCGAATCCATCCCAAGGGCTTGTTCCTCCCCCATGGGGTTAGATTCCTACGGTGCGGGCACTTCTAGAGGTGTCACACCTCCTTCCACGACACCACACCTCAGCCTATGTGGCATCCTCTATTCGAGATCACCGCCTAGATACGTTAAGGTTTTAATTAGCGCTAGGTTAAAACTCAAAGGTTTACTGTAGTGGAAAGCTTGGCGATCCATAGTCATAGGGTTGAACCCGCTCTGATACCATATGTAACGACGCCAATCGTTACGTCTGCAAGCGAAGTGAAAAGTACTATTTTTTTTTGGGGGGGGAGGAGGGGGGGCAGGAATACAAAGACGACATATTTATCCACACCCAGACGACGAACACAACACCTGCAGATCAGGAAACAGACGACACGACTCTACGCACTAGCACATCGAGCAACTGGGTGAAACATGTGTAAATCAGGAAGGGACGACTACCCACTTGACACAAATATGACAACGCCTACAACCCTAAGGACAACATCCCCCATCCCGACACCACGGCCTCAATGACCAGTACTGGAATCTCTATGGCACGCAACAAGACATGAAGGTGTTACAACCCAAACTCCAATACTACATCGACCGCGAACCACGCCTGCAAGGGGTAGCATAGACCCCGACCTAGCTATCCTTCGCCTCTATCCCTTAGGGCACACAATGATCCCCTCCACCGGGATCATGTCGTCTCCAAGTGAAAGGTGTGACAACAATCGTGGTGCAACAACAAAGCTGGACCCTCAACTCCACTAAAATCGATGCGCTAGGATATCAAGGACTATCTAACCACCTGACGACTAACCCTAACAACCGACGACAATCAACAAGATGACTAAGACATTCAAGAAACACAACAACCTCCTTGCACAACCAAGTCTATCTGCGTACCTCGAAAAAACTATTAAGGTACAAATCTTTTAAAAGAAAAAGAGAAAAAAGTGGTAGAGGCAAAATCGTTGATAAGATTAAAACAAGGTAATACAACTATTTTACAAAATTTAAGAAATTCAGATAAGGTTCACATGACCAAATTTTGCGATAAAAGATAATGGTATTTTAACCATATTAACATATGACCCATAAATATTAGCACACGGGTACTGGTTAATATATATAATATATCATTATTAAATACAAATAGTTCAAGATATTCCATCTATAATCATATTGATATTAAATACTTTTGGTTGCTGTGGTAATAAAGAATAATAGTCTGTCCTTCAATAAAAATCAACTTCCTGTCTTTTAACAAGAATTACACTGCCACTACCTATTAAAATCGCAAAAATGACTGTAATAGCCAAATAACTGTGAAGACATTATTCCATCAAACTGTGATTACATTATTACATGGTAACGAAAAAAGACATACCAATTTGTAATAAGATTGTGACAACCATCAATGGGGATTCGTTGCCTACAACATGAGGCTTATTAGTACACACTCTTCAATGCTAAAAAAATTCCCCACCAGGTTACTCGGTCAGTAAAAAATAGTAAGGTAAAATCAAGTATTATTAAAGCAATAAAATTACCTAACTGAAACACCGTTAATGTAGAAAATGCGGCAACCACTTGTTGTCATTCCCAACCTCAAGAAAATAATTTCGTTGTCTAAGAAAGCGGTATTAAAATCATAGAAATAAAAATAAAAAGGGTTGTTGTTCTTAATATCGCTGGTCTAAATTAACAAGTTCTAGATTACTCCATTGATAATCTAGTAATAAGGGAAGTCAACAACATGCTATTAATCAATAATCATTATGGAAATAGATGCCAATGTACATGATTGTGGTGATCAATGCTGGCCTACCATTTATAAATTAGTTGTCAGTAATTTACTATCAATCAATGTTATATAAATAAAATCGTTGTCCTACGAACTGAAACGAAAACAATAACTGCTATCATCATAAATGGCCTGTCTAGAAAATTGGTTTATTAACATTAATTGTCAACCTATATAACGAAAGTATTTATAAATATACAAGATAGTTGGCTATGATTAAAGGGCATGCGATTATCAAATGTGGCAAATGTTGTCATCAAAGGAACGATGGCCTATCCAATTTTGAGTTGCTATCTAACATATGGATATTAATATATCTATAGTCTGAGGCAAAAATCGAATTAATAAACACGTTGCCCCACCACGTTGTTCTTCCAAATGGTATTAAATTCGTAGTAAATACATTAGTAACAGGTGGAGGGAATAAATGGTAATATTTTAACAAAATATAAGAGTTCGCAGTGAAGTTTTAGGCTAAGAATGATGGGTCATTTCCCATCATACAGTGAACATGCAAATCACAGTAAAGCACAGCAAGAACATCATCTATATTATGTGGGCGCAGACGGGTCCCAACAAGGAAAGCACGCACAGTTAAATTGCAATCAAGAAAAAAAATGTAAAGGCGGTCATTTAAATCTGTGAACCCACAGGTATTAATTGAAGTGACTATGTAAAGGATAAGATTAAGGTCGCAGGTCATTGCCAATAAAATAGAGGTTTGGGAGATGGGTAGAACGCTTAGATAAACGAATGTATTGCTGGAGTTGCTGGAGTAATACAGATGTTGATTTAAAAGGGTTAACTAATGGTGTCGAATTAGACATTCAGTGGTCAAAAACTAAGTAATTATCTCTTTTCTATATTAACCTTGCAATAAAAATCGCCACCATCAATATAACTTAAATTTATTCATCAACAAGTCACCGAACTTGAAATCTCTAAGTATAATGCAGCCATTACACAGAAAAACGAAATCACAGATATCCATAAAACGCAGGCGGCCCAGGGCCAAAGTTTCGGTGGTCATTCAAGGAAAAATTTTACTGTCAGACAATCAAAATTGTCCAACGCAACCAATAGAAAAGGGTAATAGCTAAATTTTCAAGGGTAAAATCGCAAACAAGTAAAAAGGTAACTCGTTGCCATAATGAAATGGTAAAACACAGAGAACAAACATAGAGGGTGATAGGCGGTTCACTGAGTGAAAAGATAACAATTGAATAGGTAATCAATCAAAAGACGGCGCAAGAAAATCATTCAACCAAGAACAATAAATAGTGGAAGATGACAGAGAAAACACTCATTCGCTCATCATCCACGCACAGAAAAGTAGGGCGTTAGGATCTATAGGTCTATTAACACCGAAGTGATGACCGTTTATTCGACTCTTGGCCGATTGCTCAGGCGTGGACTAAGGAGATAGGGACGAGGGTGAAGTAAAAGCACAAATCATCACAAAATCACTAAAACCATAGGAAGGTCACAACATAAAGGGCTCGAGGGCCAAGGGAATCAATCAAAAGAGAGATTAAGGCTATGGGGGAGTTTCAGTTATCAATTAAAATGCTAGGTCAATCATTTTCTTTACCCAATTAAAATACAAAACTAAAAGTGTAAAGTATACTAATAGTCTACCTTGCAGAAATAAGGAAGTGTACCGTAGCCAAGTCGCCTACTCTGCATTGTTGTCCCACGTGCTCCGTGCAGCTCCCGCTTTCCGACCGATGAGACTTCATCGGTACCTCCCAACCAACGCTAGGGGTACTCTTATTCCCCCTTAGCCCCTCAAGCCACAAAGGGGCCACACACACTAAAACAAAGAGCACCTAGTTCCCAACTCGCCTCGCAAGGCCAAGCTACCACTCATCACCGAGATGGGTATCCCAACTCCCACAAGCTAAGTTAGTCAAGTCTAAAATTCTGCAACATAACTTTACACAGCACAGAAGAGATCCATCATCCTTCTCCTCCCTCCATTATATAGAGTTTTGAAGTCCTTTACTTTCCCAAATTCCCATTTAATTTATTTTTCAACAATTTAATTCATAAAATCCTTCCTGTACATGTGTCACCCATCCCCTTCATTGCACCATAAATTAATTTCATTAATTAATTAATTATTCCTATTTCCCTCACCCACCTAAAAGCACTCCTAGAATCACTCCTAGGTGTCCCCATATTCCCTTACAAGTTTTAATGACTTTCCCCCTTACTAATTTACTAGTTGAGTTTAATTTAGAAAGTTCTTAAATGCTAGATACCTTACTAAGTTAGACTTTCTACTTTTTCCTTATGTTTCCCCTTTCTTTTTATGGTTCCCTCTTTTTCCTAGTTTCCTAATTCTTTTAAATTTATTCCTCCAAAAGATTTTTATAAATTAAATGAATTACTTACCCCCTTCTCGTACATGATTAATGATGATTATCATTATTATTTATTTATTTATATTTTTATATAAATGGATATATATATATATATATATATCACAAGCATCACTTAGACCTAGACTTTATTTTTCTGGGTTGGGCGACATTTTATTAGGGAAATTTCTTTAAATAATTATCATCACATTGTTAGTTCTAAGGCCATCTAGGTTCATTTATTTATCAATTAGCAACGCGACGTGGCCTTTAGGACGCACTAGGTGCTCCAAGGGTTCCACTCACCCCATGTTATTTCCCTTGCGCAACGTGCCCTTCAGGATGCACTACGTGCTCCAAGGGTGCCACTCACCTCTTGATTGACTTGGTAGACATCAAAAACCCCTGGAGTCAATACTCCCCCAAGTGACCTTGTGGGATACTAAGGGCCTCTAAGGAATAAGGTCCCTACCTTATTGCATGCCCCTTAGAATCATAGTGAGAAACTGTCATAGTCTGCCCTCACAGCATCATGGGTCTTCTCGAATTAGGTAGTCGTTAACCAACAGTTCGAGCCACGACGAGAGTGCTAGTAGGTTGTGGCAGCGCTATTGTCCACACCTCTCCCTCAACTTCTCTAGTAGTCGTGCATGACCCCTCTACTCCACATGTGATTCTGGTTGGAAAGCTATCGTCAGCCTGCATCATCAACGAACATCAACGAATCATGTCAGAAATAATATCCGTAATCATATCATCTAATTAGATTCACAAATGTCATATATATACAACAATCAAACCTAATAGTCCACTCCCTGACTCAATCCGGAGTCTAAGGGGCTTCACCGATGCCTCTGCATCCTCAAGGTCCAAAATCCTACACACTCAGGAGAACCGATTCAATAGCACCTGTCTAAGTCAATACAACATAATAACATATAATAACATCCATAATGCCTCATAATCATAGTCAATGACCATTAGTATAATAATCTGGATCACTTGCAAGCAAGTTTCCTCAAGCAATAAGTTCGCGCAGTGTGCGCAAGAGCAGGATGTTACATAGTTATTTAGCATAATTTTTAGAATTAACTCATCGTATAATTTTTTCTTAATAAATATTAATTATTTAATCGATTCTTAAGCTTGTTATTGAGTATAATTTTGAAATTTAGTTTATGTTCTCTTAGGTTGCACATTTATGCAAATGAAACTACTTCCCAATATATAAGGAAAGATACATAAGTTGAATCTAAGTGTAAAGCATATATATTCTCTTGGTCCACCTTTATTATATTTTCATTCTTTCAATTTAGTCTTTTTGTTTTTTTTATAAATATTAGATATGTGCATTGATAGTTTTGACTTTCTTTTTTAAATAATTTTGAAGTTATTTGAATTTACCAAATTTAAGGGGTCCTTATTGAGTTAAATAATATATTTACATATTAATATCATGTAAATGAAAATCAAAGTTAGGCATGCCAATTCAATTTACAATGGGTTTATCCTAGGTATAACGTACAAGTTTATAAGGTACAAACTTGTGAGGAAATAAATTTTGGCTAGTTAAAAAGGGTTGTGGGCATGATTAGTGTTTTGATTTTTCTTTTTGTATTTTATTGAACACTTTATAGTGATGTAAATTTTCCTCTTAAATATGAAAACGAGGATAGGAACGATATCTAAGTTCATTATCTATATGAAATTTTGATATGTAACTTGTGCAATATCTTCTACTGATGTACATGAACTTCTTGCTAGATCAAGACTATATAGGTGTGTGTAAATGGATATAACATGGATTTTACAAGTAATAATGATTGTACATGCTTACTTATTTAATAATAATCAATTAATGAATTTGTTTTTTCCATATAATCTATTGTACTTCCTTATACACTCCTTTTTAAATTTCCACTATAAGGACTTCGAGGGAATGTTGTTTAGAATTGGAATATTAATATTTATAGTTCGAAAGAACAAATTACAAATTTGGGATATACATTCTTCATTCCCATCCTTTATGGTTCTTCTAGTTCCATGTGTTATGAAGACTTCCACACTACTTTTGGGCATCCTGTTTGTGTAGGAAAATTTACTCTCGGATTTGAATTTGTGTGAAATTTTATTCCTTTGGTTATCCTAGAGACTTTTGTAAACATGATCTATTGATTCTTGTTACATGTTCACATAATAGATGTGGTACATATGTCTTCCATGAAGATATAGGTCATATATGTGGTAACATATTCACACTTGTGATAATTAGGAATTAATGGAACCATTTTTATTAGCATTCTCTTCATTTCTCCAAATTGTACATTCCTACGTATTTATTTCGAATTTGAATATAAAGACATATAAGGAATATTTTATGGGATTTGAATATTAACATTAAAATTTTTAAAAAGAAGAAATTACTAAATTTAAATGTAATTACTTTATAACAATAGTTGTTAAATTACTTTAATTGTTTAGATAATTTCCTAAAATAATGGATTTCTTTGGGACACCTTTCTTAAGATGTTCATTCCTCTTATCTCCTTCATCATTCTCATCCTTTATCTCACATGTAATTGTGAATTCTATGAAGGCTTCAATTCTATATTTTGAATTTCTTTTTATGTAGAACAACTTATTTTAGAGTTCGAATTTGCGTAAAATATCATTATCTTACATATCCTAAAGGTTTATGTAGACACAATCTATTGATTTATAATTCTAATTAATTTGTATAAAATATAGAAAACTTATATAACATTTTATAACTTCTCTTTATTTTCCACTTATAATGACTATGACTATGGTGTAATAAATAATATAATTGTTTTCAACAAAAAGTCATAAAAAAGTACAATTTTTTAAATAAAAAAAATACCTTTAAATTTAAATAATTGAATGTGTATATGTTAAAAATTAACTACCTAATAAAAAAATTATATCATGAATTTGCATATACTAAGTAACATTTAAATAACAGAATGTGTATATGTTAAAAATTAACTACCTAACAAAAGAATTGTATCATGAATTTGCATTTAAAACGAACAATACTTTTGGGAACAATAAAATGAACAATACTTTCATTAAAACAACCCAATATATAAAAAATCTTATAAAACATAAATGAAATCTAATAAATTAAGTACGTGATAAAAATTCCATTTAATATTATTGTTCGAGGTTCACTCTGAGGTCACCGGAAGAAAATGAATGGATAGGAATTCAGAATGGTTAAGCACAGAGGGTTGAATCGAAAAGTAGAAGTAATCGAGCATGGTAGCGGATCTGCCCACCAATGGCTTGGCCACATGGTTGGCACCCCGCGGCCAAGTCACAGTCCACTGGACTATGACTTGGTCGCGGGGGCCCACCCCTATGGCCAAGTCGTTGGCATGCCCACGGCTTGGCCACAAGGGCCGTCACATAAACTAAATTTGAATTTAAAAATTAAAATTAAATTTGATATTATAAATTAAAAATTAAAATTAAAATTAAAGAATAAAATTTACAGTGAAATACCTGAAGCTCGGCCTGTTGACCGCCCGCCAACACAACAACCCAACCACCCACAAAAACGCCCACCAACACGATCTCTGCGTCAACCCTACGTCTGCGCCAACACTCAGGAACTCTTACAAACACTCACTATCACAAACACAAGAATACTCACGAACACTCACTATCACAAATGCAAAGAGCTTAGAAAAACGTTACAATATTGATGTTTGGTTGATATATAAACATTCTTTTGGCCGAACGATTTTTCAGAAAGAATGTTTCGGCCGGAATATCTTTCGGCCGAAAACATATTGCCGGATGGAAAAAATACATCCGACTAAATTTTTACACGCAAATCGAGGGTGTCGTCACTTTACCGTTCGATTTGACGTTCCACTTTTCGGTCGAAAAATAGTTCGGCCGAAACAATTATATTTCGGCCGAAAAATAATATTAGTTCGGTCGAAAAAACGTTTTTCGGAATTTTGGAAATCAGATTGTCACGAAAGTGTTACCCACCTCCGTGATTTCACCTGGACATGTTGTTCCCTTAATGGGTATATAAGATGCTCTTGTTGTTGATCCCCCAAAAATAAACATCCTAATGAGTAATTAGTGATTTGGAGCATTTGGTTTACATGGTACCTTGGTATAAAATCCTTTTGTAAAAGGTTTTGAATTTTCTATTATATAGTTATTGCATCTAAAAATATGTATTAAAAACTTTTATAAAAGGTTTTGCAATTTTGCAAATTCAATCCTTGACACATTGAGAGTTCTCTTCTATAGTCGTTGTCATATCTATAACAACAATGGTTTCTTAGATAACTCTCAATTCTACCAACTCTTTATAACTCAGTATTTTATATAGTACATATGAGATAAAAAATCTCCATAATTTTGTTGAGTTGGACACTTTCACTGGTTCACTGGTTGGCTCTGTTGGAATTCTCACTACCACAAAACTATTGATGTGGTGCACAAGCCTTGTCATATATAAACAATGTTGAAAACACCTGCAAAATCTTGGAGAAGCGACATAGAAAAAAGTAAAAGTTGTATGACCCTCGTAAAGTGTTGGTAAAGTGTTTTATGGGGTAGTGTGAGAAGAATTGTCATTTACTTATTATCAATGCTATGTCTTTTTATGCAGTACTGTGAGCATAATTGTCCTTCTTTATTTAGGAATGCACCATGTTTTTGTATATATTTTCAATTTCAAAATTGTATGGAAGGGATTAAGTTGCTATGCAACCCTTTTATAAGATACAACGGTTACAACCTATTCTTATCATGACTGATAAAAATTTTAAAAATGAGAAGATGAAAAAGTATTCGAAGTCTTTCTCCATTGTTCCTCCCTATGTTACAAATGCTCCAAATATTCTGATTTCATAATTTATTGAACATTTCCATAAAATTGATAATATTGATGTGTATTCAACCTATTTTTCCACCAATCCTATGGATGTAATCATCATAAATATGTTTCCAATCTTCCTTTAAATAATTAGATGACACACATTTGGGCCTTACTTTTTTCAAAATTTCAACCTTGGTATTCATTTCCAATAAGTGCAATAATTTGCATGGGAATATAATAGTAGTCTTGAATCTCACATGAAAGAAGTGAGTTGATGCTGAATAATATAACCGTAAAAATATTGAAATGCACATTCATTTTTATTTCTATGCCGAAAGGCGTATACCTATTCACAATGGGCACAATTAATCACCTTTTAATCTAAAATTTTAATCTCATGGTTAACAATTGAAGATGCTCGCATATTCTTAGTCGTCCTCCCAAATCAATGAATGTGATTTACTCTTCATAACTTCCTTGTATTTTTGAATGCATCAGTTAACATGTTTACTTTTTAACATTTACCTAATCATATTAAGAAATTACTGTAGCACTATATGATTGCCATGTTTAAATGATTAACCTTTGGGATTACCACATTTGGATTTGTTGTGGGCACGTTTGGATTTGCTATGGGCAGCGTCTGTTTCATGGGGCTACAGGACTCAGAGCCCGTCTAGTAGACGCGCAAGGTAAAATAGTAGCAGGGACATTTACAGCTTAAATATTATGCTGCCCACGTTTGGATTTGCTGTGGGCAGCGTCTGTTTCATTTTCATTTTCTGGCTGTGGGCACGTTTCATTTTCTAGTTGTCCACACATTTCATATTGGATCGTCAAATTCCAGTTGTCCGCGCATTTCATCATTCCAGTTGTGGGAGGAAGCTTTGGCATCACCTTTCGGCGTTTATCAGCCACGGTTTCCAGTGGCTGTGCTAGTCTTAATATATCAAAGTTTCAAGTTCTTGTTTGTAGAGTGACATGGTTGCATTGCTTCCCTTCAAAAAATTCTGCCACTACATTGGTTGTATACAAAGATTTTTCTTAATATAAGAAAGTTTCAGGTTCTTGTTTGTAGACTCACATGGTCTATGATGCATTTCTTCCCTTCGAAAAATTCTGTCACTTGTATACAACGACTTAATTAAAACCGGAATCATTTGTTTTTCATTTATTTTTAATTAAAAATTATATAATTAAATTCATCTCATCTCATTCTCACCAAGCGTCTGTCCTTTTCTTTAGAAATAAATGAATACAACCCGTTATGATGCACTCTATAATTAGGATTTTTGGACCCTAATTTGCTTAGCGTTAAAAATTTTCAATATTTCTGTTTACTAGCATATTCTGATCAGAATATGCATCATGTCAAATATGAAGTCGTTTACATGAGTCCTAACGCTGGTTAAGCTGATTTTACATGTTGAGATTCATGAATAACCTTGGTATAAATGAAATAGGCAAAGAAAGAACATCTGAATGAAATAGGTAAATGAAATCTGTACTGCCATTAAATTGGGCTTCTTTGATATGTTTCAGCTTTCAAATCTTTGTGGGCATCTTTGATATATGTGTCCCTTTCTATATCTTTGTGAAATTTTGTCCGTTTGTAAGGTACAAATTCTACGAAAGTTCAGGAAACATGTTCCCATTTAATGGGAGTATGCGTCAAGCTTACAATTTTGTATGGTGTTATGTTTTCCAAAATTACTTACAAAGATAAAACTAAACATCATATTATTTTCTAATAATGAGATATTATAATGCAGTCTAGAGGATTTGAAGTTAAACTGGATATATCTCAGCATGTATTTCGTTTATTAAAATAGTATATCTTGCTTATTATTTAAGCACATAGTTACCAACAAAACCATAGTGTCCTTTAAGCATAGATATAGCTATAATATGTTTGTTTGTTTATATTATGCTTTAATGTATAGTTAAAGGTTTAGGGTCATCCCAATTACTTGTCGTCAGTGCTAAGAAGTGATTAGTAAAGGTTAGATGTATTAAGTTTATTTCATCCATTTTATATTCTATTTAATTTTTTTTTTAAATCTTGAAAACTTTTCAGAGCGCTATTTAAATAAAACTTTATTACACATTTCCCTAACATAAGGATTCATCATGTACTCTTACTAGCTATACAAATTCATCACTACATTCTTATTAACTATACAAATTCAGCATTACCATTTAAGTAATGAAAGGAGTGTGAGAGGAGATAATCGGCTATCATCTTCCTCCGTAGTTACTGCAATATGCCCTTCGTACGCTCGACGGACTCTACCATAATTCTCAATGCTATATAAAACCTCATCTTCCAACGCAGGCATATTTCTTAGAAGGCACTCCGCTAGCGTCATGTCCTGCCATGGACCACTCTCAATGCCTTAAATTAGTTCAAGATGATCAGTAGAAGAAAGAAGAAAATACAAGAGAAATGGCCGCAATATATATTTAGTTAGCACGACATCATTATCATCCGTTAGTCACCTCAGAGGGGCTGTTCTGATATAGATACTCTGGCGCAAAGTTCCTCCCAAATCTGAAGGACGTCGGCCTGTTCGGTTGTCAGTCAAGTCCACACTTGAATTCAGTGTCTCCCCACGTTTGATTTCTCTGATAAACCCACGTTTATTCTGTATTTATAAATAGTGAGTTAACTTTTAAATTGATTCATATTAATAATAATCTATTTTTAAGGTCATTCTGTATTTATAAATAGTTAATTAACTTTTAAATTGATTCATATTAATAATAATTTATTTTTAAGTTTATTTGATTGGTAATGGTAAAATCTAGGGAGGTATATATACCCTACACTTTCTAGATTTAAATTTATGATTTTTTAGGAGGAAACACATATTCTTAACGATTAGACCCACTCATGTTGTATATTAAATTTGGTTAAAGATTTATTCAACATACATTTATATTTTCAAAATTTATATCCTAATAAACTCATATTAAATTTAGTTAAAAATTGATTCATCCTATATTTTTATTTTATATTTTAAAATATATTTT